>CM032401.1:7288343-7888343 GCA_019049475.1 Eueides isabella
AAGCGGTCGAATTCGAACACCGACTTGAAATAAGTCCGGTAACACATGCTCGACTCGTAGAGTGCAACGTTGTGGACGTTAAGACGTGGCAGAATTGCAACCATTACTTTAACTACACATTTTACCTTTTTTTCCTCTTACTGTATAAAAGGACATAAGTAACAGAACGTGGAACAATGATTAATGTATGAACGTAAACAAGGTAAAGGGCGTTGAGTTCTGTCATTCTACATGCAATGTCTCAAATTCGTCGGAAAGTGGGAAAAAGAACTTTTTTAATGAAAACGGAGTGTCTTTATACTGGGCTTGCAAGTTTCCTCTGCCTATGCCTCGTGCATCTTGTAGTGTGTTTTATTTTTTTTAGGTATTTTTGCACATGTAAGTAAAAAAGATATTAAACATAATCTATCAAGTGCGAGTCGAACTGATACATTCACGCAAGATAAATGGTCTTTATGTAGGGACAACAATACTTGCACACCAAACTGTAAGATTTTTTCTCTTTCGAGACCACCCGAAAAAGAATATAAAAGACCGATCAATATAATTTATACGGTGAAAAAACAAAAAGAATTCGTTACATTAAGTCCAAGACCGAAATCTAAATCCAACCTCCTAATTCCATAAAAGAAAAAGCTTTGCGGTAATCCTGTTCAATAACAAATGAATCTCAATGAGACCGAAATAAAATTGCCACATTTTGAATATATCATAATGGTTATTTTTGACAAGAAACCAAATTTTTGTTTAATAATGTTTTTTGTTTAACATCAAAATTATTAATCGAAATTATGTGACCGAGAATTGAATCTGCATTAAAGTCAAATAATTCTCAAATGCGCCTGCGCGTTCACTGTCTATTTATATTTTTTTTAATAACAACTATTTTATAAATAAAATTAAATTTATCTATAGCGAGATTGCTACACTGAGACTTATGCCCTTAATTACAATTTAAGTTTGCGTTAAAATAACCACGCAATTGGAATAAATAGAATATTACGATTTAAAAATATGTTATATTAGTTCAGGCAAAGGCAATTTATAAAGGACGTTTGTAAAGTTGAAATTAATTTCCCTATCGGGGTATTAATATTTATGCATATCTAATACAATCGTCGAATCGTGGCTGTTTTGTATTTAGGCTTGCTGAACTTTTGGGCCGAATATAATCAAAGTAAGAATTGCTAAAAGCAAATCTGCAAAGCCCGCTCTACGTAGAAAATTTGGGAAATGATAAAGGTTTTATAGATAACTATATATACCTTGCGTGGAGTGGCGGAACTGAACGCCGTGCTTTCCCCTATCTATTGTAAAAATAAATAGAACCCAAAACCGTTGCGTTTACAGTAGCATGCTTGATATAGCCATGGCCACAATACTACACTTGCATAAAAAATTGTCGATGAACAAATTAAGAATTCTATATTCCTTTTTTACAAACCGGTCTACATAATATTTTTTTTCTTAGCTTCACGCTGTATCCCGCACATAGCAGGGTAGGCAAAGGGAACCTGGGAACCTGGGAACCTAGTGTTAAGACACTCCGTTCCACTTCTGTTCCCCACTTTCTGCCGAATTTGAAGCATTGCGTGTTGAGTGGCGGAACTCAACGCCGCGTTTTTGCTTTGTACCAGAGCGAAGAACGTGTGCCGCTGCGCCACGGCAGGCCTCAGTTTTAATATTTTTAACATTTTAAATTCAGTACTAATTACTGCATTGAAATCAAATTGCAATAAATAAACTTGCTATCTTATCTCATTGTGTCAGGTAAACTGTTCTAGAGTGTACCCATATGTGTACGTATGTATATACGAGTATGTATATTTTTTATTACAACGAAATTGTGCTAGCATTTCTCTAACAGACATTTATTTACTAATTACTTACTATTGCCTGTATAGCATGCAGCTATGCAGTACTATAATGTACATTTTATGAAAGAAATTTATGAACTAATTAACAGAGGCCGATAAAAAAATCACAAAAAAGGAACAAGTAAGTGAACTCAGGAGGAAAAAAAAATGGAAATAGAAAAAGTTGTTAAATATGTCAATATCACAATGCAGAGTGCATGCAATGAATGTTTTTGTTGTAACTTCTTATTATGAAATAATTTTAACAATATTTTATTTTGCACACGGGAATTGAAAATGTTACATGAGACCAAGATGAAAATCTAGGGTGGTGAAATATTATTTTATCAAGTTAAAAAAGGGAGTCCATTAAATTATTTACAATTTTGTTCAGGAACATTTGATTTTTCTGTTCTCTATGTTTATTGTGGTTGAGAAGATGAGTTAAAGTGGAACCAAATTTAGATGTTATTCTTTTAAGAAATTTATTTTTTAGTCTTGCTCTATAAAAGTCTATTCTATGAACTACACATAAATTATTACATTGGGAAGGAGGAGATGGGATTTTGCCAAATTGCTACTTGTTTATTGTTATATTTGTTGATCATATTTGTTACTTAAATTCAACATTTGAAAGTGAAGTTTTCGAAGCTCATGTTCCTTTGAGTTATTATTTAACTCTCTAATTGAAGAGTTTAATCATTTCTTTGTCTGTTTAACTTCATCTTATTCTAATTCCATTGAATTAAATGCCAATTAAATGTTTACCTAATAATAATTTCGTAGGGGATTGAAATACAATAACTCATCATGCCCCAGATAGAATGGTTACGCACACGCACACGTACACGTACACGTACACGTACACGTACACGTACACGTACACGTACACGTACACGTACACGTACACGTACACGTACACGTACACGTACACGTACACGTATAAATATAGTCCATATACCTCATCTTGTCTCGTAGCTGTTGAAATTAGCGCGTTCAGCTAAACAAGGACATAATAAGCTACAACTGTGTTAATCAACATAAATATTTTTCCAGCACTACTATATCATTAATTATAATATATTCTACTCGGTATTAAGGTTCTCAGTATTAACCTTTACTTGAAATTCAGTTGCTAATATTTTACCCCCCCGAGATTTCTCTCGGATGACGCGAGATTTTCAAGAAAAGAAGAAATTGTAAAATTTTACACCAAATAAATATATTGGTATGGACGTTTCTTTTAATGATTTGATTATTCTTTTACTTACTGATGAAGGTTTATGAAATTAATGAAAATAGCCAATAAAATTTTACAAGTAAACAATTATCTTTAACATTTATTCAGTTCTTTAATTGTAACTATTGGAGTGTGTATATTATAAATAAAATTGTAACATACTAATTCTAAACTTACGAGTTGCAAGCAACAAAATATTTGACAGTCTTTTTCGAGTATCGGAACAGGCGCGTCGTGTCTGTAGCTCCTGTAAGTTCTTCATAACTATGCGTTAGTAAATATAATAGAAGTTATTGATAAAAAAGAAAACTGTGTAACCCGTTTTGGAAATAGAAAAAGTGTGTAAATATAGTTTAAAAAAATACTAATACTGTAAGTAGCCTTTTTTCGTAATTATTTACAAAATGTAACAACATAAAATATTAGGTTGTTCTTATTTCATTAAAAATATTTCTAATGTCTATTAGTAATTGCAATAAATTTAAAAGACTGTAGCTTCATAAATTACAATACACAATAAAAGTTTCATATATTAATTAATTATTTTTCGATTAACCAGCAGATCTATTTATAGAGCACGGTACTTTCCTGTCAAATTCACAAAAGATGAACTCTCCTGTCGTTAATAAAGTGTAGTACTGATTAACAAAATATGAAGAGTAATTAATATATGAATTAAAGTACATGATGAAAAAATTCTTATCATTTAAATTTATATTAGGTGTAAAGATATAAAACAATGAAAATGAATTTATTGTTATTAAGAGTTTCGGTCGTCTGTTATTATAATATCTAAAGCCAACTCCAAATAAAAAAAAATATAAAGTTTCATATTCAAACAATTTTAAAAACATCTTTAGAACTTAAAATTATTATCAACTATAATTTGATTTTTATTCACTCAGTTTCACGCTGTATCCTGCGCACGGTAGGGTAGGCATAGGAAACTTGATAACCTAGTGCTAAGACACTCCGTTCCATTTCTGTTCCCCACTTTTTGCCAATTTGAGGCATTGCGAGTGGCGGAGCTCAAGGCCGCGTTTTGCTTTGCACCAGAGCGAAGAAATAAAAATATTTAATATTTAAATTGGAAACATAAATATTTCGTTTTCCTCGAGTGGGGATCGAACCCAAAACTTGTTGGTTACAGTTACACGCTTATGCCGCTGCGCCACGATAGGGCTCTTGATTTATTTCTATTTTTTGTTTATTTTTACCTACAACTATTTTTCCAACAAGTGATAAAATACAAACAATTTGTGTACCCCTGGTGTACTAAAAACGAATTGCTACTACGCCGTATGCCCCATAAGCTTTTATTTGAAACGGACTCTTTGTTTGTAAACTAACTACAAAGCCTCAGATGGAAGGTAGATGGACAATAGTGTAGTAAATAACCTTTGAAATATATAAGTGATTAACTAACTTTCTGCTAAATATAAGCATCGCTAAACGCGGAAGGCTCGGAAGGATAAAAAATAAACAAGTTCATATTTTATGCGTATGATATAACATTTTAAGTCATAAATCATCATTTTAATCAAGTTCAAAATATGCAAATTATAAAGTTAATGACTGATATGTTAATAAAATAACAAGATTTGTATAAAAAGGTTTTGATATTTTTACTTTTTTAAAACTTATTATTATTACGATACAAAAAAGACATAACATCGTGCGAATAAACGAAACGAGATATATCTATAATGCTCGCAAAAATACATTTTTAATGCTTCCCAATATACGAACTTGATCGTGTAAGCGAAATTTATCTAACATAGACAAGTCCCTGAACAAATTTTTATTTTATAATTATATGAGTATCAATGACAATTTAAGATATGACAATTTCATTGTTTTTTTCTCATTCTTGTTCAACATTATAAATTTAACAATTCTTACTTATAAAAGATTGTGCCAAAATACTACAACTATTAAGTAAGTAGTTAAATATACGTATATACATCATACACAGCGTATACAAATTCAAAATATGCTTAAAATATGTAACTACATATTAAGTAAAATAAATCAGTAAGTCGAGTGACTCGTTATGGCCAAAAATATATTATTATAGATCCAGTTACCTATTACGTTCAGTGAGGTCAGTATGATTGTAAATCATATACATATTGATATTGATTTGTACCAAGTAAATCAATTGCGTATCGAAATATAATATACTTATAAAAAAACACCAAAGATGCAAAAAAAACAATTTAATAACAGATTTATTAGTCGCTAATTATTTATATTTAAGTCTGAAGTTAATACAGTTCTGGCCATGGATAATTCCATTTTTTATATTATTTACAAGCATAATGTTGAACTTCGACTTTGGCGTATTAAAACATTTCTTTTTTATTAGGTACACTTTCGTCCTAATCTCCCTTCCGCTGAATTTTGACATTGCGTGTTGAGTCTTATCCACTATACGCTTTTCTCCTTTTTCCTGTGATATTAAGGAATTGCGTGCTGAGTTGTAAAAATTAACGCCTTTAATGCTTTGCTACCAGATCGAAAAAATAAAAATGTCAAATATTTCATTTGAAAATATCAAATATTTCATTTCCTCGATGTGAAACCGCAATCACACGCTTGTGCCTTTGCGCCATATTAGGCCTTGTTCATTATTAAATTTAGGCGTAATTTTACTTACTACTACTATACGCCTAAATATGATCATATCGTACCGTACTTTAAAATCGTATCGTACTTTAAAATCGTATCGTACTTTAAAATCGTATCGTACTTTAAAATCGTATCTTACTTTAAAATTTTCACTCCCGATAATTCGATGATGAGATGAGATGTCAAGACAATAATAATTCATACCCATATACAATTAAAGCGGCGGCGGCGTTTTCGTGTTTGAAATTTCTAAAACAAGGAAACTAGACTACCAATTTGCTTCTGCTCACTCTGCTATGTACTATGTGAAACAAATCGTGAAGATAAAATAGAAGCACAGTTTGTCTACACGAAACATGGTATGTTTTATATTTAAAATAGATTTATATATTTGTGACTTTGAGTAAATCCTGCTTTAATTGACCTTTCGATAAAATAACATTAATGTGACTATCCTTTTTCGACCGGTCAATCGAATAGGCACCTGTGCATTATATTAAAAATGCTTCGGTAGTATTTTGCGGAGATAAGCTCCCCAGAATAGTTTTAGCCTTATAGGGTCACTTTATTATTCATCAGACCGTTTGTCAATACCTTTTTATATCGAGATATGTATATGTATATGTGTATAGCTAAAATCAATATCAAGTATACAGGTCTATGTACCCTTGAAGTACAAAATAAAATCAATTTTCTAAGTTAACGTAATCATAAGATACGAGCTACAATGCACTGTTTTTGTACATTTTGTATGTAATTATCTGCGTAATAAAAATCCCCCCAAGATACGAAATGGAAAACGTACTGAGAATTTTAAATCTAAATAAAAGAAAAAGTCTTAAAATAAAAATTCTAAATATTTTATAGAAAAAAAAACATTAAAAGTATATAATTACATACAAAAATAGTGCAAGTATAAAACAAGTCCAAAACTGTGAAAGCCGATGTCCTTTGAATGGTGAAGCCGTTGATCTATGGTATTTCTCGACATCATTATTGTCTCCAAACTACCGTAGGAACATAATTTTGATGGATTGGCAAATAGACTTAGCTCAACAGCTGTCGCGATTAAAAATATCAGTTTAATAATTGACGTGGAAATCGCTCGCCTTGTTATTCCAATAACCTCGCAGATCATCTTAGAGATATATCTATTCATCCTAGCGAGTATGTGGTGTTTATCAAACCTGATGTAATGATTGGATTTGTTCGATGTATGCTCAAACACAGCTGACTTTGATACATACCCATTCTTGACATCGGAGACTTCTCCCTACACCGATGCTATATTACTTCTCCCTACACCGATGCTTCTCTTTGTTTAACCTATATATGATAAGCCACAGTCACAATCAAACTTTCTATACACCTGCACACTGCAAAGGAATATTACTCTTCACTGGTATCAAGAATTGGCTCACTTTCTTGTTCGGCTTGAAAATAGTTTTTAGAAGGTCATCTTAAGATGTTGCCGATAACGTCTGTAACACCCTTCACATATGGTAAAATGCCGGAAAGAGAACCAGATACAGTAAGATCATTCTGCAAGAATCCAGGGCAGTACGCGAGGCACGTAAGGAATCGTTGGCAGTAGTTTGATATAATAATTATATCAAATGACAGACCAATGTCACTTCAGTCTACCCGTGATCAAGGAATACTGTAAAGTGTTCGAAACGACGTGTTTCCCAAAAAATGTTTATACAATGTAATATACTCTATTAATCCGATTAAAAGTGTTTCATTTGAAATGTGTGACAACCGTGAAAATCACACCGTGAAAAACACTAATAAATTAAAAGAAATTAGCACATTCACTGTTACATCTCAATATATTCTTGAAAATTTTATGTTTGTTAAGAAAACAAATTAACCAAAATCGGTGATATACATAATTAAAATTCTAGAAATAGGTTTTAGTGGAAATCTCCTTTGACTCGATTTTATGGAGTCTGTACTTCTATTACGGGATAATGTTTACGCTATTACAACAGGACCCCAAAACATATCCGAGAATTTTCTATATCACAATTTAAAATAGTTGTAAATAGTTATACAACTTAAATTGTGATATAGAAAATTCTCGGATTCTCGTTTGTTTATTAAACTTAATGATTTTATAATTGTTGACACACCTTGGGATTGAATTGCTCGTTCCAGTTATTTAAATGGCAATGAATTTTAATCTGTAAATAATAAATTTAAAAAAATGCCCACTGTGTTTTCTTACTTCGGTTCTTCTTAGGTCTGAGGCAATATCTTCAGTGAACAAGTAATAAATTATTTGACGTTCATAAAATAAAGCATGTACTCTTATTTTGAATAAAATATTTGAATAAGTATAACACACTGTGACAGCCATTATTATTTATCTAACACTTTAATGCACTAATTAAAAAAATAACAAATAAAAAATAGAAGAAAATGTTGGTATAAAGGCGGCCTTATACACCATAGGTGATCTCTTCTAGGCAACCTTTACCATGAAATAGTCTGAGATCATAGTAATATTGATTGGCGTACAAATGTTTTAAAAAAGTCTAAATCTTTTTTACACCACGACGGTGGCGAAAAGCACACGGCCCACCTGATGGTATGTGGTTACCGTGGCCTTTGGACGCTTGCAACACCAGGGGCATCACATGTGCTTATTTATTCCCCTCTTAAAGAACCTCATATTATAGCCCAAAGGGTAAACCTCGGTAGAAAGTTCATTCCACAACCGGATGGTCCGTGGAAGAAAAATTTCTCTGAAACTAAATCATTTGGATCATTGTAGCTCGAACGTGTGAGCGTAAACTCTCTGTCGATGGCGCGCAGTGCGATGATAAAAAGTGGTCGTGGGCACCATGTCGAACAATTTCTCGGAACATGACCCATTAAATAAGTGGTAGGGCACGCACAAGGAAGCAAAAATTTTTCTTAGGCTTAGAGGCTTGATACCACTTGTAAGTATAGAATCGCCAACTAGTCTCATAGCTCTTCTTTGGACCGAGTCAAAAGGCTGAAGCTGGTATGCTGGCTCTCCCGCCCAGAGATGGGATGGGAGTACTCCATATGGGGGTGGACTTGCGATGAGTCCTGTAATTTAGAGACTTATTGCTTTAACTTTAAACTTAGGACTTAGTAAAAACTTATGAATCCCAAACATAGTTGATTGTTTGACTATTTTGTGTGGAGTTCCAGCATGCGTACTACTTTTAATTACAAGGACTGTGGCAAATTCTCAGTCAATGCCTAAGCCATCTTTTTAATTTTTTTCAGATCAGATAAAATAGCAATATTCTCACTGTTTCTAGTATTTGGAAGTTCTGACCACCTTGTAGCGTGAAACCTATTCAAGATATTGGTAATAGTCATACATTTCGGCCATACTTGTGAGAGAATTACATCGAAGCTTGTACTATTGAGAGTTCTTTTGGGATGCTGATTGATTTATTTAAGTTCAAAAGAATGATAAACAGTTTTATCCATGGGCTGTTCATGGTGTATTTGATGAAAGACAATATAAAGTAATGCCACATTTATCAGCTTCCTAGACAATAAAAAAGTCCAAGTGTCATTTTGCACCATTAAATATGTAAAGACATGGCCCTGATGTTTTGCATTTATTCATTCGATTGATAAACTCTATGAAAGTGCTTGTTGTCATACTTCCTTTTGGCGTTATCTTCGCCAGAGAGCCTGAAGTTAAATTATCTTGGAGTACTGGTTTTAGTCTCTTGTCTTTGAATAGTGTCATTGGCGGAATAGATAATCCAATAGCATTCCCAAGCCTACTATAGTCACACTTTCAGACTGCTCATTCGCTATTTAATGAACTGTCTTTCTTCTTTTGGCTGTTAGAACTTCCTGCTGATGGTACAAAGACAGGATTTTTTTACATCGTTGTTGCAAATATTTTCTCTTTTTAGTTAATCTCAAGTCTGTCCAGCACGGTTTAGTACTTAGGAAAGGGATCGCTAACAATATTTTTATTTAATTTTTGAGCACTAGCTGGATTTGTTATCGGTGCTTTACTTCGTGCTGATTTAGGATGTCGTTTGAGTAATAACTTCAACCAATTCTTCTCTGCGGTATTTTTGGCATCATTGAACGTGTGTGGAATTTTCCTTACTTTACAAAATGCCTGTACAAGCAAAATTTTTAAGTCATCGCCACTCCAATATCAGCATAAAAAGCATTGATGGATAATTAATGAATATTTTTGTATAAAATTCTCTGCGTAATCAAAACGTATAGTAACGTATACTTCCCGAGGACCAACAGTCATGAAATTTGACACAATGTGAGAACAGTACAATAAAAAGAAAAAAATAGAATTTACAAAGAAAGAAAAAAGTGATAATTTATGTACACTCTACATTTACTATTTCTATTTAATATTACAAATTAATACTTAATTAATTTATATTTGTATGAAACAATAGATATAAGTAAATAAGCCCGCAAACTTAAATTTGTCAAGTTTATTCGCTGCGTAGTCAATACCAGTAAAAAAACCAAAATAGTGTAAGCCGGAATTGGTGAGCGAAAGTATGTTTTTATTGCAAATTCAAAATTTAGCAAGCCTATTTTTTAATAAGCTCGATACTTGTAGATTTTATAGACTTCTTTGATAATTACTTTTCAATTTTCTATTAAAGTTGCGGTTTGCAACCTGATACGCAATGGGCGAAAATTGTCGGTGGACGGAGAGCAAATTAATTTATAAGGTCTCTTTGTACTCTTTAAAGTGCGTAAGTTAACATTAATATTTTCCTTTTACGTACATACATAAAACTATTTATCTTATATATGCGTACAACGATCCTTATTCTAAAGGTGAATTAAACATAAATCTTCCTTCTAGCAAAAAAAATAAAACAAGCAAATGATAATAGTTGACAATGTTGGTTTTTATGCTGTAACATGAGATTAAAGATTATTCCATAGCTTATTTTATGCGGACAAAATCGTAAAATTTAAAAACTGGATTAAAAAAGTATACAATAAAAATGCAAAACTGAAAAAAAAAACTTAAGATTGTTTATTAATTTGTAGTAATTATTCAAGTCGAGATTTAAAATAATTATTATCATTTAAGTTAAACGTTTGATTCATCTTAATTTTTTTAAACCGATAATAATTCAACCATTTTATATAATTATATACCGTAAAAATTAATAATTTCCAAATATAATATTATAAAAGATTACATACAAGAAATAGTTTGTATCACAAAAGCTATGATGATGGTAATTGCGTCAAAATGGATAAACAAAAAACTTTAACAACTTCATCATTAACTTCACAGCGTTATTTTTTGTAATTCATACATATATTTTTTTCTCTTTCATTTACCTAATAAAACTTGTTCTTAATACATCTACAGGTGTCCAAAATTATTTTGTTTTGACCCTGAGAAAATAATAATTAGTAAACAAGATGGATTGATTAGATACGGTCTCTGTTACATTACCGTGTTATTTTAGCCATTTGCGTACAAAATTTGGAATTATTCAAATTTTAGATAATTAGTATGTGGCTTAAATAACATTGTAGTTAACCACAGCCCATTAATGATTTTTATTTTCTAAAAACAATAGTATTTTTTGTTGTATAAACTTTGTGTTTTATTGTCATCAAGAACACCGGATGTTTTCATTTTTAAGATAGCATTTAATAAACTACAATAAGCAGAAAATACATTATACGAAACTGATTTATTTTTTTTGTTGTAAAAATTTACAACTTTGTCATTTATTTTTACATATCATTTTTAAATAAGAATAAGATATATAAAAATATTAAAGAACATAAAAAATATGTTACATAAATTAAAGTTAACAGCAAATTGGTAGAGCTATTTCAATATTTAAATTTTAATTTGTTTAATTGTCTAAACCGCTTAGTAGACGTCAGGACTAATCTTGTTATTTAAATTTTATTAACTTTATCTTGCCTTTAAATTAATTCACTATAAATCCTTTTCAAATCGGAAGAAGGTTAAAGGACTTTCTCCTTTAACCCTATATCTAATCTTGGTGAAGCGTTGATCGTGTGTGTGTGATAATTCTATCACTCTCAACTTCACGCTGTATCCCGCACATGGCAGGGTACTTGGGAACCTAATGTTAAGACACTCTGTTCCACTTCCGTTCCCAACTGGTGGAACTATACACCGCGTTTTGCCTTGTACCAGAGCAAAGGAATGAAAACATTAAATATTTTATTCGAGTAAGGATCGAATCCACAACGTCACACGCTTGTACCGCTGCGCCACGACAGGCCTCAAGGCCAGGTGTGTGTGATAATTGTAGGGAGAATTTCTTAAATAAGCTCAGAGCTTCACTTTCAACAATGTAAAAAAAATAAAATGTGTAAATTACATTTTAACGTTTAAGTAAAATAAGGTATCCTTTCTATAATAGAAATAATGTACAGCCATTTAAAGAATGGTATAATGTAGGAGCGATACAATTTTTTGTACCTGTAAAAGTGATTTCTGTCGACGATTACGAGATGCGTATAAGGCAAATAGCCTTTTTTATTATCCATATTAGGCAACACGTACACTCGTAACCCATATTCAGCTATTTGAATCTGTCATTCGTTTTATTTCATTATAGATGTAAAATTACTTTACCCTATTTGCCTCCATTTAAGATTTTTTTTATTTTTATTTTATTTTATGCATCATTCATTAATAAAAACTAGAAATCCGTCCTGGTTTAGTCTATTTTGAAAACAAGTTAAAATTGACGGTAGGTTTTTTTTCTTGGGGTTTATAGTCTGTCTTTCTTATAAACTATGTGTATTATATATTTTGGTTATATTTCTTTTATTCAATATCACAATTTAAAACTGAATGAAATATAAAAAGTTACTACGTGGGGAAAATTTCTGACTGGAATTATAATTACTAGATATAAGTTAGTTATAGGTATAATAAAACAAAGAGATGCTACACGGTTTTTGTTGCATAGAAAAAATAGCAGAGAAACTAATATAAAAACACTCAATTACATTAATAATTATTACGAGTATAATAATATATTATTGTAATAATTATTAATTTGATTGAATTATACGAGAACGAATACGGATAGAAACCATACTGAATGCTGATTTCTGTACTGCAACGTAAATGGAAAAACCAGTCAGATTATAGTGATTATATTACATCAATTTTAATTTGTTAATACTATCTATTTCTTTATAATCGTGTTTATGATTTCAAGGAAACGTGGGGAATAACCTATTATAAAACAAGTATTGAACAGACCTAATTAAATAACAATGTAACAAATTATTACTTTATATTAATATCACAGGCATTTGCTCTTTGGTTTCATAAACAATTTATTTCGATATTTTTTTATAACTTCTTTAATTGTCTTGTGTAAAGCTTATTTAAATTTCCAACGAACTAGAGGTAGAAAAATATTTTGTACAACAAGACTGTACTACATCATTTTATATCATAAAAAATAATTGTTAACAAGGTTTATAATTTAATACACAGCAGATGGTTCTCGTATTATCTTCTTCATTTTGTTACAAGATCTAATTATCTAAGCTCTAATTGCTTGCAATAAAAACATAATTTATGTGACAAAGAACACCACAGGCACCTGTAGTCTGTACGGTAATAAAACCTTTCATAATTATTAAATTAATATATAATTTGCACTTGTATTAAGATCTGTTATCAATAATTAATGATTAAGGCAATAATATACTGCAAGTATATATTATAATTTTTTATCATTTTAATATTTTATCATTTTTTACTTGCATTATGCAGTAAAATAAATTATATTTAGTCTTAGAAATATTACATTTATACAAAAACACGATATATAAAAGCAATTCAGGTGCACGTAAATCATTAGTATAACAAAAGGCAATCCTTCACACAGTACTCTAATCTCTAGAGTCGTTGACTTTGCCCTCACTCGATACAGTAATAGTCCTTTTCAGTTAACGATGTTATGAACTGTTATGCTGAGAAGTTCATGATTAAGTAATCAAAAAGATATTTTGCCTCAAATTCAGGAATATACAACTCTTAAAGTCAAACTTGTTAAAGTTTAAAATACTTTTACTGTAGTTAATATTCATTTTCTTAATAAATGCAAATTCCTCTATTTTTATTAAATTTTACAATTTTTATTTAAAAATCTCTGAGTTGTGTTGCAGTATTTACAACGATAGTGACGCATATTTGACATTTAATGTATATATTTGGATACAGTATATACTAAGTTTATTTATTAATATAGTTAGAAGCCTGACGTGGCGCAGTGGTACAAGCGTGCAACTGAAAACGGACAGGTTGTAGGTTTGAAATAAAATATGTATTATTTCTATTTCTTTGCTCTGGTAATAGAGCAAAGATTGGCTCTAAGCTCCGCGACTCAGGGTGCAATACCTCAATTTTAGCAAAAAGTGGGCAACGATTGTCTTAATGAGAACGGAGTGTCTTAAGACTACATTCCCAAATTTCCTCTGTCCATCTGGCCAGGTGCGGTACAGCGGTAGCTGAAAAAACGAATCTATCATTTAAACGCTACCTCAAAGTAAGTTAAATGTAAACTGAAAGTGCTTATTATCAATTTTCTTCCTGGCATTAATCCCGGCTTGCTCTGCCTAAGAGTTTACTAAAATTAAGATTAATGAAACAGACATTTAAAATTTAAAAATTCAAATGAGAACAGTCTAATTGGATTGATGTTGATGGTGAGTTGATGTATTTTATTCCCACTTCAAGGAATCTTTACGCGAACTCCGAACCTTACCTTCTTTTATTCATTTTTATTTCTGGATTCATGGATATAACAATGAGAAAACCCTATGATATTCAAAAATTAGGGCTTAACTAAAATTTTAATGCAATGCAGCTATTTATATATTACATATTTCATATAATGGGAAATTTTACACCAATACATTCAAAGACGTTAATGTCGAGAAACTGATAAAGCTAAACTTAGTTTCCAGTTTACGTGCTGAGTTTGTGGTCAATTTATAGCACAAATATTTACTAATACCAATGCGGATTTACGATTTATCAAGTATATACTCGTATGCTTGCACAAACGTATGTAGGTAAGCTATGTATATAAATAATAATTTTACATTCCAATGGCAATAGCATAATGGCTTTTAAGACCGGCGTTAAGTAGTGGCTTTGGCCACTGCGTTTCGCATTAGGTAATGCCGGGCCCCGGTGTCCTTCCACCTTATAGGACGGCAACGATCCTGTAGCTCCTCTAGAGTTACTCGGGGCCGTGGGCGACGGTGATCACTTACCATCAGGTGACCCGTACGCTCGTTTGCCGTCTTTTCCAATAAAAAAAAAAAATATACAAATCTATATCTGTTATGAATAATGTACGGCTAACCAGATTGAAATATAATTTTCACTACTATATTTTGGCATCTTTCCCTAAATATTTAGTGTTTGTTTTATTTAAATTGGTTAAGAATCAAGAAAATTTACGTGAATTTTAATTATTTAGTTCGATTGCTACAATTATTTTCTATATTTAGCTGAAATTTCAGTGTTCAATGTAATATTGCCATAAAATTGATAATGTTATTAAAATAAGAAAGTACTTGAGATTAGTAAATAAAATAGTGTAATTCAATCAAGTGAAGTCGCTAGTCGTAATAAAATAGACCACTTTTCTATTTCGTTTGTTTTCATTGTCTTTTATTTATTCATCACTCACGTTTTTATTTAGCCTGAAAGTTACAAAAAGCTGTGTTACAATGATTTCCACCTTCCATCATATATTGACTATGTTAAATTAAGAATACAAATAATTATTTAAAAATTGGACTGTTATGAGCGTCAACTTTTATTTACATGTAAGTATTAACTCGACATCCAAAAACGTGACGCATCTGGTAAGAATGTCATGTAGTCTTTAATTTAGAAATAAAGGACAATAAATGTCTTAGTATTGTAACGTACAAAATTGAGTAAATAGGTACGTACTAAGAAAAAAGGGAATGTGGAATCAAATTCTTAACGAAAATTTAGTTTGTCTCAACGATGTTTAACCCACTTGCAAGGGTACTTCATTCAGTAAAATTCATAAGTAATCTTTTTAGATAGTTTTTGTAAAAAAGTGGAACATGTATTTACTCTTTGCTTCAAATAGTATGTTTTCTGTCAAATATGTTGTTTTTTTTAATAAAAAATATGATTTAGACAGATATTTCTCTGGTCTTAGATTCCTAAGCATTCGATATTGATCGTAAATTTTATTGTAAAATAAATTATTATCTCTGCGTAAGTGCCATACTCCTTCTTAATTGCGGCACATCGCTTCTCTTATAAACTCGTTTGGAATCAAAATGTTAAGTTGTAAAAACCTATGTTGTACTCGTATATTGTTTTTTAAAAGGAGTCGTTGTCGTCTTCATTTTTTTTAGGCTTATGTTAGATAGTATATTTAATACATTTATGATATACAATTAGACCGAGGGGACTTGAAATAGTTTTTCACTTTAAATTTTCTCATACACATAATTTATTTTAGTATCAATCGATCGTTCAAATTCTTTTCATGTAGATGCATAATATAAAACGGCGTGAATGTAAATGTTGTCATAACTAAACAATGTAATGTGTAGTTAAATAATAATGTAGTTAAACCGTAAAAAATATTTTGTTTTAATACTTCTCATAATAAGATAAGTTGAAAAAGGAATCGAGGCGAGATGAAACAGATCATTATTAAAAATAAAAATATATAAAATCGTGTAACTTAATTTTTTGAAAGATTTTTTGAAAGATATCTTTGAAATAAGAAATATGAATATTTAGATTTTGAGACCATACAAATTTTTAGTTTTGTGCAGAACTGAATATTTAATACTTAACTACTAAGCTAAACTCTAAACAAAAGCAAATATAACATGTTGCTATACAATTATAACGAACAACCAGTCATTACCGAGTCAAATTCATGTACTGAGGGTTCCATACTTATTAGTATATAACATATAACACATCAAATTATATAACACATCAAAGTTAAGTTTACGGGCATGTGTAAGCATTTTGTGTAAAATAAAATGTAAGTATTTTTCCTTTTCCTTTTCGAATTTTTCCATCCTTTTATTTTGCAAGTTCTCGTTTTTCTGCTAAATCTAATTATAATTATCTATCTAATTATAATCTAATCTAATTATAATTATAATTATTGGTGTACGAGAAATATATTAATTACTGCGTAATTAATAATATTGGATATTTCTTGCACTGGCATTCATAAAATCATCATTTTATTTACACTATTTATATATTATAGGTCACCAAAAAATATACACAAAATAATTATTTTCGTTGAGGGCTGTGAGAAAATATCAGGTACTTAACCATAGTGTATCAGGGTTTTTAAAAGAATCAAGCAAGTAATTTCAGAGTTAATGGAAAAAATGTAGTAAAATTATTCAGCTAAAATGATTCATTTATGCTAAAAAATACAATTTTAAAAGTTTTATATAAATTTAACTGTCAAAAAGCCGTAAAATAAGGATGGTTAAAACAGTATTTTACAATTCTCTTCAGTAGAAAAATTGACATAACATGTTTCCGTCTAAATTTTTGATCAAATAAAGATAAACAACATAAAAAATCCTATGTGATATACGATTTAGCTTATAAATCATAAAATACATATTTTTACTATGTTTTAAAGTGTTATTCCACACTTAGGACAGAAAATACTAAACTTAAATTTAAAATTTAAAAAGTGTATAAAAATTTTGAACGAAGCAGGATTTGAATCCGCGCCTCTGGAATACCGTTCCAGCGCTCTGACCAACTAAGCCATTCGTTCTCACCAAGCTCCATCGAAATTCTTATACGCTTGTTATAACTTATTTATGTTGTTAGCATCTCTGTAGGGAGATTTTTACAAATTTCCGCTACCCAAAGACAACTCGTAAGAATTATCGTTTGGCAAGATAAATAAGTTGTAACAAGCGTATAAGAAATTCGACGGAGCTCGGTGAGAACGAATGGCTTAGTTGGTCAGAGCGCTGGAACGGTATTCCAGAGGCGCGGGTTCAAATCCTGCTTCGTTCAAAATTTTTATACGCTTTTTAAATTTTAAATTTAAGTTTAGCATAAAATACATATTCAATGCACAACCACGATTTCAAAACCCCTCGGCTCCCCTTCATAATTACAGTGACATAATTACATACATATATATTAAATTACATATTGACAATTGAAAATAATATATATCATATTTAGTTTAAATCAAGTTTTTTATTTAAATTACTTATTTAACATTAAAATAAATAAATATAATTATATTACAATGACCTCTTCAAGGAAAACAAAAAGTTAAGTATATAAATATTTACTTAAATCTCACTATAAAAATTAATTAATGACGCAAAAAAAAAAAATAAACAGCACTTAAAATGTCCCATAAATTAATTTTAAATCTTGTTTTGGAAAAAAAAACATTATCTTAAACTTCAGTGCATTACCCTTATGTTACTTAGATGTTGTAACTTCTTAGTTATTTTCAAGCGTATATTCAGCAAACGAATGAAGAATTTCATGGGAAGTTTTGACCCAAGTTCTCCTGAAAGTGAAGAAATCTTGCAATGTCGCTTTCGAATTTAAAAAAGTTTATATCTTTATTTACTATATTTTACAGTGCTAATCCACACTAAAAAATACTAAATTTGAATTAAAATTTAGTATTTTCTTGAACGTATGGCTTAGTTGGTCAGAGCACTTGGAACTTGGGAACCTAGTGTTAAGACACAATCTACTGCCGTTTCCCACTTTCCGCTGAATTTAAGGCATTGCGTGTTGAGTGGCGGAACTCAACGCAGGGTTTTGCCTTGTACCAGAGCGGAGAAATGAATACATTAAATATTTAAATTGAAAATATTAAATATTTCATTTTCTCTAGTCTAGGGGATCGAACCCACAACCTGTCGATTACAGTCACACGCTTGTGCCGCTGCGCCGCGACAGGTCTCGCCAGCCAGCCAATTAATATCAATAGTCACAAAAAAATATGTCACCAGTGAGTCCAATAAAACTCACATAAAAGCTATGAATTATTCTCGATTGTGTTAGCTAATTTTTGTGAACATAACAAGTTATTCATTCTGAGGAAATTCGGTTTTACATACCTCTCGAATCAAGGAAATAGAATAAATAAAAAAATCTAAAACAAGTATCTAATAATTTTCAAGTGAATTATTTATATAAGTTTTTTTTTTTTTCAAATCACTTTTATTTTTTTTCTGTGTCTCTTATCAATGTTTCGTCCAATACAAATACTGTCTTTGCATACTTATAGTAAAATTAATAACTGCTCTCTCACTAGGGTGGGTCTTGTGGGTCTTGTGGTTACAGTTTGTACGTGACTTAACTTTATAGGAAGTGTCCTGACAATTGTAAAAAAGACCTATCGCTACTTTAGATTATTTATTAATTTAGAGTAAACAAATCCAAACCAGAGTTATCCAGAGTTATCCAAAAGTTACCAGAGAGTAATCCAAATCCAACCAGCCTTTTGAGGCGATTATTTAAATATTATAACTTTCTATTTATATGTCATGTGTTAATAAAATTAATTATATACATTTTTTTTGTAATTTAAATATAAGATGCATAACAATGAATAGGGATGTATGTAACATAAGATAAGTACCATTTCAATCGAGACGACTTAATTTTGAAATTAATGTGAAATTTCAATTTCTTATGTTGAATATTAAAAGAAGTAAAGTATTTCTGTATATTTTTTTGGAAACGATAAAAACAAATTTCGAAGTTGTAATATTCATATGAATTCTTTAGCTTAAGCGATTTTGTTGCAAAGAGCAAGTTATTTCTATCGTACAAAATGTCTTGCTAAGGTTTAAAAATATGTAGCAATTTCCCAGCAGACTTAATACTTTCCACTTACAGAAAATGAAAATAAAATATTGTTTTCGAAAGAAAGAAAGTTTGTGAAAAACTTTGCGAAATACTGAATCCAATGGAATTGTATTTATTACCTGAACGCGGCATTTATGAATTAGCTCTCTCAGAGGAAAGTTTTGTGTATATCATATTATAATTATTGCCCAGATTAGTATAGTATATAATGGAAAAAAAATAGTAGCTATTTTATATTGTACACCATACGTTATACTATTCCTATACATAAAAATATTATTATTAACGTAGTAGTAACTATACAAGATAAAAAATTAAGAATGAATATCGTGACGAAAGAATGAGCTTTGAAAAATAAACGTATATTGTAATGTTTTTTAAGCAAAAATAAAACTAAAATGATTTATTTTTCCTCAAAAAACACACATACATTTTTGTTATATTTCAGCAAAGTGAACAACCTAAAGCTTGACATTCGTAACAAATTCTTTGTCGCTTGAACATAAGTAATAATATAAAATAGATATTTGAAAAATATTGAAATTAATATTAATAAGAATATACTCAGCTTCACGCTGTATCCCGCACATAGCAGGATAGGCAGAGGGAACTTGGGAACCTAGTGTTAAGACGCTCCGTTACACTTCCGTTCCCCACTTTCCGCCGAATTTTGAGGCAAAGTGTGTTGAGTGGCGGAACTCAACGCCGTGTTTTGCCTTGTACCAGTGCGAGGAAATGAAAACATTAAATATTTAAATAGAAAATATTAAATATTTCTTTTCCTCGAGCGGGGATTGAACCCACAACCCATCGGTTACAGTCACACGTTATGTTCCGCTACGCCACGACAGGCCATTAATAAAAATATATTTATTTCAATAGTATATACTTTCACCCGCATTTTATTTTATGCGTAAGAGTGTTTACTACTATTAAATATTTATTCAATACCCGATAGGTGTTGACAACGCATTAATTTAACAAGGCTGTACATTTTTCATTTCGGTTTGACATTTTTATCTATAAATATTATAATTTAAAAAAAATAAAATTTCCTACACCCAAGTCGAGTACGATAATTTTATGCCATCAAAAAGTATAAATTAAAGTCAGTTTCTTCCCGACGAATATGATGTACGAAACCGACATAATCATTTTAAGAATACAATATTGCTATTTCTCACTCAATTAACGTATCTAAAGTCTTGCATCCCGCAGGTGGCAGGGTAGACAGAGGGAAAACTTTGTGCCAAAAAACCTTTGTGCAAAAAACCTGTTGTGCCACACAACAAGTATTACTTTGAAAAAAAGTGTGGATCGAAACAGAGATTCTTAATAATAAATTCCCTCTGTCTGCTTCTTCACTGTCATACACCGTGAAGCTGAAAAAAATTAAGGGAAAAATATATATATTTGAATGTTTAGGGCTGCTTGCGGCTTTGCATTCCTGAGCGATACAATAATTAAGTTATTTAATATTATTCAAGAGTATTTAGGGTAAAATGTCCTATTTTCTAGTGAAAGTTCGATAATAATCCATTCTGTAGTTTCAGACCTTCGCCCTGAAAAAAAAAGACCAACAAAAATTTTAAAATCGTATTTATTACCGTGCAAGCATAATGCATACCAAAAATACATTCATGTTGAAATAACTGATAAACGCTTTTTTTTTAATGTGTATGTGCCACTAAATTTTACATTATTTTTACGACAGCGAGCACCAGTGAGAAATAAATTTCACCGTTCATTGTTCCTTTCTACAAAAAATAGTCGAAATGTACAGATTTACGATATATTATAACTTAAATGATAAATCAAAAATATTCTATAATAATTATTTACTATTTCATTATAACTATTTTAGTATTTAAATAGCGTTCCTAAGTAATGAGTAATAATTATTATTTTCCAAGGAATTTTGTATATGAAAGAATGTAATTATTAAAATTTCTGTGTGAAGCTGATACGCTGAATAAATACATTTGAACAAACAATGATTAAATGTAAAGGTTTGTTCTCTTTTGTTCACATCTGTGCCTTCACGGTCACAGCTGTTGACTGGACGACGGTTGAAAAACATGAATTATAACAACACTCTTTATTTTAAGATTTTTTAAAATGAAATCCGCCAGTTTTAATTTGAAGAGTTTATTTTCTTAAAAGAGTTTGCCTTTGTTGTTTTCTTTTTCAAGAAGCTTTCGGTGCACGATTATGTCAGACTAAATCAAGCCTATAGTCTAGCCGATATTTAAATGAAGTGAAGAACCTTCAAGATAAACAAATACACCTAATTGTTTGTAAGTAAAATTAGTAGTGACTTACAAAGCTTAAACAACAACAAAGTACCTACAATACTGTTAAAAGTGATTTAATTAACTTTTGAAATAGGCATCATTATATTAAAACAATTCTTTTAATTTACATGGAATTATATATATATATATATATATATATATATATATATATATATATATATATATATATATATATATATATATATATATATATATATATATAAATTAAAAGAAATTAGCACATTCACTGTTACATCTCAATATATTCTTGAAAATTTTATGTTTGTTAAGAAAACAAATTAACCAAAATCGGTGATATACATAATTAAAATTCTAGAAATAGGTTTTAGTGGAAATCTCCTTTGACTCGATTTTATGGAGTCTGTACTTCTATTACGGGATAATGTTTACGCTATTACAACAGGACCCCAAAACATATCCGAGAATTTTCTATATCACAATTTAAAATAGTTGTAAATAGTTATACAACTTAAATTGTGATATAGAAAATTCTCGGATTCTCGTTTGTTTATTAAACTTAATGATTTTATAATTGTTGACACACCTTGGGATTGAATTGCTCGTTCCAGTTATTTAAATGGCAATGAATTTTAATCTGTAAATAATAAATTTAAAAAAATGCCCACTGTGTTTTCTTACTTCGGTTCTTCTTAGGTCTGAGGCAATATCTTCAGTGAACAAGTAATAAATTATTTGACGTTCATAAAATAAAGCATGTACTCTTATTTTGAATAAAATATTTGAATAAGTATAACACACTGTGACAGCCATTATTATTTATCTAACACTTTAATGCACTAATTAAAAAAATAACAAATAAAAAATAGAAGAAAATGTTGGTATAAAGGCGGCCTTATACACCATAGGTGATCTCTTCCAGGCAATCTTTACCATGAAATGGTCTGAGATCATAGTAATATTGATTGGCGTATATATGTTTTAAAAAAAGTCTAAATCTTTTTTACACCACGACGGTAACGTAAAGCACACGACCCACCTGATGGTATGTGGTTACCGTGGCCTTTGGACGCTTGCAACACCAGGGGCATCACATGTGCTTATTTATTCCCCTCTTAAAGAACCTCATATTATAGCCCAAAGGGTAAACCTCGGTAGAAAGTTCATTCCACAACCGGATGGTCCGTGGAAGAAAAATTTCTCTGAAACTAAATCATTTGGATCATTGTAGCTCGAACGTGTGAGCGTAAACTCTCTGTCGATGGCGCGCAGTGCGATGATAAAAAGTGGTCGTGGGCACCATGTCGAACAATTTCTCGGAACATGACCCATTAAATAAGTGGTAGGGCACGCACAAGGAAGCAAAAATTTTTCTTAGGCTTAGAGGCTTGATACCACTTGTAAGTATAGAATCGCCAACTAGTCTCATAGCTCTTCTTTGGACCGAGTCAAAAGGCTGAAGCTGGTATGCTGGCTCTCCCGCCCAGAGATGGGATGGGAGTACTCCATATGGGGGTGGACTTGCGATGAGTCCTGTAATTTAGAGACTTATTGCTTTAACTTTAAACTTAGGACTTAGTAAAAACTTATGAATCCCAAACATAGTTGATTGTTTGACTATTTTGTGTGGAGTTCCAGCATGCGTACTACTTTTAATTACAAGGACTGTGGCAAATTCTCAGTCAATGCCTAAGCCATCTTTTTAATTTTTTTCAGATCAGATAAAATAGCAATATTCTCACTGTTTCTAGTATTTGGAAGTTCTGACCACCTTGTAGCGTGAAACCTATTCAAGATATTGGTAATAGTCATACATTTCGGCCATACTTGTGAGAGAATTACATCGAAGCTTGTACTATTGAGAGTTCTTTTGGGATGCTGATTGATTTATTTAAGTTCAAAAGAATGATAAACAGTTTTATCCATGGGCTGTTCATGGTGTATTTGATGAAAGACAATATAAAGTAATGCCACATTTATCAGCTTCCTAGACAATAAAAAAGTCCAAGTGTCATTTTGCACCATTAAATATGTAAAGACATGGCCCTGATGTTTTGCATTTATTCATTCGATTGATAAACTCTATGAAAGTGCTTGTTGTCATACTTCCTTTTGGCGTTATCTTCGCCAGAGAGCCTGAAGTTAAATTATCTTGGAGTACTGGTTTTAGTCTCTTGTCTTTGAATAGTGTCATTGGCGGAATAGATAATCCAATAGCATTCCCAAGCCTACTATAGTCACACTTTCAGACTGCTCATTCGCTATTTAATGAACTGTCTTTCTTCTTTTGGCTGTTAGAACTTCCTGCTGATGGTACAAAGACAGGATTTTTTTTCATCGTTGTTGTAAATACTTCCTCTTTTTACTAAATCTCAAGGCTGTCCAGCACGGTTTAGTACTTAGGAAAGGGATCGCTAACAATATTTTTATTTAATTTTTGAGCACTAGCTGGATTTGTTATCGGTGCTTTACTTCGTGCTGATTTAGGATGTCGTTTGAGTAATAACTTCAACCAATTCTTCTCTGCGGTATTTTTGGCATCATTGAACGTGTGTGGAATTTTCCTTACTTTACAAAATGCCTGTACAAGCAAAATTTTTAAGTCATCGCCACTCCAATATCAGCATAAAAAGCATTGATGGATAATTAATGAATATTTTTGTATGAAATTCTCTGCGTAATCAAAACGTATAGTAACGTATACTTCCCGTGGACCAACAGTCATGAAATTTGACACAATGTGAGAACAGTACAATAAAAAGAAAAAAATAGAATTTACAAAGAAAGAAAAAAGTGATAATTTATGTACACTCTACATTTACTATTTCTATTTAATATTACAAATTAATACTTAATTAATTTATATTTGTATGAAACAATAGATATAAGTAAATAAGCCCGCAAACTTAAATTTGTCAAGTTTATTCGCTGCGTAGTCAATACCAGTAAAAAAACCAAAATAGTGTAAGCCGGAATTGGTGAGCGAAAGTATGTTTTTATTGCAAATTCAAAATTTAGCAAGCCTATTTTTTAATATGCTCGATACTTGTAGATTTTATAGACTTCTTTGATAATTACTTTTCAATTTTCTATTAATGTTGCGGTTTGCAACCTGATACGCAATGGGCGAAAATTGTCGGTGGACGGATAGCAAATTGATTTATAGGGTCTCTTTGTACTCTTTAAAGTGCGTAAGTTAACTTTAATATTTTCCTTTCACGTACATAAATAAAACTATTTATCTTATATATGTGTACAACAATCCTTATTCTGAAGGTGAATTAAAGATATAAAACATAAATCTTCCTTCTAGCAAAAAAAATAAAACAAGCAAATGATAATAGTTGACAATGTTGGTTTTTATGCTGTAACATGAGATTAAAGATTATTCCATAGCTTATTTTATGCGGAGAAAATCGTAAAATTTTAAAACTGAACTAAAAAAGGATTCAATAAAAATGCAAAACTGAGAAAAAAAACTTTAGATTGTTTATTGATTTGTAGTAATTATTCAAGTCGAAATTTAAAATAATTATTATCATTTAAGTTAAACGTTTGATTCATCTTAATTTTTTTAAACCGATAATAATTCAACCATTTTATATAATTATATACCGTAAAATATTAATAATTTCCAAATATAATATTATAAAAGATTACATACAAGAAATAGTTTGTATCACAAAAGCTATGATGCCGGTAATTGCGTCAAAATGGATAAACAAAAAACTTTAACAACTTCATCATTAACTTCACAGCGTTATTTTTTGTAATTCATACATATATTTTTTTCTCTTTCATTTACCTAATAAAACTTGTTCTTAATACATCTACAGGTGTCCAAAATTATTTTGTTTTGACCCTGAGAAAATAATAATTAGTAAACAAGATGGATTGATTAGATACGGTCTCTGTTACATTACCGTGTTATTTTAGCCATTTGCGTACAAAATTTGGAATTATTCAAATTTTAGATAATTAGTATGTGGCTTAAATAACATTGTAGTTAACCACAGCCCATTAATGATTTTTATTTTCTAAAAACAATAGTATTTTTTGTTGGATAAACTTTGTGTTTTATTGTCATCAAGAACACCGGATGTTTTCAATTTTAAGATAGCATTTAATAAACTACAATAAGCAGAAAATACATTATACGAAACTGATTTATTTTTTTGTTGTAAAAATTTACAACTTTGTCATTTATTTTTACATATAATTTTTAAATAAGAATAAGATATATAAAAATATTAAAGAACATAAAAAATATGTTACATAAATTAAAGTTAACAGCAAATTGGTAGAGCTATTTCAATATTTAAATTTTAATTTGTTTAATTGTCTAAACCGCTTAGTAGACGTCAGGACTAATCTTGTTATTTAAATTTTATTAACTTTATCTTGCCATTAAATTAATTCACTATAAATCCTTTTCAAATCGGAAGAAGGTGAAAGGACTGTCTTCTTTAACCCTATATCTAATTTTGGTGAAGCGTTGATCGTGTGTGTGGTAATTCTATCACGCTCAGCTTCACGCTGTATCCCGCACATGGCAGGGTACTTGGGAACCTAATGTTAAGACACTCTGTTCCACTTCCGTTCCCAACTGGCGGAACTATACACCGCGTTTTGCCTTGTACCAGAGCAAAGGAATGAAAACATTAAATATTTTATTCGAGTAAGGATCGAATCCACAACGTCACACGCTTGTACCGCTGCGCCACGACAGGCCTCAAGGCCAGGTGTGTGTGATAATTGTAGGGAGAATTTCTTAAATAAGCTCAGAGCTTCACTTTCAACAATGTAAAAAAAATAAAATGTGTAAATTATATTTAATCGTTTAAGTAAAATAAGGTATCCTTTCTATAATAGAAATACTGTACAGCCATTTAAAGAAAGATATAATGTAGGAGCGATACAATTTTTTGTACTTGTAAAAGTGATTTGTGTCGACGATTAAGAGATGCGTATAAGGCAAATAGCCTTTTTTATTATCCATATTAGGCAACACGTACACACGTAACCCATATTCAGCTATTTGAATCTGTTATTCGTTTTATTTCATTATAGATGTAAAATTACTTTACCCTATTTGCCTCCATTTAAGATTTTTTTTATTTTTTTTTATTTTATGCATCATTCATTAATAAAAACTAGAAATCCGTCCTGGTTCAGTCTATTTTGAAAACAAGTTAAAATTGACGGTAGGTTTTTTTTCTTGGGGTTTATAGTCTGTCTTTCTTATAAATTATGTGCTTATATATTTTGGTTATATTTCTTTTATTCAATATCACAATTTAAAACTGAATGAAATATAAAAAGTTACTACGTGGGGAAAATTTCTGACTGGAATTATAATTACTAGATATAAGTTAGTTATAGGCATAATAAAACAAAGAGATGCTACACGGTTTTTGTTGCATAGAAAAAATAGCAGAGAAACTAATATAAAAACACTCAATTACATTAATAATTATAACGGGTATAATAATATATTATTGTAATAATTATTAATTTGATTGAATTATACGAGAACGAATACGGATAGAAACCATACTGAATGCTGATTTCTGTACTGCAACGTAAATGGAAAAACCAGTCAGATTATAGTGATTATATTACATCAATTTTAATTTGTTAATACTATCTATTTCTTTATAAGCGTGTTTATGATTTCAAGGAAACGTGGGGAATAACCTATAATAAAACAAGTATTGAACAGACCTAATTAAATAACAATGTAACAAATTATTACTTTATATTAATATCACAGGCATTTGCTCTTTGGTTTCATAAACAATTTATTTCGATATTTTTTATAACTTCTTTAATTGTCTTGTGTAAAGCTTATTTAAATTTCCAACGAACTAGAGGTAGAAAAATATTTTGTACAACAAGACTGTACTACATCATTTTATATCATAAAAATAATTGTTAACAAGGTTTTTCATTTAATACACAGCAGATGGTTCTCGTATTATCTTCTTCATTTTGTTACAAGATCTAATTATCTAAGCTCTAATTGCTTGCAATAAAAACATAATTTATGTGACAAAGAACACCACAGGCACCTGTAGTCTGTCCGGTAATGAAACCTTTCATAATTATTAAATTAATATACAATTTGCACTTGTATTAAGATCTGTTATCAATAATTAATGATTAAGGCAATAATATACTGCAAGTATATATTATAATTTTTTATCATTTTAATATTTTATCATTTTTTACTTGCATTATGCAGTAAAATAAATTATATTTAGTCTTAGAAATATTACATTTATACAAAAACACGATATATAAAAGCAACTCAGGTGCACGTAAATCATTAGTATAACAAAAGGCAATCCTTCACACAGTACTCTAATCTCTAGAGTCGTTGACTTTGCCCTCACTCGATACAGTAATAGTCCTTTTCAGTTAACGATGTTATGAACTGTTAGGCTGAGAAGTTCATGATTAAGTAATCAAAAAGATATTTTGCCTCAAATTCAGGAATATACAACTCTTAAAGTCAAACTTGTTAAAGTTTAAAATACTTTTACTGTAGTTAATATTCATTTTCTTAATAAATGTAAATTCCTCTATTTTTATTCAATTTTACAATTTTTATTTAAAAATCTCTGAGTTGTGTTGCAGTATTTACAACGATAGTGACGCATATTTGACATTTAATGTATATATTTGGATACAGTATATACTAAGTTTATTTATTAATATAGTTAGAAGCCTGACGTGGCGCAGTGGTACAAGCGTGCAACTGAAAACGGACAGGTTGTAGGTTTGAAATAAAATATGTATTATTTCTATTTCTTTGCTCTGGTAATAGAGCAAAGATTGGCTCAAAGCTCCGCGACTCAGGGTGCAATACCTCAATGTTAGCAAAAAGTGGGCAACGATTGTCTTAATGAGAACGGAGTGTGACTACATTCCCAAATTTCCTCTGTCCATCTGGCCAGGTGCGGTACAGCGGTAGCTGAAAAAACGAATCTATCATTTAAACGCTACCTCAAAGTAAGTTAAATGTAAACTGAAAGTGCTTATTATCAATCTTCTTCCTGGCATTAATCCCGGCTTGCTCTGCCTAAGAGTTTACTAAAATTAAGATTAATGAAACAGACATTTAAAATTTAAAAATTCAAATGAGAACAGTCTAATTGGATTGATGTTGATGGTGAGTTGATGTATTTTATTCCCACTTCAAGGAATCTTTACGCGAACTCCGAACCTTACCTTCTTTTATTCATTTTTATTTCTGGATTCATGGATATAACAATGAGAAAACCCTATGATATTCAAAAATTAGGGCTTAACTAAAATTTTAATGCAATGCAGCTATTTATATATTACATATTTCATATAATGGGAAATTTTACACCAATACATTCAAAGACGTTAATGTCGAGAATCTGATAAAGCTAAACTTAGCGAATGCGCTTTCCAGTTTACGTGCTGAGTTTGTGGTCAATTTATAGCACAAATATTTACTAATACCAATGCGGATTTACGATTTATCAAGTATATACTCGTATGCTTGCACAAACGTATGTAGGTAAGCTATGTATATAAATAATAATTTTACATTCCAATGGCAATAGCATAATGGCATTTAAGACCGGCGTTAAGTAGTGGCTTTGGCCACTGCGTTTCGCATTAGGTAATGCCGGGCCCCGGTGCCCTTCCACCTTAAAGGACGGCAACGCTCCTGTAGCTCCTCTAGAGTTACTCGGGGCCGTGGGCGACGGTGATCACTTACCATCAGGTGACCCGTACGCTCGTTTGCCGTCTTTTCCAATAAAAAAAAAAAATATACAAATCTATATCTGTTTTGAATAATGTACGGCTAACCAGATTGAAATATAATTTTCACTACTATATTTTGGCATCTTTCCCTAAATATTTAGTGTTTGTTTTATTTAAATTGGTTAAGAATCAAGAAAATTTACGTGAATTTTAATTATTTAGTTCGATTGCTACAATTATTTTCTATATTTAGCTGAAATTTCAGTGTTCAATGTAATATTGCCATAAAATTGATAATGTTATTAAAATAAGAAAGTACTTGAGATTAGTAAATAAAATAGTGTAATTCAATCAAGTGAAGTCGCTAGTCGTAATAAAATAGACCACTTTTCTATTTCGTTTGTTTTCATTGTCTTTTATTTATTCATCACTCACGTTTTTATTTAGCCTGAAAGTTACAAAAAGCTGTGTTACAATGATTTCCACCTTCCATCATATATTGACTATGTTAAATTAAGAATACAAATAATTATTTAAAAATTGGACTGTTATGAGCGTCAACTTTTATTTACATGTAAGTATTAACTCGACATCCAAAAACGTGACGCATCTGGTAAGAATGTCATGTAGTCTTTAATTTAGAAATAAAGGACAATAAATGTCTTAGTATTGTAACGTACAAAATTGAGTAAATAGGTACGTACTAAGAAAAAAGGGAATGTGGAATCAAATTCTTAACGAAAATTTAGTTTGTCTCAACGATGTTTAACCCACTTGCAAGGGTACTTCATTCAGTAAAATTCATAAGTAATCTTTTTAGATAGTTTTTGTAAAAAAGTGGAACATGTATTTACTCTTTGCTTCAAATAGTATGTTTTCTGTCAAATATGTTGTTTTTTTTTAATAAAAAATATGATTTAGACAGATATTTCTCTGGTCTTAGATTCCTAAGCATTCGATATTGATCGTAAATTTTATTGTAAAATAAATTATTATCTCTGCGTAAGTGCCATACTCCTACTTAGTTGTGGCACATCGCTTCTCTTATAAACTCGTTTGGAACCAAAATGTTAAGTTGTAAAAACCCATGTTGTACTCGTATATTGTTTTTTATTAGGAGTCGTTGTCGTCTTGATTTTTTTTAGGCTTATGTTAGATGGGATATTTAATACATTTCTGATATACAATTAGACCGAGGGGACTTGAAATAGTTATTCACTTTAAAATTTCTCATACACAAAATGTATTTTAGTATCAATCGATAGTTCATTTTCTTTTCATGTAGATGTATAATATAAAACGGCGTGAATGTAAATGTTGTCATAACTAAACAATGTAATGTGTAGTTAAATAATAATGTAGTTAAACCGTAAAAATAATTTTGTTTTAATACTTCTCATAATAAGATAAGTTGAAAAAGGAATCGAGGCGAGATGAAACAGATGATTATTAAAAAGGAAAATATAAAAATCGTTTTACTTAAAGGATTTTTTGAAAGATAACTTTGAAATAAGAAATATGAATATTTAGATTTTTAGACCATACAAATTTTTAGTTTTGTGCAGAACTGAATATTTAATACTTAACTACTAAGCTAAACTCTAAACAAAAGCAAATATAACATGTTGCTATACAATTATAACGAATAACCAGTCATTAACGAGTCCAATTCATGTACTGAGGGTTCCATACTTATTTGTATAATATATAACATTTAACACATCAAATTATATAACAAATCAAAGTTAAGTTTACGGGCATATGCAAGCATTTTGTGTAAAATAAAATGTAAGTATTTTTCTTTTTGCTTTTCGGATTTTCCATCCTTTTATTTTGCAAGTTCTCGTTCTCCTGCTAAATCTAATTATAATTATCTATCTAATTATAATCTAATCTAATTATAATTATTATTATTGGTGTATGAGAAATATATTAATTACTGCGTAATTAATAATATTGGATATTTCATAAAATCATCATTTTATTTACACTATTTATATATTATAGGTCACCAAAAAATATACACAAAATAATTATTTTCGTTGAGGGCTGTGAGAAACTATAAGGTACTTAACCATAGTGTATCAGGGTTTTTAAAAGAATCAAGCAAGTAATTTCAGAGTTAATGGAAAAAATGTAGTAAAATCATTCAGATAAAATAATTAATTCATGCAAAAAAATACAATTTTAAAAGTTTTATATAAATTTAACTGTCAAAAAGCCGTAAAATAAGGATGGTTAAAACAGTATTTTACAATTCTCTTCAGTAGAAAAATTGACATAACATGTTTCCGTCTAAATTTTTGATCAAATAAAGATAAACAACATAAAAAATCCTATGTGATATACGATTTAGCTTTTAAATCATAAAATACATATTTTTACTATGTTTTAAAGTGTTATTCCACACTTAGGACAGAAAATACTAAACTTAAATTTAAAATTTAAAAAGCGTATAAAAATTTTGAACGAAGCAGGATTTGAACCCGCGCCTCTGGAATACCGTTCCAGCGCTCTGACCAACTAAGCCATTCGTTCTCACCAAGCTCCGTCGAAATTCTTATACGCTTGTTTCAACTTATTTACGTTGTTAGCATCTCTGTAGGGAGATTTTTACAAATTTCCGCTACCCAAAGACAACTCGTAAGAATTATCGTTTGGCAAGATAAATAAGTTGTAACAAGCGTATAAGAAATTCGACGGAGCTCGGTGAGAACGAATGGCTTAGTTGGTCAGAGCGCTGGAACGGTATTCCAGAGGCGCGGGTTCAAATCCTGCTTCGTTCAAAATTTTTATACGCTTTTTAAATTTTAAATTTAAGTTTAGCATAAAATACATATTCAATGCACAACCACGATTTCAAAACCCCTCGGCTCCCCTTCATAATTAGAGTGACATAATTACATACATATATATTAAATTACATATTGACAATTGAAAATAATATATATCATATTTAGTTTAAATCAAGTTTTTATTTAAATTACTTATTTAACATTAAAATAAATAAATATAATTATATTACAATGACCTCTTCAAGGAAAACAAAAGTTAAGTATATAAATATTTACTTAAATCTCACTATAAAAATTAATTAATTATACAAAAAAAAAAAATAAACAGCACTTAAAATGTCCCATAAATTAATTTTAAATCTTGTTTTGGAAAAAAAAACATTGTCTTAAACTTCAGTGCATTACCCTTATGTTACTTAGATGTTGTAACTTCTTAGTTATTTTCAAGTGTATATTCGCCAAACGTTGTTTCATGGGAAGTTTTGACCCAAGTACTCCTGAAAGTAAAGAAATCTTGAAATGTCGCTTTCGAATTTAAAAAAGTTTATATCTTTATTTACTATATTTTACAGTGTTAATCCACAGTAAAAAATACTAAATTTGAATTAAAATTTAGTATTTTCTTGAACGTATGGCTTAGTTGGTCAGAGCACTTGGAACTTGGGAACCTAGTGTTAAGACACAATCCACTTCCGTTTCCCACTTTCTGCTGAATTTAAGGCATTGCGTGTTGAGTGGCGGAACTCAACGCCGGGTTTTGCCTTGTACCAGTGGGAAGAAATGAAAATATTAAATATTTAAATTGAAAATATCAAATATTTCATTTTCTCTAGTCTAGGGGATCGAACCCACAACCTGTCGATTACAGTCACACGCTTGTGCCGCTGCGCCGCGACAGGTCTCGCCAGCCAGCCAATTAATATCAATAGTCACAAAAAAATATGTCACCAGTGAGTCCAATAAAACTCACATAAAAGCTATGAATTATTCTCGATTGTGTTAGCTTATTTTTGTGAACATAACAAGTTATTCATTCTGAGTAAATTCGGTTTTACATACCTCTCGAATCAAGGAAATAGGATAAATTTATAAATCTAAAAACAAGTATGTAATCATTTTCAAGTGAATTATTTATATAAGTTTTTTTTTTTCAAATCACTTATTTTTTTTCTGTGTCTCTCTTATCAATGTTTCGTCCAATACAAATACTGTCTTTGCATACTTATAGTAAAATTAATAACTGCTCTCTCACTAGGGTGGGTCTTGTGTGTCTAATGTTTACAGTTTGTACGTGACTTAACTTTATAGGAAGTGTCCTGACAGTTGTAAAAAAGACCTATCGCTACTTTAGATTATTTATTAATTTAGAGTAATCAAATCCAAACCAGAGTTATCCAGAGTTATCCAAAAGTTACCAGAGAGTAATCCAAATCCAACCAGCCTTTTGAGGCGATTACTTACATATTATAACCCTCTATTTATATGTAATGTGTCAATAAAATTATTTATATTTTTTTTTATTAAAATATAAATATAAGATGCATAACAATGAATAGGGATGTATGTAACATAAGATAAGTACCATTTCAATCGAGACGACTTAATTCTGAAATGAATGTGAAATTTCAATTTCTTATATTTAATATTAAAAGAAGTAAATTATTTCTGTATATTTTTTTTGGAAACGATAAAAACAAATTTCGAAGTTGTAATATTCATATGAATTCTTTAGCTTAAGCGATTTTGTTGCAAAGTGCAAGTTATTTCTATCGTACAAAATGTCTTGCTAAGGTTTAAAAATATGTAGCAATTTCCCAGCAGACTTAATACTTTCCACTTACAGAAAATGAAAATAAAATATTGTTTTTGAAAGAAAGAAAGTTTGTGAAAAACTTTGCGAAATACTGAATCCAATGGAATTGTATTTATTACCTGAACGCGGCATTTATGAATTAGCTCTCTCAGAAGAAATTTTGTTTATTATCATATTATAATTATTGCCCAGATTAGTATAGTATATAATGGAAAAAAAATAGTAGCTATTATATATTGTACACCATACGTTATACAATTCTTATAAGTCTATATATTATTATTAACGTAGTATTAAATATACAAGATAAATAATTAAGAATGAATATTGAGACGAAAGAATGAGCTTTGAAAAATAAACGTATATTGTAATGTTTTTTAAGCAAAAATAAAACAAAAATGATTTAGTTTTGCTTAAAAAATATACATACATTTTTGTTATATTTCAGCAAAGTGAACAACCTAAAGCTTGACATCCGTAACAAATTCTTTGTCGCTTGAACATAAGTAATAATATAAAAATAGATATTTGAAAAATATTGAAAATAATATTAATAAGAATATACTCAGCTTCACGCTGTATCCCGCACATAGCAGGGTAGGCAGAGGGAACTTGGGAACCAAGTGTTGAGACACTCCGTTGCACTTCCGTTCCCCGCTTTCCGCCGAATTTTGAGGCAAAGTGTGTTGAGTGGCGGAACTCAACGCCGTGTTTTGCCTTGTACCAGTGCGAGGAAATGAAAACATTAAATATTTAAATTGAAAATATTAAATATTTCTTTTCCTCGAGCGGGGATCGAACCCACAACCCATCGGTTTCAGTCACACGTTATGTTCCGCTACGCCACGACAGGCCATTAATAAGAATATGTTTATTTCAATAGTATATACTTTCACCCGCATTTTATTTTATGCGTAAGAGTGTTTACTACTATTAAATACTTATTCAATACCCGATAGGTGTTGGCAACGCATTAATTTAACAAGGCTGTACATTTTTCATTTCGGTTTGACATTTTTATCTATAAATATTATAATTAAAAAAAAATGAAATTTCCTACACCCAAGTCGAGTACGATAATTTTATGCCATCAAAAAGTATAAATTAAAGTCAGTTTCTTCCCGACGAAGATGATGTACGAAACCGACGTAATAATTTTAAGAATACAATATTACTATTTCTCACTCAATTAACGTATCTAAAGTCTTGCATCCCGCAGGTGGCAGGGTAGACAGAGGGAAAACTTTGTGCCAAAAAACCTTTGTTAAGACACCCTGTTGTGCCACACAACAAGTATTACTTTGAAAAAAAGTGTGGATCGAAACAGAGATTCTTAATAATAAATTCCCTCTGTCTGCTTCTTCACTGTCATACACCGTGAAGCTGAAAAAAAATTAAGGGAAAAATAAATATATTTGAATGTTTAGGGCTGCTTGCGGCTTTGCATTCCTGAGCGATACAATAATTAAGTTATTTAATATTATTCAAGAGTATTTAGGGTAAATTGTTCTATTTTCTGGTGAAAGTTCGATAATAATCCATTCTGTAATTTTGGACCTTCGCCCTGAAAAAAAAAAAAGACTAACAAAAATTTTAAAATGGTATGGTATGGTAATGGTATTACCGTGCAAGCATAATGCGTACCTAAAAATACATTAATGTTGAAATTACTGATAAACGCTGTTTTTTTAATGTGTATGTGCCACTAAATTTTACATTATTTTTACGGCAGCGAGCACCAGTGAGAAATAAATTTCACCGTTCATTGTTCCTTTCTACAAAAAATAGTCGAAATGTACAGATTTACGATATATTATAACTTAAATGATAAATCAAAAATATTCTATAATAATTATTTACTATTTCATTATAACTATTTTAGTATTTAAATAGCGTTCCTAAGTAATGAGTAATAATTATTATTTTCCAAGGAATTTTGTATATGAAAGAATGTAATTATTAAAATTTCTGTGTGAAGCTGATACGCTGAATAAATACATTTGAACAAACAATGATTAAATGTAAAGGTTTGTTCTCTTTTGTTCACATCTGTGCCTTCACGGTCACAGCTGTTGACTGGACGACGGTTGAAAAACATGAATTATAACAACACTCTTTATTTTAAGATTTTTTAAAATGAAATCCGCCAGTTTTAATTTGAAGAGTTTATTTTCTTAAAAGAGTTTGCCTTTGTTGTTTTCTTTTTCAAGAAGCTTTCAGTGCACGATTAAGTCAGAGTAAATCAAGCCTATAGTCTAGCCGATATTTAAATAAAGTGAAGAACCTTCAAGATAAACAAATACACCTAATTGTTTGTAAGTAAAATTAGTAGTGACTTACAAAGCTTAAACAACAACAAAGTACCTACAATACTGTTAAAAGTGATCTAATTAACTTTTGAAATAGGCATCATTATATTAAAACAATTCTTTTAATTTACATGGAATTATATATATATATATATATATATATATATATATATATATATATATATATATATATATATATATATATATATATATATATATATATATATATATATATATATATATATATATATATATATATATATATATATATATATATGTGTGTGTGTGTGGTAAAGTCGGATGAATTGTACCACTTTTCAGTATTTATGAATTATCTCCTTTCTGTGAAAACTTACGAAAGTACAAAATTACACGTGGGTAAGTAGGTATATCCTTAATCATAACCAGTGGCAATCTATTCCCAATACTGTTTAGTTTGCTCAGAATATGCGATTTTCTACAGGCAGTCGAATAGTACGATTTAGAGAACTAGTTGGATATATTGTACCATAGGAAGGATGAATCGGACCACACTAACATATATAATATGCTTAACTGTTCGGATAGGTGGATACCAAAAAAATATAATCAAGTTATTTTAATCAATAATTATGTCCTGTAAGTCATAAAAACCATTAACATTTTCTCGATTAAATCTCAACTTCTTTCTGGTTGCCTTATATTCAACTCCGGATGGCGGTTTTTAAAAGATAGAACCAAGTTTTGCCAGCCATCTTTTGGTCTTTATTAAATATGTGAGAAATGTTGTTCTTTTTAACCACATCAAAAGCTTCTAACGTCTGTTATAGTGAGACCGAATAACGAACGAAAAAATGACTTTCAACTGTTAATATTTTCTACTAATATTCGTTGAAAACTGGGGTAAAAAGTAGGACCTCCTTTTTTTAAAGTATATATATATATCATTTGCAAACTTATTTTTTTTAGAATGGCGGATAAGTTAAGGTTTTGGTATACCATAAACTTTTACAAATATTTTTACAGCTCATATCCTCTCTCTCTAAAGCTAAAAATGTTTTTTAACGTTTTAGGAGTCTATAATATTTATTTTATCAGCCATCTACAAACAATAATGTTATTAAAACCATAATAACAACAGAAATTTAAATAATTACTTTAAATTGTACCGGTACGTTACAAAGAACTTTTAGTGGTACGATTCCGCAAGCTAGCCATCAAATTAGTAAAATTGTTTGATTTTAAATAATCTTAAAATTTTGCTACATTATAAACACACATATATGTAGTAAATTAAATAAGTAATACATATAAAATAAATGACACACACAATGACATTATTAATGAAGGATAGACCCTTACATATGCACTGTAAATTTTCGATAAAAAACAACTCAAATATTTTTTTTTTCACTTGAGTAATAATGAATAGCCTCATACTATTACAAAATACATGCGATATTTGGCGCTAGTTTCGCATATATTAACATTATCATAAGGAAAAAAAGCTGTAATTAAGTAAGAAATTTCGAGGTGGTACAATTCATCCTGCGCTACAATACCTCCGACTCTCCCCTATATATATATATATATATATATATATATATATATATATATATATATATATATATATATATATATATATATATATATATATATATATATATATATATATATATATATATATATATATATATATATATATATATATATATATATATATATATATATATATATATATATATATATATATATATATATATATATATATATATATATATATATATATATATATATATATATATATATATATATATATATATATATATATATATATATATATATATATATATATATATATATATATATATATATATATATATATATATATATATATATATATATATATATATATATATATATATATATATATATATATATATATATATATATATATATATATATATATATATATATATATATATATATATATATAATATATATATATATATATATATATATATATATATATATATATATATATATATATATATATATATATATATATATATATATATATATATATATATATATATATATATATATATATATATATATATATATATATATATATATATATATATATATATATATATATATATATATATATATATATATATATATATTATATATATATATATATATATATATATATATATATATATATATATATATATATATATATATATATATATATATATATATATATATATATATATATATATATATATATATATGTGTGTGTGTGTGTGTGTGAAAGATGTGGTTAATAATTCTCATTAAACGATACTGTGATCAATCAGTGCTTTCTGAAATTCTATATTTTCCCTGTCGTAAATGAGGATTGATTAGCGATCATAATAATTATGAGTAATATGAACTGCTTGAACATGCTCGTGTGTTATAAATAAAAATAAAAGAGAGTTATATAATAAAACTTTGAAATAGGTTTTTGTCGGTTTATCTCTATAAGTCTATAATTGTAAGCTATTTCTCTATATTTTTTTCTAAACATATTTTAATGATTATTTCATTCATATTGTGTTTTCAATATTGTAACAATAGTGTTGATTACAATATTAAATATATACTATATACAAAATAATTCGACTCAGTGACGTACATAGAAGGCAAATCAGAGAGAATTAACATTCGTCGTGACACTCCGATTTCTGCTATCTACTGGAACTTGAAACATTTGGCATTGAATAACATTAGTCTACGCTTCGTTTTGTGTTCTAGAGTGGGAAAATGAAAATAATTTGTTTCATAAGTGGCAATCAAACTTTTAATCACTTTTACCATCAGATGTTCTTCTTTGCACCAAAATGACCTTTTCTATAAATTTCCTAAACGTACATATATTTATATATAATAACATATATGAAATTAATTAATAAAGATCAACAATTCATAATATTTAAAAGAAAAATAAAGGACTGCGTTGCCTCATATACGTAATTATTTAATCTAATCGTTCTTTTATGGCAGATTATTTTTTGTTTTGAAATGCTGTAAATGTGTATATTGTGAATGACAATCAGTATAACACATTGGAAGTGAAAGAGGCCTGCCTTAGCGTAAGGACATAAGCTTGTGACTATAGACGCTACAGACGCTACTTTGCTTATCTTTCTATGTGTCACAGGTTTCCGGCTGTTAGTTATTTTCATTTCTTCTGGTAATAAGGCAAAGCTCAGTTGAGTTCCGCCATTCAACATGCAATAGAGACGCTGCAGGTTTTCGGCTGTTAATTATTTTATTTCTTCTTGTAATAAAGCAAAGTGCAGGGATGAGTTCTGCCACTCAACATGCAATGGAGAAACGGAACGTGTTTTAACACTAAGTTCCCGGATTTCCTTTGCCTATCTTTCTCTTTCTATGTGCGGGGTACAAGTTGAAGAAGTGAAATAGTTTATAAGAATATCATAAAAATAGCACATAATTTAGGTATATTTTCTAATATTTGTAGTACTTACTCTCACTCAGCTTCACTCTGTATCCCACACACGGCAAGGTAGGCAGTGGAAACTTGGGAACCTAAGGTGTTAAGACACACCTAAGGTGTAAAGACTTCTTCCACTAAATTTGAGGCATTGTATGTTGAGTGGCGAAGCTCAACGCCGCGCTTTGCCTTGTTACCAGAGCGATGAAATAAAAACATTAAATATTTAATTTGAAGATATTAAATTTCATTTCCTCGAGTAGGGATCGAACCTACCACCTGGCGCTTACAGTCAAACGTATGTCTTATAGCACCTCTCTGGCCGCCATCCCATCTTGGAGCCGAGCATGTGAGGTTACTTTATACCTTTCTAGCTCAAGCTTCAATTATGGCTTTAGGCCCTACTTGTCTACCGGTCCTTTCACCGCTGTAGAACTAACTTCTACAGTTGTGGAAGTCATTAAAAAGAAAAGGTACAGAGTGTGCAACGCAGCATCCCAGGTTGAATGTATGAATCGATATTTCTATATGCTTTTCCATTTATTTGTGATACAATATTTTAAATAAAAAGAGGAAATATAACAAATAAAAATATTATTTTAACAAAATTTCTCTAACAAAATATTTGGCTTATTTATTAATTGGGCATTATAATATAATTCTCTTTAATTTTTATTCCACTATTTTTCGTTAAATAGTCTTTAATAAAATATTACTTCGCTCTTGTAACGAGACAAAGCTTCGTGTTGAGCACCACTACTGAACACATATTACGAGTACCTCTTCAAATCGACAGAAAGTACGGAAAGGAAGTGTATTAATGGGAACGGAATATCTTAACACAAGGTTCCCAGGATCCTTCTGCTTATTCTACATGATAAAGCGTGAAGCCATATAAACATAAAAGCTTAAAACTTGTGTTACTTAAGTTTATGCAATGAAATAACCACAATGTAATAGAATATTATAGGGGAAGTTTAGATTTCATAGGTTAGCCTTTAGCATTTGCCTCGATAGCAAAGTTACACAACAGTGTTGCAATGTCTAGTGATTAGCAATTTAAATTTTTGTGTAAAAAAGATTAAGAATCACAGTACTTACTTATAAAATTTATAATGCAGGGTAAGGTTTAAATAAAAATAATAAAATAATCGAGTATATCATAGGTGTTCAATCTATTCTTTTGCAGACATTGTTCTAAAAAGAAGAGAAATATAAAAATACGATATTAAGTTACTGTTGAAGCCATAAATTATATATTTATTGTTTTCTAACAGAAAATATATATTATTACAATAAATTATCATACTATTTTTCTTACATATTACACAAAGCAATCACTGTATTATTTTTAAGATGCATTTCGATAGTAAAAGGCTTCACTTACTTCGTGATATAAAATACAAAGGTATTTGACACCTACGGCATTTTTCAATGCTGTCTTGAATTAATTTGATATATTTTCACATATTTTTATTAATCCACTTGTGTATTGTTTTAGTTTGTCTGTAAAATTATTTATTTTGTTAATGGATCGATAAATATAGTTAAGTAAACAAACTCTTTTCCAATATGTTGAACTTCTGTCCAGATGTTCTTGTCTCTAATTAATTAATCGATTTAAATGAACTCTACGTAAATGTTTACTGGTCAACTCAATTGAATTTTAATAGCTATGCCCTCTTAGACTATTAAAGCTCTAGGGTCAATATACAATACGCTTACATATATTAATCTAACCTGTGTCTAGGTAAACTTTACAATTGTTCTTAATATTGTGTATAAATTAAAAAATAAGTACTATTACAAGTGTACTGTACATATGTTCATATATTTTTAATTTATACTAAATCGCTGTATGGAAGGTTCTCGATCTCATTTCGAAAAAAATAAACTTAAAGTTGACTGACTTGAAAAAAAGAATAAATTTGAGTAGTACTATAGAAAAATCGAATGGTTTGGTTGGACGAATAAAACAGATGAATGATTATCATGCTGTATCTAGCGTTGAGGTACTCCATTTACACTGAGTCAATTATATTCCTCACTCATATATATATATATATATATATATATATATATATATATATATATATATATATATATATATATATATATATATATATATATATATATATATATATATATATATATATATATATATATATATATATATATATATATATATATATATATATATATATATATATATATATATATATATATATATATATATATATATATATATAATATATATATATATATATATATATATATATATATATATATATTTATATATATATATATATATATATATATATATATATATATATATATATATATATATATGTGTGTGTGTGTGTGTGTGAAAGATGTGGTTAATAATTCTCATTAAACGATACTGTGATCAATCAGTGTTTTCTGAAATTCTATATTTTCCCTGTCGTAAATGAGGATTGATTAGCGATCATAATAATTATGAGTAATATGAACTGCTTGAACATGCTCGTGTGTTATAAATAAAAATAAAAGAGAGTTATGTAATAAAATTTTGGAATAGGTTTTTGTCGGTTTATCTCTATAAGTCTATAATTGTAAGCTATTCCTGTATAATTTTTTCTAAACATATTTTAATGATTATTTCAATCATATTGTGTTTTCAATATTGTAACAATAGTGTTGTTTACAATATTAGATATATACTTTATACAAAATAATTCGACTTAGTGATGTACATAGAAGGCAAATCAGACAGAACTAATATTCGTCGTGACACTCCGATTTCTGCTGTCTACTGGAACTTGAAACATTTGGCATTGAGTAACATAAGTCTACGCTTCGTTTTGTGTCCTAGAGTGGGAACATGAAAATAATTCGTTTCATAAGTGGCAATCAAACTTTTAATCACTTTTACCATCAGATGTTCTTCTTTGCACCAAAATGACCTTTTATATAAATTTCCTAAACGGACATATATTTATATAATATATATGAAATTAATTAATAAAGATCAACAATTCATAATATTTAAAAGAAAAATAAAGGACTGCGTTGCCTCATATACGTAATTATTTAATCTAATCGTTCTTTTATGGCAGATTATTTTTTTGTTTTGAAATGCTGTAAATGTGTATATTGTGAATGACAATCAGTATAACACATTGGAAGTGAAAGAGGCCTGCCTTAGCGTAAGGACATAAGCTTGTGACTATAGACGCTACAGACGCTACTTTGCTTATCTTTCTATGTGTCACAGGTTTCCGGCTGTTAGTTATTTTCATTTCTTCTGGTAATAAGGCAAAGCTCAGTTGAGTTCCGCCACTCAACATGCAATAGAGACGCTGCAGGTTTTCGGCTGTTAATTATTTTATTTCTTCTTGTAATAAAGCAAAGTGCAGGGATGAGTTCTGCTACTCAACATGCAATAGAGAAACGGAACGTGTCTTAACACTAAGTTCTCGGATTTCCTTTGCCTAATTTCCTCTTTCTATGTGCGGGGTACAAGTTGAAGAAGTGAAATAGTTTATAAGAATATCATAAAAATAGCACATAATTTAGGTACATTTTCTATTATTTGTAGTACTCACTCTCACTCAGCTTCACTCTGTATCCCACACACGGCAAGGTAGGCAGTGGAAACTTGGGAACCTAAGGTGTTAAGACACACCTGAGGTGTAAAGACTTCTTCCACTAAATTTGAGGCATTGTATGTTGAGTGGCGAAGCTCAACGCCGCGCTTTGCCTTGTTACCAGAGCGATGAAATAAAAACATTAAATATTCAATTTGAAGATATTAAATTTCATTTCCTCGAGTAGGGATCGAACCTACTACTTGGCGCTTACAGTCACACGTAGGTCTTATAGCATCTCTCTGGCCGCCATCCCATCTTAGAGCCGAGCATGTGAGGTTACTTTATACCTTTCTAGCTCAAGCTTCAATTATGGCTTGAGCCACAACTAGTCTACCGGTCCTTTCACCGCTGTAGAACTAACTTCTACAGTTGTGGAAGTCATTAAAAAGAAAAGGTACAGAGTGTGCAACGCAGCATCCCAGGTTGAATGTATGAATCGATATTTCTATATGCTATTCCATTTATTTGTGATACAATATTTTAAATAAAAAGAGGAAATATAACAAATAAAATATTATTTTAACAAAATTTCTCTAACAAAATATTTGGCTTATTTATTAATTGGGCATTATAATATAATTCTCTTTAATTTTTATTCCACTATTTTTCGTTAAATAGTCTTTAATAAAATATTACTTCGCTCTTGTAACGAGACAAAGCTTCGTGTTGAGCACCACTACTAAACACATATTACGAGTACCTCTTCAAATCTACAGAAAGTACGGAAAGGAAGTGTATTAATGGGAACGGAATATCTTAACACAAGGTTCCCAGGATCCTTCTGCTTACTCTACATGATAAAGCGTGAAGCCATATAAACATAAAAGCTTAAAACTTGTGTTACTTAAGTTTATGCAATGAAATAACCACAATGTAATAGAATATTATAGGGGAAGTTTAGATTTCATAGGTTAGCCTTTAGCATTTGCCTCGATAGCAAAAGTTACACAACAGTGTTGCAGTGTCTAGTGATTAGCAATTTAAATTTTTGTGTAAAAAAGATTAAGAATCACAGTAATTACTTATAAAATTTTTAATGCAGGGTAAGGTTCAAATAAAAATAATAAAATAATCGAGTATATCATATGTGTTCAATCTATTATTTTGCAGACATTGTTCTAAAAAGAAGAGAAATATAAAAATACGATATTAAGTTACTGTTGAAGCAATAAATTATTTATTTATTGTTTTCTAACAGAAAATATATATATTATTACAATAAATTATCATACTATTTTTCTTACATATTACACAAAGCAATCACCGTATTATTTTTATGATGCATTTCGATAGTAAAAGGCTTCACTTATTTCGTGATATAAAATACAAAGGTATTTGACACCTACGGCATTTTTCAATGCTGTCTTGAATTAATTTGATATATTTTCACATATTTTTATTAATCCACTTGTGTATTGCTTTAGTTTGTCTGTAAAATTATTTATTTTGTTAATGGATCGATAAATATAGTTAAGTACAAACAAACTCTTTTCCAATATGTTGAACTTCTGTCCAGATGTTCTTGTCTCTAATTAATTAATCGATTTAAATGAACTCTACGTAAATGTTTACTGGTCAACTCAATTGAATTTTAATAGCTATGCCCTCTTAGACTATTAAAGCTCTAGAGTCAATATACAATACGCTTACATATATTAATCTAACCTGTGTCTAGGTAAACTTTACAATTGTTCTTAATATTGTGTATAAATTAAAAAATAAGTACTACTACAAGTGTACTGTACATATGTTCATATATTTTTAATTTATACTAAACCGCTGTTTGAAAGGTTCTCGATCTCATTTCGAGAAAAATAAACTTAAAGTTGACTGACTTGAAAAAAAGAATAAATTTGAGTAGTACTATAGAAAAATCGAATGGTTTGGTTGGACGAATAAAACAGATGAATGATTATCATGCTGTATCTAGCGTTGAGGTACTCCATTTACACTGAGTCAATTATATTCCTCACGTTCGGGAAATTGAACCTATAGTTGTCGCGTTTACAATTGCAGGCGTGTTGTGCCACAACTATTAATAATTCTATATAAAAATATGAGATATAAGATATATCATATTGTGATTAAAATATATAAAATTATATCTTGGTTACTTCACTCGTAGAGTAACTACATTGCATTGAATTTTAGTCAACATTTTCGCAGCTTAAGCTCTTTGTGCTTATCGTACACAAACAAAACTAAAATTTATACAACAAAATCTAAATGTATTTAATTTTTTTAAAAAATATATTTTGCTATGTAGCTTAATATTAGAAACTATTAAAATATAAAAATTGATACATTTTCTACTTTATTTTAATGAGAATTAAATGAATAACATATTGTTACAGATCTCGAACTGAGTTGTTCTAATTTGACTACGCATGACAAAACATGGAGAACGTAGGCAACAATACCACATTATATGATACACAAATTCTTAATCCAAGCGAGCTTACGCTACAAAGGGAATTTACCGGCATCTTAACAAATGTGACTACGTGGCCTATAGATAAATGTTTGGAAGCACATTTAATAAACAATACATTGCGTGATGACTTAGCAAGCCATGGTTTTGTTATCAACGGTACTCAAGTTCTTTGCCGCGACCACGCGCCTGTTTTAACGAAAAATACTATAATTAGAGCTAGTGTACTGACAGTAATAGCTATACTGTCTTTTGTTGGAAATTTTGCTACAATGATAAGCGTACAGAGAGGAAAACGTTGTCGGAGGCGTGCAAGACCATCATGGACTGCAATATATAGCCTAATATTTCAACTTAGCATAGCAGATTTGCTAGTCACTGTATTCTGTATTTTGGGAGAAGCTGGTTGGTCGTTCACAGTACAGTGGTACGCAGGAAATATTGGATGCAAATTATTTAAATTTCTACAGATGTTTGCATTATATCTTAGTACTTTTATATTGGTTTTAATTGGAGTCGATAGATGGTTGGCTGTAAAATATCCAATGAAAAGTATGGCCACAGCGACGAGAAATGGGAGACTAGTAATTATTGCTTGGGTTCTTAGTTTTATATTAAGCATACCACAGGTGAGTTCTAAATATTAAATGCTACAAAGAATATTTCTTTGTAAGGTTAAAAGGTTTTTTTTTTGTATGATGTAATATTTGTTGGAGATGAGTTCAGTATTATTTATTTGTAATTACTGTTGATTGTTTAATATTTAACACACGTATGACGTGTACTTAAAATATTTACGGAATAAAATAATCATTTTAATTTATAATATAATATTATTTTAATAAATATATATATATATATATATATATATATATATATATATATATATATATATATATATATATATATATATATATATATATATATATATATATATATATATATATATATATATATATATATATATATATATATATATATATATATATATATATATATATATATATATATATATATATATATATATATATATATATATTATATATATATATATATATATATATATATATATATATATATATATATATATATATATATATATATATATATATATATATATATATATATATATATATAAATTAAACTACGAAACAAGATTCATCACCCAGTGTATTAACGAGTTAAAAGTCTGTAATTAGTTTACGGTAAAGCTTAGTATAGTTTAATTATATGGAAATAAATAAATTGTTAGTACAAATATTTTTTTTTGCAGTAATATTTAAAATAATATCTACTATAAACATTCATGTAAAAATAATTTTATCTATATAGAGACCGAAATATTTCGAGAAACCATTGTTTTTCTTCCTTATTTTTTTAATGCATTTTGATATTTTTTTTCCTTTGCTTTTAACTATCAACAAACAAATAATCATTTTATTAAAATCTTCTGTTTACGGAATGAGTAATGTTTGACAACGTCTCTCAATCTCGAGCACAGCTAATAGAAAGCCAATTAGGCTTTTTTATCTACTTCGCCGAAATATGATCAATATCTCACTGCTTTTTAAAATCCTAACGTGCTCTCTAAAATATTAACGTGTTAGCTATGCCTACATGATCAAGGAGGTCTGATTCAGTACCGATGTACCAAAGAGTAATACGAAATTCCTTCGAAATTCCTCTCTCTGTGTACGCCGTATTATCTTGGAATCATCTCCCTAAATCTATCAAAGTGATGAAGTAAACACTAATTGTTGACAAAATAAAATTTAAAAGTAACCTTTTTTAACTTCCATGGCAAATTTACTAGTGTGGGCTAATAAGTCCTTTATCCCACCTCTGATTTTATATTCAGAAGTGGAATTTTATTACAAAATACAATACTGATGAAAACACACTCATCTATTTACAATTTAAATAAAGAGAATCTACAATCGAATTTATTAGAAACGACTACTGTACACTTCAACAATCTAAATAACCAAAAACGAATGGCATAGGTAACCCTAATAATGACTAACACTAATTCTCACAACACGTCGGTACACTCTGATAGCCAACGAGCAATCCCTTTGTTCTTTTTGATTGCACTTTTTTTATAGGCTCTCGGGAAATAGAAGAGATATATATATATATATATATATATATATATATATATATATATATATATATATATATATATATATATATATATATATATATATATATATATATATATATATATATATATATATATATATATATATATATAAATTATAATATTATTATTATTATAAATATGTAATTAATTATTTCTTTGTTTTAGACAGTAGTGTTTCGATTGGTTAAAGGACCATTCATCGAAGACTTCTATCAATGTGTAACTCATGGGTTTTATACTAATAGATGGCAAGAACAAGCGTACACTATGCTGTCACTCGTTTTTATGTTCATTCTCCCATTATTAATTTTGGTTTCAACTTACGTATCTACTGTGAGAACCATTGCAAGTAAGTACGTGTAATTTACCGCTGAGTTTACCGCTGTAATACATTTACCGCTGAGTTTCTAGCGCCGGCACTTTTTAGATCTGGGACAGTAACTTTAGTGAATCGGTGGTAAATTGTTTGACATAAAAAAAAAATTAGCTTGTTACTTCTTATTTTTGATAAAATATTTGAATTTTAATTTGAAATCTAACATACAAACATAAATTTGTTTCGTAACTTCACTCGTTCACACATAGTTCGTAATATTCACAATATTTTTTTTTATTTATTTCTTATTAATAAAATAAGTTTATATTAAAACTAATGTCAATATTTTCATTCTGCTGTTAAAAAGCCTCAGATATGTAACCGTATAGCTACACGAATAAATATCGATTTAAGCTTTTCGAAAGGCACATTAGTGAATAATTGAGTGCAATTGGCACTATTTGAGAGCTGAATGAACCCCTATAATAAAAACCATTAAGCACTAAAAATGGTTGCAATAAAAATAAAAGATGGATGCAATAAAAATAAAAGAATTTTATCATTCAGGTCATTACAGACCTTTATAAGCGCTTTTAAATAAATGTAAAAATGGTTCTCTGGAGTATTAGTGTCACTGGCGCCCTAACAGTTTTACTGAGTAGAGCTGACAACAAACAATTTTTCTTATCAATAAAAAAGATTAAATTTGATTATTTTATAACTTTCCATTCTTTATGTCATTCTAATAACTTTAGATCTCTCTTCTTTAAATTTTAAACATTTTAATACTTTGAATATTTTTCGACAATTATAAGGTTATTAAAGTTTTAGTTTTAACTGACTATAGTGACTATTTATATTAAAAACAAGTGTTTTATTTTGAGTACATATACTTTGCGTACTAAAATAAATTCTTTTACAGGAAGCGAAAAAGTATTTCAACCGGAAGTTACGAGACAAGAAAAATATCTAACTCCAGATATGAACAGACGTAGACTTATTGATAGGGCTAAAATGAAGTCTCTAAGAATGTCTGTTATCATCGTCACTGCATTTATAATTTGGTGGACACCGTATAATGTGATGATGATTATTTTTACTTTCCTCAATCCTGACAAAGATGTACGTAATATTATTTTTTATAATAATATTATCAGTAAAATAATCTTTTATCAACTAGTGTATAAATTGTATCGGCTAAAAATTTTATGTTAATATTCAGAAAAGAGATCTAATTGCTGTAATTTATTTTATTAATAAAATTATAGGCATTTTATTAATTGTAATATTGGCTTGCATAAAATATTTTTTGTAATTTTAAAATGTTTTGACTGTTTTATTTGAAATGTTAACATCACAATGATGGTAAGATATAAAAAATAATCTTAAATATAAAAATTAGTGAAATACTGCGTTGGCACAAATAGTAAAGTATATTGAGTAGTTTTTCTTTAACAAATACAAAATAATAGAGGTTATTATAGCAAAGTGAGAAAATGTTTCAGTTTAAACGTAAATTAAATACATATCGCCACTTTGCACGACAAAGCTTTGATTGCTGGCGCCCAATACGCATTATATTAATTTCTGGTGGAATACACTAGTGTCATGACTCAAGGTTTTCATTTTCTACCTGTTGCAAAGGCCTGACGACGTACGTAATAAAAGTAGCATGAGAAAATGCATAAATTATACGGAAAAGAAGTTCAGGGGTACAGCTGGTTAATAAATTAATAATTCTAGTAGTACTACGTATCAAGTAATACTAATAATACAGTAGCATTATGCATTAGCTAATGTAGTTTTTAAATTTGAATTAACTTTTTAATATTTATGTGATAATAAAGGTTTTATAAAAATCCATACAGCAAAGTGAAGATCTACTATCTGGAATTTTTTTCTTCGGAATGTCAAATAGCCTAGTCAACCCCGTTATTTACGGTGCCTTTCATTTATGGCCAAAGAAAAAACACTCAAGGAACAGTGACAGGTAAATCAGTTATAATAAACGTCTTTTTTTTTGGGCTATATAAGAAATTAAGTATTTTACTCCATCTGTAATTTTGTGACTAAAATAATACTCAAGTTACTAAAATTATATACATATACAAGTCAGCACAATTCTACGAATACCAATAGAGCAGTACAGTTTTAGGATGATTTTAATTGTATAATTAAAGTCTAACAATAATATTAGAAATAAAGTATATGATTCCCTGATATATTTTATTATTTTTATTAAATTGATATTTAAATATATATGTTAAAAAGATAAATCTGTTTGTACAAAAATTACCTTTTTTTAATTATACGAGGCATTTATTTCTATAACAGTTGTAAATGCCTGTATTAAGCTATTAGCTTAATAATTTAATATATTTCTTATTCATAGACTGTATTGTAATGACAATGGAGACTCCATTATAGACGCAATCACTTTCTATGCGAAAATTCTTTACAGCCAATCGTATAGATTGGCATATAAATGTCATATTATAATGGCGCATACAGCAAACCTTTCTCTTTAAAATTGATCATAAATCATAATCTAGTGGTGTAAGATTATGACTAGATGACGTCAGTTTTCAGCTCTGATAAAATTCGGCACGCTCGTTTCTAACTAAGATTGGGTGGATCGCTTTATAACCCAGCGCCGAGTCTTGCTGAAAGTACCATTATTGGTTATTAAATGTGTTGAGTTTTGTTAAGGGACTACATACTAGTACTCACTCACTCAACTTCACGCTGTATCCCGCCGAGGCAGGGTAGGCAGAGGGAGCCCGGGAACCTACTGTTAAGACATTCCGTTCCACTTCCATTCCCCACTTTCCGCCGAATTTGAGGCATTGCGTGTTGAGTGGCGGAACTCGACGCCGCACTTTGCCTTATTACCAGAGCGAAGAAATGAAACAATAAATATTTAAATTGAAAATATCAAATATTTCATGTCCTCGACTGGGGATCGAACCCAGAACCTGTCGGTTACAGTCACACTCTTGTGCTGCTGCTCCACGACAGGCCTCTATATGGCCTATGCTAGTACTATTTTCTTAAAAATTGTATCTTAATACTCTTGTGCCTATGTATTTTGACCCTCATTTTCACAAAAATATACCTCAGTTACTTGTCCAAACTAACACCCCACCACACCATCAATGAAGAAATTAAGAAATTTCTTTAGAGCTTTCTGTATAAATACAGTAATTACGTTTATTGGAATATTGCTCATTTAAAAACTTTTGCTTTTGGACAGGATTTCATCAAATTTAGTCACAGCTACTTTTTGTCACTCCACTCCAGTTTAATATCACAAAATTTTACCGTAAAAATAATAAAACACAACAACAATTTAACCTATTATTCCGTGGTCACGTGATCAACAGCTGCAAGGTTTTCAAACCATTGGATGTCTAAATGTTAAATTTGTTTCATTTTAATCGTTAAAATCTAAAATATTATTTAGAAAAAAAGTTGAAATAAATAATAAATGATAAATTGAGGTCATAGGCAACGATTGTTGGTTCGCTCGGGAAAATTATCTATTTAATATATACAGTCGCTTAATATACAATGTTTTTGAAAAAATGTCAAAAAAATGGGCAACGGAGTTTCTTAAATGTACACATGTATGCGAATTGAAGAGTGAAACTGAAACAAAAAAAAAACTTTTTCCAGAATAGGTATAGTTAATTATCATTGAGTATAACCAGACACTAATGTACAACGATTATGATATACATAAACTTGATACTAAAATTTATTTTATATTACAGGGAATCCGGTGGTCGCCATGCCTCGTTAATGCGCCGTGGCGATCATACTTCATCCGTACGACTTACCACAATAAGATCGTTAAGATCATCTGGGAAATATTCCAATGGTCAAAATATAAGTTTGCTATAATTCATCAGTAATATTGGACTTGATAAACATTATATTGCTGAATTAACGTGTAAGTGAAAATCTAAAGTGTTTATTTCAAAACTTTGAAAAACTAACTTGAGTGATATTAAACTAGTCATTAGCGCAAGTGAAAAAGTGTTTTAAAATAGTTTTAATATACGAAGATTGTAAAGATTATTTTCTTCTATAACCAAACAATATTTAAGTATATAATTAATTAATGTTCCTTGTTAAATGTGAAAATCTTAATGTAATAGTATTTAAATAAATATATTTAAAAAAAATACTGGCCTTATTACTAATAATGAAACTGTTTACATATTATAATATTAATAATTATATTTTAGCTAAAACCGACAAAACCTTAATTTAGATTTTCTATAGAAAAAAAACTTTGAAAAAGATGTTCTGTGGAGTTTTTGCAACATGAAACCAATGTTTTTGCAAATTGAAAAAGATATTCTGTGGAGTTTTTGCAACATGAAACCAAAGACGTAGTATATCAAATATATAAGATAATATTATAAGAGTAAATATTTTGGTTGAAGTACTGATAGTCTGGCTATATCATAACCTAATTAATTATATTAAAAGCTAAGTATTTAACTTAGAAACTTATCAAAATGTAATAGCTAAATCAATAATTGTAATCTTAATTGAATACAGTAAATATTAAGGTTTATATAATTTAAATGAAATGAATTAATGGGCCTATTCAACTTTGAAGGCACAGTAAAATAATTTGCGTATTTGAACTCAATGTTATCGTGGAAACAGACAAATTGATTTACAGACTTCAATAAAATGAAGTTGTTAATTAATCAACCAATTTATATTCTATCTACGGTAGGACAGTTAGAAAATGTAAAATTATCTAAACTGTAGTCTAATCTGCTCAATGCGCAGGCAACCTCCACGTATGTTTTTTTTAAATGAATGGACGTGAAGTTTTTTAAGTTACTGTACTTAGTGTTTTACTTTACACATTTTCTTCAGGGTAGGTTAAAATTATGTCTTAGTTTACATAAGTAATATAGATTACATAAATAAATCAAAGAAATAAATAAAATTTTGAAAATAAAAAACTTTGAGTTACATTTTCAGTCTTTGGCAACATTTATATGAAAATATTACAGTAAAACTAAATAGAAAAGGTTGTTGTTTTGTTAGGATATGGACCTAAAAAAAATGTTTTTTTACGTATCTGTGGGAATTTTCCAATATTGTATGTTAGGCAATAAAACTTGTTCGTTATTGTAAAAAATACATTAAAAATATACTTAACAAATAATCATTAAAAATACATTAATACGGATCTATCCACCAACTAGTGCCTCTTTACTTTCGTTTACATATATAAATAGATAAACTTAGTAGATTTTAGACAGATTTTGAATTTATTTTTATACTTTAATAAGAAAATAAAAAATACTTTTTTGTGCTTTGAAGCTATTTTTGTGTCATTGTATTTTTATGCTAATCAAGGGAACCTGTCATCTGTTAGTAAGTGCTCATCGTCGCATACGGGCCGTGTAACACTAGTTGCTTGAGGCGTGGTTGTAAAATCGGTTTTCAAGCAGATTTCTGCATGTACACAGTACCAATATTAAACTGGGCAAAAACTTTTTCTCTTTAATACTTTTGTTACTATATATTAAACATATTTTTTAATTTTTTTGTTACTACATGTTAAATTCAGGCCTATATAATTGATAAGATCATCACAATGAGATTGTACAATATTTACAATCAGCTTTATACAATTTATTAATATTATACCTACTGTACGTAAAGAACAAAATACAAAATATAAGTTCTGCCCTTGGAACAAGGCTTAACTCGACTCGTAGAATTGACTTTTTGTTTACAAATTGACATCAAAGTCAAGTCATTACGATCGCGCTTTTCTCGCTCATTACTGCGAACATGTTCGCAAATTTCAATTTGTGATTTCGCATTTCAAATGTGAGTAGAAGTATCAAATAATAAAATTAGGCTTGATTTATTTTACAGACGTATTAAAAATGCTTTTAATATTATAAATTCATAAGTAAGTACATTACAACTTTCTATTAATGTTATATCGTAGAATGTTTTAATATCTTAAGAACAGAATTCCTTGCCTATCGTGACATTTTATATAGATCATATTTTACCAATATATATTTTCTTTCGGTAAGACGTAACCTACAATATCTAAATATAAAATAACAACAAAAAGAAACATTTTTTTTACTATTTTTACGTTAGTTTTTGTTTAGTTACATTTTTTAGTTTGATTGTAAGTTAATAACTACATATCGGTATCATTTTTAATACAAAATAAATGAAACGATTTTTTGTAATCTGTTTAAAAACACAAAACGTGTTTTTAAGGTGTCCAGAAAATAATTTAAACAATTTTTTGTAATATATTGAAAAAACATTGACGTCAACCTTTGATTTTTTTTTTGTATTGACATGGATGCCGATATGCAGAGATTAACGTGTAAAACACCTTATTCAATAGATTACAGACATTTGTTTAAATGATTTTGTGTTGATACGGATGCCGATCTGCAGAGATTATAGTACAGTCAAACTAACGAACAAAAATGTAACCATGTTTGTTTCCCACAATAAAATAAGTCTGTAAATGTCAAACTGATTTAGAAAATAATAGATTTTATAGTGCTTTTCAAACGTGTTTATTAAAATAGTCCAGTCAGATGCTAGAGATATGACTGAATAAGACTTGCTTTGAGAGTTTCCATTCACGCCTGTCTGTATGAAGTGGATGTGCCTTCTATTAGTGGACAACCTTTTTTGGGCTCTAGCTACCGACTGACTTCTCTAGCACTTAGGTCTTCACGTATGATCTGATATAGACATCTGGAAGGTCATTTCAGTGCTAGCAATATACAGAATTCGCCTAAGTTCAACCACTCATAATGCATTTAGAGGCTTATTGCGTGCACTGTGTAGTTGTTATTTTCGTCTTTTTATAGAAAAGATTTTAAAATAGTTTTAGTTTTCCCTTGCCTTTTTTGAACCTAATCTTTTTCATTTCATCTGTCCATTAATTTGGAATTGAAGTTTTGATTCAAGCTCCTTAACACACTCGTCTTTGGGGATTGATAAAACTGCTTGAATTCTCCAGCACACGAATTTTAATAACTCTAAGGTGTTTATAGAGTTCTAAAGGTTTTTTTGGTTTCATACTAAAGTTATTGAGATCTCTGAAAAAAGCTGAAGGATCAGTCGAGTGTGCTAGTCCTACCCATAACTTCAATATCTTTACAAAACTAGCTTCTAATTTTCCTAAGACGGTTTCGCCAATATCACATATAAGGAAAGGCCAAGTTAAGTGTAATGTCAAATACCTAGTTATTGTATATTCAAATAAACTATGACATATAATAAAATTATAACTAATAGCTGTCTGTACATGGAAGATATATGAGAAAATTTATTTTTTGGAATAATTATAGTTTATCAATTAATTATTAAAATACTCCAAAACAACGATTTTCAACATTTTTGTCTATTTGTCACGTTTGATCACGCAAAGTTTTTGCTGGGAGCATTGGCTCAACTTGTTTAAGTGCCGCATTCACTACTGTATTACGGTAAACTTTGCTCAACATTGAGTTTTGATTTTATTTAAATCAGTCAAAAAAATAGTATAAATACAGTATTTTTTTTAATATAAACACAATTTGCCTTTGAAATAAAAGCTCATTTTTACCAGAGGTTTTTTTATTAATATTTCTTTTTACTTTTAAGTTGCCTCTTGATTTTCACATTTATTTTAATGTACCATCATAATTAAATGTTTTTCGCAGGTATAATTTCCCCTAATATCAAGTGGTGGATATCATTTAACACCATTTTGCCACGCTAATTCTTAAAACCTTTTTGAATTCAGAAATCCATCATTTCGATGGATTTCTATTTCCATCTCTAGTCGCTATATTTTTTCATGACTCCCTCCCTTACCATTCACTTTATATTTTACAAATCAAGTCCTTTTATTAAGTGATCATATTAGGCGAGTAATACAAAAAAATTTACCGGTCGTTATTTATCTTGCTACGGTGGCCTAACTGTTGGGTAAGTAATTTTGTTATTAGTAGTGAAGTAGGAAACCGAAAGGAGTGTCTCAAAATTACCAAATGTCCCTGCCGTGCGGGATACAGCGTAAACCTGGGTTGGGGAAAGTAGGTATACTAAAAGTAGGTAGCTATTTATAAGTGAAAAAGAAAATCTTGTATATTTTTTTATTATTACAATATACTAATATATTTTTATAAGAATAGAACAGATATTACTAACACGGCTGTTTCTGAACATGTTTCACATATTCCGTGAAACATGTTCAGAAATCTGTGTTCGTTTTTCTTTCATTTTCATATATTTCGTTACATCTTAAGAACATGTTAAGATATATATAATAAAATTTTATTTTTGTTTATTTATAATATGAAAGACTGATTTGACATGATCAAAGCTCAACCTCGATACTGCAAAGTATACTCGTACATAAATTCTAAAGTAATAAATAAATTACATTTTATAAAACGTAAGAGCTTTTGTAATTTACGAAATGAAGCTGGTGTCAACTCTGATAGTACGTTTTAGATCTGTGACCTTTATGATGGCATATTATAAATATTCAATTTCTGTTGTGCTTATCAGTTCAGATCACAGAGATTTACAAATTGCCTGGAGGTTTACTTTAGTACTTGAAAAATCGTTCTAATGGAGATTATATCTCTATTAAATTTACTTCAAATATACATTTTACTTACTTTACCTAGCTTCAAGCTATATCCCAGGTAGGCAGAGAGAAGTCTGAGTCAGAGTCTCGTCATACCTCTTTCGCCTTGTCCACTGTCATCAGCCTCTTTATACATGCCCTCCGGGTGGTCCTCATGCTTTTTACGTGACCTTTCTAAAGTATCGTCGATACTGTACTTTCGAAGATATCAGGGGTCTCCCCCTCCCTCCCTAACCACTTACTTTTCAAATATATAATAATATTGAAATTTTTTATAAGCTTTGTCTTGGACAAAGCAAAAAAAATCAAGTTCATTAAGAATAATTATTTCGTCAAAGAAGGAAACAGTGAGGTCAAAAGTAATAAATTTGACTACTTGTAATTATAAATTGATTCTCAGTTTGAAATCCGTACAACATTTAAATTAAAACTGACATACTCGTAGCTAGTTCTAATCTCGTTGTTAATATGCATAGGACAAACATGACTACACCGAGATTAACTAACCCAACTCAAATAAATGAAATTCCCTCACGGCCGCATTAACAATAGAAATGTATTACGAAGTAATACAATCTTCAATGTGTTACGTGGGTATCTTATTCACAAACTTTACTTCGCCTTCATTTAAATTTATAAATGAATATCAAGTTTTACTATTACTGTGGTACAAACATGGAACGAAATTGTCATATTTATAAACCATGTACTTGTGTCATTTACTTGTTTTAATGAATTCTATATAAAAGAAAAATCTCAAAGCGCGAGCAGTATGTATATATTTATATTTATGTTATTTTGGAAAACTTATTCTATTAAACATAGTTACATGCATATCATAAACAAACGAATTAAATCTATTTATATTATTGATATTTTTTTACTATCCACATAATTCTGGTTGAAAACAATAAACAGATTTTATTTTCAATTTATAATTAGAAGTAGTAACATTTATTACTTTTGACCTCACTCTTTCCTTCTTTGATAAAATTATTATTCTTAATGATTTTTTTTTGCTTTGTCAAGACAAAGCTTATAAAAAAATATCAATCAAAATTATATATTTGAACGTGAGTGGTAAGGTAGGGAGGGTGAGACCCCTGTAATCTTCGAAAGCACAGTATCGACGATACTGTAGGAAGGTCACGTAAAAAGCATGAGGACCGCCCGGAAGGCATGTATGAAAAGGCTGATGACAGTGGACGAGGCGAAAGAGGTATGCCAAGACTGTAGCGTTTGGTGCTCCGTTCTCTCTGTCTACCCCGCTAGGGATATAGCTTGAAGCTAAGTAAGTTAAGTATATATTTGAAGTAAATTTAACAGAGATATAATTGGATTTGGAGATTAGAACGATTTTTCAAGTACTAAAGTAAACCTCCAGGCAATTTGTAAATCTCTGTGATCTGAACTGAAAAGCACAACAGAAATTGAATATTTATAATACGCCATCATAAAGGTCACAGATCTAAAATGTACTATCAGAGCTGATATTAGTTTCATTTAATGAATTACAAAAGCTCTTACGTTTTATAAAATGTAATTGATTTATTACTTTAGAATTTATGTACAGAGTATACCTTGCAGCATCGAGGTTGAACTTTGATCACGTGAATTTAAGTCTTTCGTATTATAAATAAATAAAATGTTCTTAAGATGTAACGAAATATATGAAAATGAAAGACAAACAAACACAGATCGCGAGGCTTCATCAGAAGGTTGTATTTGAATGACAATCTGTAAAATAGAGCCAAAAAACGACTTTTAAATATAAAGTTATTAGAGATCAAGCGAGTGCTATATATAGTAGAGGGGTAGGCCGGTTAACAAATTGCAGTATAAATAAGTTGAGGCCAAGCAATAGCAATTGGTGTCTAACGTTATACTTAAATAATATATAAATGAACACTCACAGAAATGCAAAGCTCAGTATTGTGCCTTTTTAAAAAAGTAGTTGGCACCAATCTAAATCTCACGAACAATTAAATGGACTTTTTTTTAATTTCAACAAAATAGTATTCAATTTTACTGTAATTCTATATTCGTTTCGATTCCTTGTCACACGTGAGGTGAAATACGAGTGTGTTTCATTTTAATACGAACACGGAATACGTGAAACATGTTCAGAAACAGCCGTGTTAGTAATATCTTTTCTATTCTTATAAAAATGTACTAGTATATTGTAATAATAAAAAATATACAAAATTTTCTTTTTCAATTATAAATAGCTTAATACACAGTTGGCCTACCTACTTTCCCCAACCTAGGTTTACGCTGTATCCCGCACGGTAGGCAGGGAAATATGGTAATGTTGAGACACTCTTTTCGGTTCCGTACTTCACTATAACAAAATTACTAACCCAACAGTTAGGCCTCCGCAGCAAGATAAATAACGACGGATAAAAATTTTTTGCACACCTCGCGTAATATGATCACTTAATAAAAGGAATTGTAAAATATTATATATCATGAAAAAATATAGCGACTAGAGATGGATATGGAGATGTTCAAAACTTGGTGGCCAACGAAGTGGTGGATTTCTGAATTCAAAAAGGTTTTAAGAATTAGCATGGCAAAATGGTGTTAAATGATATCCATCACTTGAAATTAGGGGAAATTATACCTGAAAAAACATTAATTATGATGATAACATTATTTATTACATTAAAAGAAATGTGAAAATCAAGAGACAACTTAAAAAAACTTATTCTGTTAAACATGCATGTAATAAACAAACGAATTAAATCTATTTATTTTAAGGAAAAAAAATTTATTATCCACATAATTCTGGTTGAAAACAATAAACAGATACACGTGTAAAATTGTTAACCAAAATGCTATCTACCGTTTGTTTGTAATCAATATTCCACAACATTAACTGCTACATGAAAGATAATTAATTTGATATGTGCTTAGGAAACAATACATGTACGATTATAATATAGCAATTTGATTGATTATATTTCAATAGTATTATCAATGGGGGTTAATAAGCCCTCGAAGTAGACCTTTTGGCAAACTTTCTGCGATTCAATGAAAAGCCCTCGCTTATGAAAGTCGTCGCCCGATTATGAATGTTGCAGAACCAATAGGTACTTATGCTACTGTACTGTTTTTTATATATTTATATATATATATATATATATATATATATATATATATATATATATATATTATATATATATATATATATATATATATATATATATATATATATATATATATATATATATATATATATATATATATATATATATATATATATATATATATATATATATATATATATATATATATATATATATATATATATATATCTATATATATATATATATATATATATATATATATATATATATATATATATACACACACACAGTACCAGTATATATGTACATACATTTGACAGGAACATTGGCAGCACCTATAAGTAATTGCAAGGTGCAAAGCACTCTATGTGAAATTTAATTCGAAATGTATCGCTTTTATATCGCTTTAGTATGTGAAAATTTCGATGCGACTTTTTAAGCCTCCAGTTATATTTTATATTTTAATAATTTAAAATCCAACATAATTATTATTAATTTTAACGATTTAATATTATTATTTCCTTTATTAAATTGCACCTTGGAAATCTAGTGCTTAGAAACTACCCATTTGATTAAGATTTATCCGTTAATATTATGTTTCATAAAAAGATTGCCTTGTTACCCAAGCGAAACTATTACATCTTTTATTTTCTTTAAGTGAGGACCCATAATCTGTAACGTTAACATCCTCACGTTTGTATCCTAGCACCACGACTGGCCTCGACTTGTCTGTTTGTCTGTGCATTTGTACACGCTTATCTAAATTATACTGATTAATAATTATATTACACTATTGTATTTTATTAAAGTTTATTGTTGGTTTTTTTTCAATAGGTTCACAAATAAATAATATACATAGTTTTATCAATTTATTTTCCTAATCAAACGAAGTAGTCGCTAGTAATAAATATATAGAGATTGTTTAGACTCTTTGGGCGATACTAAAGTGATAAAGATTTCAAAAAATCTCACTCACGTGATAGTAAACAAATACATACTTTGTTCGTTTGTCGTGATAGATTACAGGTATTTTTTTTAATAATATTAGTACATTTTAAATTAATACTAGTACAGGCTGTAGGAACAAAACTCACATAGATAATTCGACTATGGTCGTATCCTCCGGATTAAAGTTTCGAAGCTAACATAATTCGAAACTAATTTTTAACTATTGATTTTGAGATTGACGATAGTTGAAAAAGACCATCGCTGTCAACAGTTACCTCGGTTGTATTACGTGTGGTATACAAACCTCAGTAATCTCGATTTGAGCACACAAGCGAAGGAATACGCTTCAGGCAAAAGTGAGTAACAATATTATATTAAAAGATTGTTCTTTTTAAAACATGATATATTCTGTAATCTTAAAAAAAGAGCTCAACAAAAAATCAAAGTACCATTTTATTTCGTTTCAAACATGTCATCACTATTAGCTATTCACAATTTCATATATCGGCACTGACAGCCATAATGTGATTACGAGAAATGTTGATATACTCGTAAATACCCATATACATTTTATATCAATATTTCTCGAGTTATATTCCTTTGTAACTAGTGGTTAGAAGTATTTTTATTACAATATTTACAGCAATATATTGAACTGATTTTTAATATATAAGAAAACATACTTGAAGTAAAGAACATTGCCACGTATCGGCAATTATTAAAGATTATTTAAATACATAATACACTCTTTTATAGCGTAGATAAATAGTAACACTTAAGTATTGTCTAGAACTCTGTAACGTTATTCACCTCTTTTCTGTAGTATATTTAGCATTAAATTTTTTATCTGCACTGATATTTGAATAATAACTCCACATGATACACATACTCGTACAATACAATAAGTGTGTGTGTAACACATGTCATATAAAATACATCTTCATCATATACCAGACAATGTTCATAAATATTAACCTGCATTATATGCGGGTTTGTCTTACAAGTAGCTTGAGATATTAATCTTAATTCTTACAGAAGTACGTCAGTCTTTAATTAAGCCTTTATATCTTTTCAAACTGAATAATGGACGAGTTAGTGGCGTTTAATTAAACTTGTGAAATTTTGAAAGATAAGTTACGGTTAACTTTTAATTGTTTTTTATAATGTTAGATAGTGAAAACTTTTAAAGCAAGTTATTTCTCAGTAATCAAACAAGAAACGTCTGATACTTTTATTTATATTTATAACGAATTCTTTTAAATTAAATATAAATGAAGAAAAACATATATATATATATATATATATATATATATATATATATATATATATATATATATATATATATATATATATATATATATATATATATATATATATATATATATGTATATATATATATATATATATATATATGTATATATATATATATATATATATATATATATATATATATATATATATATATATATATATACATATATATATATATATATATATATATATATTGAAATCTTTGGTTATACTGTACTATGCTACATTGTGTTAAGCCTTTATTTTAGTGTTAAAAATACGAAAATCATGAAACCACATTGCAATATCTTTTTGTGTTAATACTAACAGTCTTCTTCATATTAGCAATAAAATTGATTATAGTAAATTCTTCTTATTGTAACAAACCTTCCAAGTAATGCATAATTTATTTGCTGTACTCTAAATATTGGTAAATTGTTTGAATTTTGCCAATATTTGTGTTAACATAAAGCTAAGAGCTAAGAGATATATGATGTGTAAAAGATTGAACTAGATCGATTTCTGTTAAAGATATACTTCATACTCAATTGAGTGCCTACCTGATTACAAAGGTGGTTTATTGGAGATTCTTATACTATAACAGTTACCATAAAAAGAGAATAGAAAGCACAAATAATAAATAATTTACATTTTTTAAACAGTTACCATAAAAAGAGAATAGAAAGCACAAATAATAAATAATTTACATTTTTTTTCATTTCACATAGATAATTCGACTATGGTCGTATCCTCCGGATTAAAGTTTCGAAGCTAACATAATTCGAAACTAATATTTTAACTATTGATTTTGAGATCGACGATAGTTGAATGTCAAAGACCATTGCTGTCGGTCACAGTTACCTCGGTTGTATTACGTGTGGTATACAAACCTCAGTAATCTCGATTTGAGCACACAAACGAAAGAATACGTTTCAGGCAAAAGTGAGTAACAATACTATATTAAAAGATTGTTCTTTTTAAAACATGACATATTCTGTAATCTTAAAAAAAGAGCTCAACAAAAAATCAAAGTACCATTTTATTTCGTTTCAAACATGTCATCACTATTAGCTATTCACAATTTCATATATCGGCACTGACAGCCATGATGTGATTACGAGAAATGTTGATATACTCGTAAATACCTATATACATTTTATATCAATATTTCTCGAGTTATATTCCTTTGTAGCTAGCGGTTAGAAGTATTTTTCATTGCATATCATTTAATGGTATGTAAAGAAAATTGATTGGTAACTTAATATTTGATTATTTGTCTCTTCAATCTTATACTGTTATATATTTCATTTTTAATTCTTATTTAAATTTACTTGTGATTTTTCACGAGTAATTATTTCCCTATCATGACAGGCAGCAATCTAAAAATAAATATGTTTTAGTAGCATGTAAATAGGTATGTATATCAATTTAAAGAAAACGTCGTTGAAATCATACTTCAATTCTATTTGTTGCCCTCGATGTTTTTGGGTTCAATTTAAACTCGAAGGTTTAATTTTGCTTAAACAATTTCAATTTCCCCAAAAGTTTGATTAAACAAAACCTGACGTTGAGTTACGTCACTTAACATTCAACGTCCATGCTGCCCAGCTTGGTCGGCAGTATAATCTTTATAGACATTTATATCATATCCCAGATATAATCACACATATAACCCAGTTAGTAGTAGTAGTGGATATACATATCCCAGTTATACTTTATATTACTTAAAAAAAAGAATTACAAATATTATAATTTAACCATGAGCAAAACAAAATGTGACGGATCTCACCGGACTCAGCTTCGCTAACGCCCTCAGAAGGTAATCCTTTCAATTCTAAAGTTACAAGAAAACAGTGAACCCTTTTGCAAATAATTTCACTAAAGGAATTCGTTAAATAAAATTGAAGAATAAATTGTAAATGTGAATAATAGTTTACCGAATAATATTTTTTATGCTTACTATAATAGTTACTTTAATATGTATTAACATAGGCGAGGAAAAGCGAATGAATATTATGTAGTAAATGGTCTGTAGCAGATTCCAGCATCTTTCTAAGTCCAACCAGACTACATTACAATCTTATATATAAAATAGAATTAGTTTCCTGAGGATCTAGGATGTATTATATTTACAGCAATATATTGAACTGATGTTTAATATATAAGCAAACATACTTGAAATAAAGAACATTGCCACGTATCAGAAATTATTAAAGATAATTTGAATACATAATACACTCTTTTATAGCGTAGATAAATATTAACATTTAAGTATTGTCCAGAACTCCGTAACGTTATTCACCTCTTTTCTGTAGTATATTTAGCATTAAATTTTTTATCTGCACTGATATTTCAATAATAACTACACATTATACACATACTCGTACAACACAATACAATAAGTGTGTGTGTAACACATGTCATATAAAATACATCTTCATCATATACCAGACAATGTTCATAAATCTTAACCTGCATTATATGCGGGTTTGTCTTACAAGTAGCTTGAGATATTAATCTTAATTCTTACAGAAGTACGTCAGTCTTTAATTAAGCCTTTTCAAACTGAATAATGGACAAGTTAGTGACGTTTAATTAAACTTGTGAAATTTTGAAAGATAAGTTACGGTTAACTTTTAATTGTTTTTTATAATGTTAGATAGTGAAAACTTTTACAGCAAGTTATTTCTCAATAATCAAACAACAAACTTCTGATACCTTTATTTATAACGAATCCTTTTAATGAAATTAATTACAAAAGAAATCACTATTTTCATGTACTATTAAAATTGAAAGGATTACCTTCTGAGGGCGTTTACCAGGCGTTAGCGAAGTTGAGTCCGGTTAGGTCCGTCATGTTTTATTTTGCTCATGGTTAAATTATTACAATGCAATTCTTTTTTTCTTAAAGTAAGTATAAATAAAGAAAAATATAGTACCACATCCTATCGTGTTTACAGTCACACGCTTGTAGGAGTGCCACAACAGGCCTCAAAAAATGTTATAGCTATAGTATTGGTTACAGTTTTATTGTAAGTAAAAATCTATGCCTTAGAGCTTATTGTAACAAAATCTTTGATTATACTGTACTATGCTACATTGTCTTAAGCCTTTATTATAGTGTGAAAAACTACGAAAATCATTAGACCAAATTGCAATATATTTTTGTGTTAATACTAACAGTCTTCTTCATATTAGCAATAAAATTCATTATAGTAAATTCTTCTTATTTTAACAAATCTTCCAAGTAATGCATAATGTATTTACTGTACTCTAAATATTGGTAAATTGTTTGAATTTTGTCAATATTTGTGTTAACATAAAGCTAAGAGCTAAGATATATATGAAGTGTGAAAGTTTGAAATAGATAGAATTCTGTTAAAGATATACTCCATACTCAATTGAGTGCCTACTTGAGTACAAAGGTGGGTTATTGGGGATTCTTATATTATAACAGTAACAATAAAAAGAGAATAGAAAGCACAAATAATAAATAATTTACATTTTTATTTTCATTTCAATCACTATAAAACCAGAAAACGAAAGGCTAAAAGTTAACATTAAATAAATTAAATGTAGAAGAATTAGAAAGTTAACAACGCTACGTGTCGTATAATTGGAATTCTTAAGTCGTTAATATAAACCAGATAATAAAGAGCTTAATCTAATACACGGGGTATTAAGCACGTACTCACCAATAAGACTAGCTAGCCTTGTAAGGACTCCGTTCTACGCTTATGAAAATGACTTAATTCGAAATAAATTACGAGAGATGAAATTACACAATATTCTATTAAGTGGAATTGAAATCTACATTCACTACGCTAACAGTTCTTGCTGTACCACATCACATCAATACAATGTCCAATGTTAATTTTTGAGCTCAACTATTGTTAAGAAACGAACGAAGCTCAACTATTCTCAAGCATCATCTTATTTTAAGACATTAACAAAAGAATATATACGTGAAAATTCAAATTTGAAACTTGAAACTGAATATTGAAGAAAAAAAGGAAAATCTCTAAATAAACAATATTTTGCGTAACACAAAAACTGATTTAATAGTTTTTTTTAATAAATGACCATTTCTATTCACCCGTCAATTTATATATTTTTTTACTTCATTTATACAGACGAAGTACCAATTATGTTATTATTGTATAATACTTTATCACGGTAAAAACTAAACGTTTTTCTATTGCTCAGTATAATTTCTACCTAAAATTTACGTAAATAAAACACTATGTAAATATGAGCGGTAGAAATGAATAAATTTTATATGATAAAGTTTGCCAATGTGCAATTCTTTCTATAAGCTTATCTTGTATGTTTATGTTGTTTTAAAATTATAAAGACTATTGATTTTAATTAAGAAATAAGTTTTTTTACCACCACTTTACCGCTAGGTTCGTGATACCCCGTGTTGAGTAACGGAACTAAACGCTGCTATTTGTCCCATTAGAGCGGAGATGCACTACCATTTATTTTAGTAATAAAAATATTAAAAACCGAACACTTAATTTAAAATTAATTTATGTTTAAATCTAGTTTACATTATCCTTCCAAAGTGGATAAAGGTATGTAAAGTATAATAATTTAATCTACACCTCTTACGTGATAAAAATCTGGAACACGATAATATTTATTTCTAGATAGCCAGATATACTGGCTTGTTTCATCAGATACAATATGCAGAGTGCGTTGTTTCAATCTATTTATAGACAGAACTGTAAACAAATAAATCCTAAAATTAAATGCATCCACAGGGTTATATTTAGTTGCTGTATATATAAGTGTAGACGATATAATAGATAAAATATATTGAGTTTTAATAAGTTTATAGAAGTACTATGAATTTTAATAACAAATAAATAAATGAAAACTATCCTATTAAATAATTAAGTAAAATATAAAAGTAACTGTTTAAATTCCGTTAATTTAAGATTTTAATATAATATAATCAAAGGTATAAGAAATGTTGTAAAATATATTAGTAACAAGCTTGGTTTGTTTTATTGTTTTATTTAATATACAACAGAGCAGGCTGGTAGTATCATAATAATGCAGCAAATATTCAGCGACATGACTGTTGCACAAAATTAGTATAAGCTTAACATATGGGATGGCGTAATTTTGAAAGCGTGTGAGGTTCAGCAAACGTTTTCGACAATAGTGTTAAAAATTAAAGGAAAAAATAAATATGTATCGCATGGAAATACACTTTATATATGCTTGCACCCTGATATGTTCGCATCAATATTGGCCGTCGCGGTGCAGTGGTATAAGCATATAATTGTAGACATGGTGACTGTGGGTTCGATTCCTACTTGGGGGAATAAAATATTTAATATGTTAATTTTTCTGCTCTCCAAGTCGAGGCAATTTGGTTAAAAGTGGAAAACGGAAGTGCATCAATGGAGACGGACAATTTTAAAACCAAGTTACTATTGTCTACCCTGTTAAATTCCGATATAGCGTAAAGTTATAGCGAAAAAATTATAAATGAGAATATAAGATTATATTATAAGTAACGTAGTTGACATATTAACTAACAGTAAATAACTGAATGTTGTGTTATGATTTTAATGGTTATTATCAATAATGTAGTGACGCCAGTGTCCATCAAATATAACATTAATCCACTTAACCTAGAAATTGTAACATTGACATTGATATGTGACTTACTCCTCCCACTCAGTTATAGCTTAATGAAACACTGTATGTATAATAATTATAAACAATTGATACATTCATAAGGTTTGTACAAAATAATTAACATTTCTCTTCATTGATTCAAAATGTATAATAATTTCGGGTCATATAATTAAGGTTTATAATTTTTGAGGTATATATAAAAATATAATAACTTTCTAATATATACATTATTTAAAAATAAAATATGTGGTGCATAAAAAATAATCCCTTATCACTAGGACTTGAAATAAAAGTTTTTAATTTAGTATCTAAATATTTATAATTTTACAACATAATTTTACAAAATCTAAAGCATAAAAAGAATATAGTTGGGCTACTATTGTAAATCAGTTTATATAAAACTATCTTTTACCTGCAGTTTCGACCGCATGACATAGCGGAAATAATTAAGAATTATAATAATATCTTTGATTTTCGCGATTGTTACACATTTTAAATGAAACACTTTTAAACGGATTAATCGCGTACGTTTACTTTGCAGTAGTCCGTGGCCACGAATAGATTGAGGTGACATAATTATTAGATATATCAAATATCAAACTACCACCGACGATTTCTTAATTGTCTCGCGTATTGCTCTGTACACTTGCAGAATGTATTCTCTGTATTCTTCCACAAACTAATATACCACCCACATCATCGGACACGTGGGACTCCACTTCTGTGCGGTTTTGTAGGAATTTTCTTCTACACGCCATACCTCTGTGGAACGGCCTACTCGCGGCTGTATTTCCAGGTCGATACGACATGGGTAGACCCAAAAAGCGCATCTACCTTAAAGGCCGGCAACTCTCTTGGAGTTGTAGTGTGTTTGAGACTGATGACTGATGATCTATAATTTATTTTGATTTTTACACAAACGTAACTTATAAATATTATAATTATTCGAGTATAGTCAGTCTAAGCAAAAGTTTTGGCAAATTTTCTTTTAGCTTCATGCTTTATTCCGTACATGGCAGGGGAGGCAGAGGGAACTTGGGAACTTACAATTAAGACCCTCTATTCCGTTTCCCATTTTCCGCCGAATTGTAAGCATTTTGTGTTGAGTGGTGGAACTCATCGTCACGTTTTGCTTTTTTGCCAGAACCAAAAAATAAAACCTTTAATTTCATTTTCTCATGTGATGACGAAACGCACAACTTGCCGCATTTACAGTCACACACTTGTACCGCTGCGCCACGAGGCCTCTTTATTAATAATATCTATCAGATCAGATCAGATCAGATCAGAGATTTTAAGTACAAGCGTTGACCTCAAATAAAAGCGTTGCTTGGAATAAATCTAAGTATACGTTAACTGAAAGGTTGCTTCGTTCTAATATTGAAATTAAGCAGGCGTACAGCCAATAACGTCATATGAAAGGTGCTCTACAGATACGAAGATTTAATTTATCTTAGGAAATTTTACAGTTTTTTAATACATATATATATATATATATATATATATATATATATATATATATATATATATATATATATATATATATATATATATATATATATATATATATATATATATATATATATAATATATATATATATATATATATATATATATATATATATATATATATATATATATATATATATAATATATATATATATATATATATATATATATATATATATATATATATATATATATATATATATATATATATATATATATATATATATATATATATATATATATATATATATATATATATATATATATATATATATATATATATATATATATATATATATATATATTTATCTCATAATTATTTTTTTTCGCTTATGATATTGCTACTAAACGGAGAGAATCGTGCTATGATTTTCCGATGTTCTCTTTTCGTTCAAGTTCGATGCATTACGTAAGAAATAGTATAATTCAACGCTTCATCAGACTCAAACAGTGTCGTTTGTAGGTGTACAATCGTTTTGTAGGGATCGCAAAAGGATCCCTATGGAAATGAAGGAGCATGTAAAAGTATATGAACTATATTATTTCATGTTCTTATTTTTCGTCAATATACAAAGCAAATAAAATATGATGTGATGTGTTCTATATATATCTATTCTTATAATAACTTAGGTAAATGTACTTTATAATTTTTAAACATAAAATTCGCGCTATGTCAGGGCCATACCTCGCCATTTTTGTTAATATGATATTATTTTTTTCTTTCTTTCTTTCTTAGCTTCACGCTGTATCCCGCACGAGGCAGGGTAGGCAGAGGGAACCCGGGAACCTAGTGTTAAAACACTCCGTTCCACTTCCGTTCCCCACTTTTCGCCGAATTAGAGGCATTGCGTGTTGAGTGGCGGAACTCAACGCCGCGCTTTGTCTTATTACCAGAGCGAAGAAATGAAACATTAAATATTTAAATTGAAAATATTAAATATTTCATTTCCTCGACTGGGGATCGAACCCAGAACCTATCGGTTACAGTTACACGTTTGTGCCGCTGCGCCACGACAGGCCTATTATTTTTTTAATTTTATTATTGACATATTTATCGATTAATAAATAATGTGTCAAGAGAGACTACTATTAAACCATAAATAAATTGTGTCAATTAATTTTCCTATATAAAATTTGATTGTCTGTATATATAGCCTAGTTTGCGGACCCAACAGAGCTCTGCATTTAAGACCTAATTAGGTCTTAAGACCTTTTCTTATGATGAAAAAACTTTTCTGCGGATACTCCACCCATGTGAGGATTCGTATGGGTGGCTTATGCGGGATTGGCAGATGTAGGCCGTCCATACTACCCACTAAAACTTCATGTTGCTCCTCCTCAGCCACAAGCTGGGGCTGTAGGAGCCAAGGATCCAGCGAAGGTCTTCTATAGTTCTCTCTAGGATCTAACTCTTTGCTGAATTTTGAAGAAATTGTGTATTTAATGGCAAAACTTTGACTTGTTACCAGGAAATAAATATAGTAAATATTTCATTTCCTCGAATGTGTACCGCATCCACAAACCGCCACGATCACAGCCGCATGCGTATGCCACTGCGTCACCTTTGGTCTCTGTACTTCTATAAAATATTGTCAAATTATTTTGGCAATAATTTTGTATTAATAACTTCTCGAGACCCTATTTCTGTACAGATTACACGTACCTACTCTGTGTCTCTATTCCAAAAATGTATAGAAAATAATATACAGAATTAATTCGGTTAAAATTATTTCTATTGCACACAATAAACATATTTGGTGGTCTGTTAATTTTTTGTTTGTTATATATTTTAACATAATTCCGGAGCATTCAAATATCGGAGTAATTTTATAGGTGAATCAATATTCAATTGTAATTTATATGGTGGTATTGCAGGTATATTTAGTGAATTTAAAACATACAGAAGTGTTGGCAGCCTCTTTAGGATCAACAACTAATAAATTATTGCCAACAACAATTGAAACAATGATTGATTTAAGTGTAATTTTATAACCAGGTACTACTGTGATATTTTATAATTTATTCAATAATTAATTTAAGAGAGAAGAGGTGGAGACCTCGGTTGACCTACGAAAACACAGTATCGACGATACTGGAGGAAGGTCACGTAAAAAGCACGATGACCCCCCGGATGTATGAAGAGGGTGATGACAGTGGACGAGGCAAAAGAGGTATGCCGAGACCGTAGCGTTTGGCGCTCCGTTCCCTTTGCCTACCCCGCTAGGGATATAGCGTGAAGATAAGTAAGTAAGTAAGTAATTAATTTTTGTGGCTAAAATGGCTCACACAGTTCAGTGTCATATATTGTTTATCAAAATTTTTCTTTATATATTATTAAATACATATAGATATTATGGATTATACTTTTTTTACCAACCGAAAATGTATTATGCTTCGAGTGCTGCAATATAGATAGGGCCTGAGATAACATTGTAACGTATTATTTTTCATCGTTAAGCTTACTGAAATAATCTAATGGACTTTTTTAGTAGTACTAGTATTGGTCCTAAATCATTTCAGTTAGTAATTTTGAATGACTGTTTCATCATGGCCATTCTAGCCATGTTATCCTATATGTATATTATATCATGGCTGCAATTCACCAAAAAAAAGAAGATATTTATAAAATGTTAGCCTGTCCAATAGTTTCTTTTTTATAATAAAATTTCAGAAAGAAAGTACTTAGCCCAACAAAGTTAAATTTACTAAACTTAAATTTAAAAAGCGTATAAAAATTTTGAACGAAGCAAGATTTGAACCCGCGCCTCTGGAAAACCGTTCCAGCGCTCTGACCAACTAAGCCATTCGTTCACTAGTTCGATAGTTAAATAAACGTTCAATAGTTATTTTTTTTTATCACTAAGTAACTATACTAATTGGATAATCAACAACATTTAATCCTTGGTTTACAAGTTATAAGTTATAAACGTGCTTTTTCATTGCAAATACCTTCTCGTTGACATATTACGTAACAACCACATATATAATTTATAATATAAAGTGGACTATAAAGCCGTATTTTATCCAGGTAAGTACTCATATATAATCTTGTATACTGATGTCTAAGGTTACGTGTAGTAGTTACATAACATGTCTCGTCATTTGTGTACTCTGATACATTTTTGTTTTTTTTTCGTTGTTTTAGAACTTCATTGATATAACAACAATATCGTATTATATTTAAAAAAATCTATTCTTCTAAACTCGATTAGCTACGATACAAAATAACAGTTATTACTTTCCACAGTTGAGTATGAACTCAGTTGTGCGACGAAATCGTCATAGAACACATACACTATTTGTTTATTTACTTAAAAATACTCGTATGTTATAAAATACCTATAAATTTAATTGGGAGGAAAGTGAGGAAGGGAACGACGTGTCTTAACACTATGTTCCCAAGTTTCCTCTGCTTACCCCAAAACGTGCAGGTTATAGCGTGATGCTATTTATTATTTTAAAAGAGTTACAATCTTAACATATTAAATATAAAACATTTGTTTTTGTTTTTATATATTTTTTGTTATTTGTATTGCAGGATTTTGGCTCAATATACCTATAAGCTTTGATATAAATTTAATCTCTTTTCATTCTTGATTTTTGAAATGAATATTTTCTTTAAGGATCAACGTACGGTAACAGTAAAGTTACCTTTCTTCGGATATACGGAACCCCATATAACTTGAGGTTATAATTGTAATAAATGATATAAAGTGGAGAAGTGATTAAAATCAATTAGTAAATTAACAGATATACAATTTAATATTAATATACACAATTACAAATAATATAACTGAAATTACTAACACAATATCAATCACGACAAAGTTGAAAAGCTAAATAAATACCGTTTAATTATCTTTTTTTTTTTTCATTTCTTATATAGGATTGAATGTAGGACGCTCTTTGATACAAAAAGGTTTTATTTATCATGACAAATATATCAGTGAAGTAGAGAAATGAATGACTTACTCAATTGAAATAAAAGTAATTAGTTTAATTTATATAGGACAGTAATTTTGTATTTAATATACCAGCCACAGAATTTATCTCGCTGTTATTTTATTTATAGCTTCACGCTGTATCCCGCAGTAGGCAGGGTAGGCAGAGGGAACTCGGGAACCTAGTGTAAAGACACTCCGTTCCACTTCCGTTCCCCACTTTCCGCCGAATTTGAGGCATTGCGTGTTGAGTGGCGGAATTCAACGCCGCGCTTTGCCTTATTACCAGAGCGAAGAAATGAAACATTAAATATTTAAATTGAAAATATTAAATATTTCATTTCCTCGACTGGGGATCGAACCCAGAACCTGTCGGTTACAGTCACACTCTTGTGCCGCTGCGCCACGACAGGCCTCATCTCGCTGTTATGTTTTCACTATTTCCGTGTATTTGCTTTATCTTTTAGCTAATAGTCACTTTTCCATTGTTGATTTATACAAACGTTCGGTATTAACTGGAGAAATAGTTTTATATATATAGAACTTTTGTTTAATCAGAAATGGAATATTAAAATATTAGATAGTAGTGGCCATTGTGACTCAGCGGGGCAGCTTAAACACGACGTCTATGTCCACTTGAGGCAAAAATTATTTATATTTCTAAGACAAAGCCCTTTGTTGAATTCCGCCACTTAACATTAAAATATTTTAAAATTACATTTAAGTGATCAATTTTTTCTTTTTCTATTTATAGACAAACTAACTTTGATTTCAGAATAAGTAATCAATATATTAGGTGTCCCGTAAGCGAAGTAAATCCTTACAATGCTTAATACTCAGTGATCAATCAGTGTAACAACAACAAACTAACCACAAAGGCTGAATATAACATTATTTGTATAAACTGAGACAGAAAAATTACAGTGTATAAACTGAGATAAAAGAATTTACTTAAATCAGGCAAAACATCACCATCTGAAAACATAACAGTTTTTTTTTGTGGAAGAAAAGATAAACGACGGGTCACCTGATGGTAAGTGATCACCGTCGCCCACGGCCCCGTGCTCCACTGGAGCTACAGGAGCGTTGCCGTCTTTTAAGGTGGATGGGCACCGGGGCCCGGCATTACCTAATGCGAAACGCAGTGGCCAAAGCCACTACTTAACACCGGTCTTAAATGCCGGGGGTGGTAACAATCCGGTCGAGTCTGCCCAAATATAAATTTAAGTAGTAATAAATAAGTTTCATCTTGTCTAAATTCATTTGGACCCGCTCGACTTGAATAACATTTCTGTACTACTTCAGAGTTTCAGCCATAATAAGTTTTATTAAGTATGTACATATATCTTCGTATGTATGTATATCTTGCAAATATTCCAAATTGACAAGCAAGGATTTCTTTCAAGCTCAATTTGTTTCATTTCCCGGTATCCAATTCATATATAATTTGAATAACGACTTCATTTCTGATGACAAGAAAGTTAAATATAATCAACATTGTTCTTAATCCAAAATGAGCGCTGCAATGGTCATGGAGAACAAAAATATTAGTCGATATTTTTTCTTAGTTCATTGAAGTACAAAATAACCTACATCAATTTTCACGTCACGCTATGTTCGTATGTGAAATTACACAGCGACGTATCGAAGCGTTCGAGCATGACTAACCCTGAAGTACACTTTCAATAATATAAACCGAGAGTGTATTTTCATTTGTATTGAATTGTGAATAGATTTTTTATTGTTTGTCGATAATATTAAAAGTATTTATTAAAATAGCCTGCTTTATGCGGAGTTGGAGGGGATATAGTTTTTAAAGATTGCATTCCCATCTATCCACTCTATTTTTTAGACATTGTATGCTAAGTAGCTAATCTTAAAGCCACACTTTGCCTTATTACCAGAGCAAGAAAATAATTATATCTCAACCTCGAGTACACAACTAAACAAATTAACAGTATTTGTTTTTATGTTAGAAATGACATGAAAGATTTCTCTTTTCAATAAAATAACTGACGAGTTGTCAGTTTAAAATTAAATTAGATAATTTATAATTATAATATACCTACGTACATCTCTTGTCTGGATTAATAAAAAGCGACGCAACCAACATTTCTAAATCAATTGATTGTCGAGAACGGACTGATTAGAGCTAAATCTGTAAGACATTTTTTTATAACACACAATCATTAAGCACATTAATTCTATTTTAAATTGTTATAAAATACTTGAATTGCTGTTATAAAATCTAGAAATACTATGTCCATATTAACTTTTTTGTCACGACACATTTTACAGTAAGCCGATTTAAAAGTTAGCGAGAAGAATATAAATATGTAGCTTATATACACATTATAGAGGTATAAAAGGAAAACGGATTGTACGGCTACCAGAGGGTTTATTCGCTTCACTAAGCAATCATCTTGTTTGAGATTATAGAAACCCCGGGTTTTATATAATGTTTAATACTTATTTAGTCCCCAAAGCCTTGACAAAAAATAAACTTACGTTACACGTTTTCTGTTATACTTTTTCTTCATCAGAATTCCAGAGATTACTTAGTTTCAATTTCATTTACAATTTTTGCCTAAAATATATATTCTATTCAATGTCAATTTTGACTAATATAATACATAATACTTATAATTCTTATCTTGGAGATTTAGCTCCAAAATGGTAATACATTTATATCCCCTGACTTTGTTGAAGTACTTTCTTATTAAATATGTATACTAATTTACAAGTCTGCGTGTCTAATTTTATATATTTATAAGGTAATATTTTCTTTATGTAAAATACTTATATTATGTTTATTAGGTTTTGCTTATATTGAGAGTCTATACTTTTCCGCTTGACTTTAAGTAGCGAAATTCAAACGAATTTTAAGAATAATTTAAATAACATCTTGTCTCTAATAGATATTGAATCCAAAAACTACGACGCATATAATTACTGGCTGTTTTGCTACACAGTCATGGCTACAAACTCCTACGCTATGTTTTTGTAGTAAATGTACACACAAATTCAAATGTACATTATCACATGAATTTTAAGTATGATAACAATACTGCTTGATTGTAGTGTACTGTGTGAATAATAAATGTGGATACTGGCAATGTATTTAGTTCAACTTACAATAGGCAGCGGAAGTTTACTGAAGCGTAGCCTAGTAAATATTACTGTTTAGATACACTCGGTTATATAATATTTATCTTTACTAGCAATCTGCCGTTTATACAACGCGATTTTATAAATTTAATAAGCTGGTCAAATATATAATTACAATTTAAAGCATTTTTTTATTTATAAGACAAGGCAAATGAGCATACAGGTGGTTAGTGATCACCGTCGCCCACGGCCCCGTGTAACACTAGGGTAGCTACAGATGCGTTGACAGCTTTTGAGGTAGACGTCCTTTGTAGGTAGATGGAGGTGCTTTTTAAAGGTATATGTGGCAGTATTTCCAGGTTGTATCGACCTGGAAATACTGCCACGGGTAGGCCGTTTCAGAAATGTGTGGCGTGTGGAAGGAAATTCTTACGAAACCGCTCCGCAGGAGTGCCACGTGTCCAGATGATATAGAGGTACATTAACTTGTAACGTACTGTGCGGTTGGAAAATTCGGCGGCAGGTACTAAGTCAAACAGTTCTCCAAAACACCCTCCGTGATAAATGCGGTAGATAACGCACAGTGAAGATACATACGTTAGATACGTATGTATCTTCACTGTGCGTTAAGCTAAAGTGGGAAGACCCTTACAGGTCATTGGGTCCTCAACGATTCGAACGGCTCTGCATTGTACATAATCAAATGGTTCAAGCTGATACTGGGGTGTACCAGCCCAGAGGTGAGAACAGTATTCCACATGAGGTCGAAACTGGGCTATATACAGGACCAAACGGTGTTTCGTTGTGAAGTACTGGTATCTAGCGATCCAACTGCGTAAATTCTCGAGAAGCCCTTTAGATGGAAGAACCGCCCCGTACCCCACTCGATCGAAGGCCTTCGCCATGTCCAGACTAACTGCCGGGCCCTCTTGCTTTTAATAGCCGCAGCCGAGCGGTGAGTTAGGTAAGCCAGAGCGGTTAAGAGACCCTGGCGAAAGCCATATTGACGGTCGTTAGTCAATCGGTGATCCTCTAGAAAAGCCAAGAGCTGGCTATTTATTATGCTCTCCAAAACTTTTGAGAGCAGGGAGATGATAGTAATAGGCCTGTAGTTAGTTGGATCGGAACCATCGCCTTTTTTCCACGAATCTGGGACTACGCCGACTGAGTAAGAGTGCCAAAGTAGACGCATTAGCACCGGAGTCAGCTCAGGAGCACAAAAACGGAGCACAAGAGGAGTAATACCATCCGCCCCACTCGACTTGTCGATGTCCATAGAAAATAGAGCTCGCCTAACAGCTTTCTGACCGATTTTACCGTCAGGCATTGAGCTCTGTCACCGTGAGATAGTCGGTGGCGTTGTACCTCTATCATCTTTTGTCGAGTTCGAAACAAAGAGAGCGCCCAGGAGAACGGCTTACTCTATCGTCGTATGGATCAAGATGTCATTTTCCGTGCACAGTGGCGGAAGCGAAGGCTGGCTAAAGTTGTTAAATGCAGCCTTTGGGAGGGCCCAAAACTTGTGACTTCCGGATGGATAACTCTCAAGCTTCTCACCGATTTTTTACGATGATCTCGGACTTTGCTTTGGCAATTTGCCACTTAAAGTACCTAGAGACACGATTGTATTTTTTTTTTTTTTATCAAAGTTTCACTTTTGGTACCTTAGTGACAAGTGCTTCGGCCCAGGTTCGATATGCTTGCCAGAAGAAGCAGGTTTACAAGACGTATGAAACAAAGGTTGTGACTTGTCACCGATTAGCATACAGGGCTACGAATGTTAAGTTCCATACCCTGCAGAACCAAGCAATAGGATCATCAGAAGAGAAGCTCACCGGCCCCCAGGGAAGATGAGTAAAATGTACGCATTCCATCCCAATCTGCTGACTTGTAGTGCCAGTCCCTGTCGCTGATGTTTTGTGACTGACGCGGTTAATATACCAGGCAGTGGTCCGAAGATCCTAGGGGATCGACGACCACATGGTATTGTTCTGGATGTGAAGTCAGCAGAAGGTCCATTAAGGAGGCATTATGGTTGTCCACGTCCGGGATACGCGTAGGCGACTCGACTAATCTGAATGGATTGCCCCGATTGATCGAGTCGCCTACCCATCCAGCCCATCACCAATAACCTTAATTTTTAGAAATTTCCGCCGCCGCTAAATTAATTTCTTATAACAATTCTTTAGCAAGAGACAAACCTATTTATTAACTAATATTAGTAATTTTAAAGTGTCCATATCCAATCCAATCTAACCTTAGCCAAGAAAAATACTTATTTAGAAAACATATATTTTTTTTTAAAAAAACGCCTCTTAGAAATTGATTGAGATCCGAATTTGATCCGATGTGACTATGAAAATTCACAATATCTTCTGTTTATTTGATATATTTCTGATATCGCCTGACTTGCTGGTTTGCCTTTATATTCTAGAAATCATTATATTTTTGTTAGCTTCATGCTGTATCCCGCACATAGCAGTGTAGACCGATTTCACACTATATGCCACCGCCTCTACTGGCCCCATAAGACAAAGTGCGGCTTTGAGTACCATCACTTTACATGAAATTACTGGAATTGGGACGAATGTCTGTCTGTATAAGTACCATACCAGATGAAGTGTAAAAATATTAAGTTCATATTTGAAAAAAAAACAAAAAAATAAAGTTAATATAAAGCACGGATCCAATTCCTTTTATTTTAATTTTGTTTACGTTTTCTAATAAATGTGTAATGCAAAAAAGTTATATATATTTTTTAAGTAAATATTTGTATACTTTTAGGTCTAAACTTCACTGTCTAAGTTCGTAAATGGAAAAAGTATAGGAATTATTATAAAGTCAACCCAAAAGAAGCAAGGCGACTGTACTTTAAATTTACAGATAGCAGGATAATTGTTTTTAATGAAAGTCAATATTAGTAAAGGATTTTTAAATTCTTATTATAAATTGTAATGAGTAATAACATTTAACGGACAGGGTATTATTGAGATTAAAATTTTTAGAGTTATAATTTTTTATATTATCAATTGAATAAAAATATTAATTACTATATATATTTCTTATTAATATTAAATAGTCGTTAATTATAGCAATATATAAACAGCTTTAATTTATAATAAAAAGTTATGATTTTTTTTATTGTTAATTGTCTCATTTTAACAATTAAAATAATTACTCCGTTGGTTACTTTATAATACCAATAATGACATAGTTAAGCAAGTTGTTCAACAAAAAGGAATATTTTGCGTTACTGTTTAGTCAGATATTATTATATTTTTTTAAATGTCATTGACAAATTCCTATTAACAGGAAATAACATCACGTTATTTCTATAAGAAGCCGTTGATAGTTTTATTAATTTACAGAGGCGAAATTGACGTTGAAATGGAGAACAAAATATACATAAGATCGTTTAAATATAGAATGTTAAACTTCTGTAGTCGTAAATGTGATACTTTTTTTATTAAATGATTCGCAAACATTTTTGGACACTATGATACATATTATATATTTTACGTAATTCTGACGTCACTTTTTTACTAATTTAGAAGAATTTATAATAATTTTAATTTTCTAAATGTAATAAAGATGTTAGTAAAAATATAGCTGAAATTTTTAAAATTTTTCATGTTTATTTATGTTCATTGATATATAATAGCGTATATCCAAATCGTGAGGGATTGAAATTTGCACTCACATGTTACATAGGTCATGTCCCTTCAACATACGTAAATTGTTTAAAGAAATACTTAGCTTCACGCTGTATCCCGCACGAGGCAGGGTAGGCAGAGGGAAGCCGGGAACCTAGTGTTAAGGCACTCCGTTCCCCACTTTCCGCCGAATTTGAGGAATTGCGTGTTGAGTGGCGGAACTCAACGCCGCGCTTTGCCTTATTAGTTAAAGAAATGAAATTAAATTAGTATATAAAAAAGTTATATTTAAAAATACAAATTTAAAATATGCTAACATTTAATATTTAATTTGATAGTTAATTTTCTTCAAATTTAAAAATAAAACTGTAAAATATGCAAAGAAAATTTTGAACTATGTTGTAATATTGTAAATTTTATTGTTCTTTCATCTAATGAATGAAATGTAAACAAAGTTTTTGTCCCTATAAAACATGCTGTATTCACTTTAATAGATTTAGTCATGAAATTTTATATTGTATTATTTTTTTGTTAATATCGTAATATTACCATCACTAGTGGATCTTATAAATAAAATAAAAACATAAAATAAATTAATCAAGGCCATAAATAAAGTAGATACACAGCTTTAAATTAATAGCATTATATGAGAAAAGCAATATATTGCAAAGGTTGCTTTTAGGCTAAACACATGAAAATATTAACCATTATAAAAAAAAATTCAAAGAGAAAATCGTATTTCATAGTGTGAAGAAGACATCCGTCATCTTTATGGCACTATAATTTACCTATGGCACTACAATTTACCTATTACCTAAATTGTCTTTGGTAAGCACAAAATTTTATTTTTTTTATTGCTGAACACAAAATTTTATTTTATTTTATTAACATATTGATATATTATCATCTTTACAAAAAAGAATCATTTTGAAAAATAAAGATAGTACTATTCTTCAAAACAATATGATATGTAATCATCTCTAAAATTCAATAAAACAGAAAGATAAATAATAATTTCTTTTTAATAGGCTTGAAAGTCTTTAAAATAAAAAAAAGATAAATTAAATAACTAGAACATCAAGAACCTTTGTATTAATTAAATCAAACACTAGAAAAATGTTTAAAGAATAAATCAGCTCCTGAATGTTTATGTAATGTTTTATTTTACGAAAGTAAAACTTTCCAATTTGGAACACTTTTCCAGTTGCCTCTCTTTAAAATCTCTTCTATTGTATGGTTATCAAGCCAGCCTCTTGAAACAACTGCACTATGTATTATTTACCTGGAGTCGGCCTGCAACCTGCAACCACCTGTAACTGTTCTTGATGCTTATTTAATTTCACCTTTTATTGTAATGATTAAGCTTGTGATGTTCTCTCTCAATCTCTTATCCTAGCAATAATCACTTGGATCAATTTTTTAATATGTTTCACCGGACGTATAATTTCATTGTCATGTTCTTACAAAACTCAATCTGATTATCTATGAGTTACTGCATAAGCTTTATTATGAACTTAAATATATCTTTGCTACGTATAAAATTGTTGCTTTCTTAATGTTTTGGGAAATTTTCAGTAAAAGTACTTAAATATGACTAATTTAATCTACAAATAAAATAAAAAATACATGTTTTCTCTTTAGCTAACTGAATATTTCTTTCAAATATTGTTACAACAAGATCTCAATCTCTTTTAGTCTTATCTACTGGAAAGTAGTTTGAAATTATAAGTTTTACATTCTTACTGAAGTAGGTAATCGCACGAGCATGCCGGATTGAATACAATTTCTTTTCCAATTGACATAAGCAGATGATTCAATTTGAGTCAATTACGTAAAGTACTGAGTTTATTTTCCTCGCAATAATACTTTCTACCGATTTGTTCGATTAAAACACACAATACGAATACATTTTTTATATTGAAAAGAATTTTAATTTCTTCAGCCAGTATTGCTATGAGATATTTTGGTAGGTTTCCTTTTGTAACTTCGACTATGATCACGTGGAACTTTTCTACATTAATATATCCCTTAAAATTGTAAAATTCAAAAATGAATACAATAAAGAAAATAAAATTGTGAAGAAAATATTTCAAATATTGTTTCATACTTGTATATATAATACAAGTATGAAACAATATTTGGAATATTTTCCAAACATTGTTTATTTCACTGTAGAAAGTTTCTAAATAATAAAATTTTACTTTTAAGATGTAAATAACTCATAATTTCTCTTAAATTGTAACGAAAATGGTTTAAATATATTTTATAAACGTCTTAGTTGAGTTTCACTTACGTTTTTTAAAAAGTGAATTTAAGTTAGATGCAAGTATCTTAGTAACCAACTTTAAAAAAAAGCATAACAAATTTAATTACTGTTTAGTTGTTGTCGAATGAACTATACATAACAATATATGTATAACACAAAAACATCTCCATTTCAGACAAAATGCGGAAACCGGAGTATTTTAACCATCTGAAAAAGCGTGATACAAAAAAAAATGTCACATAACTTTAAAATTAAATTACTGTATTATTTTTTATATTGGTTTTAATTACCTGCTACAAATCAATAACTCTAATTTATAAGATAAATAAACGTTCCTTTAATTTAATTTGCTTGTCTCTGATTTGAATTATATTCATAAGAGAGCGTCTGTAAAATTATATTAAAACTTTCTAATAGGTATTTTCTGTTTTTCAAAGTTGGAAACAATTAACTTAATTTTATAATGGAGCTCTATTATGAAACTTTTTAAATGATGTCAAATAAATTTTGTATTTTAATTCAAGAAATCATTGAAGGGGACGACGAGACTTCCAAAAGGCGGGTTCAAATCCCGTTATGTTAAAATTTTTATATGTTTTCTAAATAAGCCATACTTTTATCAACGATAATGTATTAAAAGTTTGAAGAAAGATTTTTAACTTATTTGTTCTTGGTTTATTTTTGTACGAAGTTGGCGCAAATTGAATGTACGAACCAGTCCCGGAAAATTTGATAACTCAATGCAGTTTACTTATTCAGATTTTAGAACGTGGTAATAATTTTTTAAATATTGTCGTAAAGATGTTCAAATATATATTACGTATATCTACAAATCATTCATTTTAGTTTAAAGAAAATTGTGATAAAATTCAATTGCTTCGGACGACGATTAACCGACCTAAAATCTGCTTGACTCTTTTGTAATATATGTTATTATTTCATAATGCTTACCACTTTTAAGGATGATATATTTAACGATAATACAATTGCAAACATTATAAATTTGAAGCTTCAGTTCTTGTTGCCATTGAAACGGTATTTCTTATAGAAATTTAAATAATTTATACATTTAAAATATATAGCTAATAGTTAAAATACATTATTTTCTAGTGATCATAGTAATGTATTTCAACACTTTAGGTTATATTATTGTAATTATCATAAATATATTACATTATTTTAATTAATAAATACAACCTATATTGATCTTTAATATTTGTATATTATACTAGTCACCAGCCCACAGCTTCGGCCGCTTGGGTTAATATACATCTATACATATTTTTTAGGAAAAGTATATGTTATACTTAAATTATTCAATAGTTAAGATTCTCAAAGTATAATATGATATTCTTTTAGCTTTTTTGTTAAAGGTCTAATGACCTTTAGTTTAGTTTGAGCTTGTTTGACTATTAAGTTATGTAGGGGAGTAGTTCGATTAAATAGATCGTTATATAGAAGACTTATGGATATGACATCATCTCTACACACCATGTTACATCAATTCCGAATTTTAACATATTATTGTCGGTTATTATCTGAGGAGTCGTTTTTATATTTAGTTTTTGCGTTATTTTTCCTTTTTTGTAATTTTTTTATCTTCTCCGTAAGTCAGGAAGCCGGTAGATGACATATGTACTTATATAATAGGCACATGAATATCGTCCCAATCAATTTTTGTACCTGCAAAGTTATACTGGAGAAGAATTCTTGATTTTCCTTAGAGTGGTTTACCTTTATAAGAAAGAAAAATGAGGTCAAGATAGGAGAATCCAGTAGCATTGCAATGACAATGTATTTTAATACTAGAGGTCGCCTGCGACTACGTCCGTATGGAAACCCTACCCAACCCAATCTTATCAACATAAGAATTGTGGTAACTGAATATATGGTAAAGGTCTAATCATAGAGGCCTATTGGTAGCTTTGCAGTATGCTCTTAAAAATTATATATAATGTTTTTTTTCCTTCAGCATAAACGTGGAGATTTTCTACATGTGAAACACGCGAGCAAGCCACATAGAGCTGCCTATGAGAAAAGGATGATGATGAGAGCATGCAGAGTTTGTAAATGACTGAGGATAAAGAGAGTATGTGCATGTTAGTACCATTTTCAACGATCTTTAAGCGAGCGGTTCAGTTATCATTTTTTAACAGGCAGAATTTTAAATCTTCCAAAACAACTGTATGTTTATGTTAATGTTTTTTTTTTCAAAGTAGTATTTCACATAAAGAAAGATTTGTGTATGTGTGAACGTCAGTTCAATAAAAATATGTTCAGGTCATGCGGCGTCACCTGGGGTGTACCGGGAATAGTCAATAACTATAAATGGTATACGAGAGCGAAAATAAATTGCGACACTCACACCAGTGCGACCAGTGCTATCATTTCGAATCAAAATAGAGCCTGGGAACATATAAGCTTTATGTGGCAGACTAAGTTTTAACCATGCCTCTGATATTAAAATTGAATCCTTGATTATATTGATTATATGATATCCTTTACATTGATCATTTCGTTCATAGCAGTAACTGATCATTTTATTGCTTGTAAGATAGATCTTACATAATAGTTATATTAAAAGTTATAATACTTGGAAAATATATATTAATGCTACTTTTAAAAAGGAATAACACTAGCTGGGTCTTATATCTTAGCGGAAACTCAATACTGCGCTATATCTTATACTTAGACGGAGATAATGAAAATGATTTATTCCTTTAACTGGTACTTGAATATAGTGCAGTTATTTTTATAGGAAGATGTAATAGTAAGCTGTGGTACTCCACCATTATGGCCTATATTGCTGCTGTAATACATCAAAGTTATATTTATCTTTGGCTTATTGTTTTTATATACGTACTCGTATATGTATCCAATAATATGTGCAAATTATATATTTATTTGATGTGTATTCTTGTTATTTATAATACAAATAAATAATTTCCAGCGATTTATAACTTTATTTAGTATTTTTTTTTGATTAAGTTTAAATAATTGTGTAAGTCATTATATTAACCGCACAGTACGTCAAAAACTAAAGTATCATCCACACCATTTCGACACGTGGCACTCGACTACTGTGCGGTTTCGTAGCAATTTTCTTCCACGCGCCAAACATCTGTGGAACGGTCGATACGACATGGGTACCTTCAAAAACTGTCTACCTCTATTTTACAGGCTGGCAAGACACCTGTAGCTCCCCTGATGTTACACGGGGCCGTGGGCGACGGTGATCACTAACCATTAGGTGATCCGTACGCTCGTTTGCCTTGTCTTTTCCAATAAAAAAATATATTATATCAACCTCAAACCTGAAAAGGTTGAAATGTAATTATACGAGTACTATAGTAAATTTAGCGAAAAATGATGTTGTAACTTTTTTGTAAGACATTTTATTTCCAATTAACAGTTATTTTCGTTTAATTTATTAATTGGTTTTCATAACAGTATTAATTATTAAAAAGAAATAAAATGTCTAATATACAATGTCCTCTTGTTTTTTATGTAACAAATCGAAAATCACTATCACCTCTACATTAAAAAATATGAGTTGCTTTTTAACAAGCATAACAACATACGAATCTTCAACGTACTTATGTAGATTGTATATCGAATTTGAACTTTGAAGAAATTCTTAATAAATATATTTTTGCTGTGATCACTAATATATTATAGATGAACAACATCAGCGCAGCTGTTGTTCGTCTATTTCACAAAAATGACTATACAGATTATGATTTTTTTTAGCTTCACGCTGTATCCCGCACAAGGCAGCGTAGGCAGAGGGAACCCGAGAACCTAGTGTTAAGACATCGTTCCACTTCAGTTCCCCACTTTCTGCCGAATTTGAGGCATTGCGTGTTGAGTGGCGGAACTCAACGCCGCGCTTTGCCTTATTATTTATTTGCCGATTATGATGAAACTTATATTATTAATAATATATTTATATAACATTGTATGTATGTATATGTATGTGTGTATGTATGTATATATGCATGTATGTATGTATTTATGTTTCGTGTGTTTATTTATGGATATTGATTTTCATATTTGTATGTATTTATATATTTAGATGTACTCAGTACACTCCTCCCAATTTAATTTATTCTCTCCTCTGCCCCAAGGTTGCAATGGCCGCCTATCGTGCTATTTTATTCATAATTACAAACAATCTTGTAATGTTTTTTTTGTTTTGGTGTACAATAAAGAGTATTTTCATTTTTTCATTTCATATTTATATCTATAACTCGTCGGTGACATATATGCTATGAATTATTATGAGAATCTGAATACATAGTGTGAAATCATATTAGGCCCTTTAATATAAAAGAAGTGTCACTATAGTGCATTAGGAAATGTTGATAAACGTGAAGAGCTCTAACATTTGGCATAATAAAATGAGGGTTACAGAAAGAAAAATGCTATTTACAAGATTATTTTAAGTAACATAGTATTAGACTTCGAGCGATATGTAATGTAAACTTTTTATCTTAAGCTATTAAATAACTGCGTCGCGATGGCCATATTGAACCATTATATAAGTATAATCTGTTATCAGAAAATGTCAAGGTGCCTACGCTACCTTAAAAACTCGATGCTAAAATTCTAAATGAACAAAGAATCATATTAATAATTTAATATTTATTCATTAGACGTAACCAAAAATTTGTATATTGATCATAATATGCAAATCATTGGTTATTTGAATTTGGTTTATTAATCATAACAGTCACTTTTGTAGGCTTAATATTTTATGTATATCTGATTTTTATTTGGAAGTTCTTAAAAAATGTTAGCTCTAATAATGTGGTTAAATATTTTATATAAACTAAATTAGTATTAACAATTTATGTTCTTGTTATGAAAGGAAGGGAATTCGTGCGCCTTTTACCTGCTCCTTGGAAAATTGCGAACATAAACCAATATACTATATTAATATTGCGTCGTATGTTATGTTCCTTTACATTTTCTATTGTTATTTTAATCCAGATTAATTTGGAAGTAGAAGGAATCAGTAACTTGTTGATTTTATTTTATATCTTTAATTTGCTTAAGTTACTTAAAATATAATCGATTTCTACACAACCTCAGTCGCCCAAATCGCATACGACACTTGCCCACGCTAATTTTTAAATAAACTTCAGTAGGGATAGTATTGTTATTTAAATTGTTCACCGTACTTTTGTGTGTAAATCGTCTAGAATGGTATTTTCGTATTGACTTTTAAATGTAGGTTCGATTCCAATAAGAAATTAAGGGCAATTTCGGTATTTTTAGACGACACCATTGATATAACAGAATAGAAGTAAATACGTTTATTATATATTTATTACTTAAATCAAACTTTTAGCGTTGAAATGTAACTATGAATAACTTTTATACAAGTCTACTTAGAAAAAACTCTTTCTATGAAGGAACAGAGGACATTTGTTGTAGATGAAAGTGAGCTTTGACCAAAATTACAATTTACATGTTTATGTAACGATGTATCCCATATATATATATATATATATATATATATATATATATATATATATATATATATATATATATATATATATATATATATATATATATATATATATATATATATATATATATATATATATATATATATATATATATATATATATATATATATATATATATATATATATATATATATATATATATATATATATATATATATATATATATATATATATATATATATATATATATATATATATATATATATATATATATATATATATATATATATATATATATATATATATATATATATATATATATATAGCGAATTGCTAGGAAAATATGTTGACAAAAGTAATCGTAATTACCGTAATAATCTCGTAATTACTACGCCATCAGTTCAAATCATCACATATTATTAGTTTTCATCCTGTGTATCATTACTTTAGCTAGTGAGTAAGTTACTCAACATTCGAATATCGGCAGAAAGGGAAAATTGGAGAGTCTTGACATCTGTCACTATGAAATATATTAATGGATATGAAAATAATAAAATGATTAAAATTATAGGAAAGAAGGATATTTTTAATTTTTGTATGATATTCCATACTTAAGAAAAAATTTTTAGCAGATGTATAAAAATGTATATACATTCTATATACCGGTGGCCTGCCGGATAACTATCTAATATTTACAGAGCACTTGAAAAAGGATATAACTTATTCCTGTAAAATACGTATTTACAGATAATAGTATATATTATATATTTTTTTCTAGACAACATTTTAGGGATCAAATACGCATTTTATCATGTATCAAATTTAAACTTTTAAACTTCATTAATTTACACTTTAAATTTATCCACGTTACAAAATTTTAGAATCTTATTTGAAATTATAAAATTAATCGGTTTAAGTTATTTTAAACTACGATATTGTAAAATACTACACTAATTTGATAATATATTTGCTTAAAACTTATGTGCCGTTAAATGAATAACTTTTATGTAAAATTTTTTTAATGTTATGAAATTACTGAATAACTCAAATATTATTTCGCGCTTCAAAAGTACGTTTTATTTATTCTTGTAATTTTGCTCCTATGATATTCGTAGGAACTGATAATTTGTTAAGATTTGAGAGCTAAAGCCGTGTTTTACATCACCCAAAACGTAAAATGCCAGCCAAGTATCAATGAGCCTGTTTATTTCTCTATAAAAAGTAATGATTTTTTTTGGTGTAGCCAAACCAAGTCTAAGGTTTCTTACTGCATTTTTTTATTAATATAAATGAAAAATTGTTTAAGCAGAATTACGTGTTAGTATATACAAGTCTTTTAGACTGCTTAACTATTTTGAATGAAAACCAACCTAGAGAACAGGCAGGATTTCGCTGGTATTTTTCAGCAATAGAATATGTACACACAATAAAAAAAAATGTATGTAGTATTTCTATTTACTTAGAATTTGTCGATTGTAATAAGGCTTTCTACACATTAAATAATTTAAAAATATGGCTGACATAAGGAGTTGACGCAAAAAATATACGCTTGATCACGAACATCTATAAGAATATGAAAGCAAAAATACAAACAGAGAGGACCGGGCATATTTTCCAATACACAGAGGAATGAGACAAGGGGATCCAATGTTTTCCAAACTTTTCTCAGCAGGTCTTGAACATACATAACATAATAGAGTGCAATAGAATCACTTAAGATTTTCAGAAAATTTAATATAAATTTCTAATAATCCAAGGATCCTTTCAGACATGTTAAAACAACTTGTGTATGCGACAAAATGTTAAGAAATACAACAAAGACCAAAGTTATGGCAAAAAGTGTAAAAATACCAATAACAATAATACTTTAGAATATGTCGAAGAATATATATACATATATTCTTCTCTTTCTTCTTTTCTCTCGGACATATTATATCTACTACAGAACTCACGAGTAAATAAATAAAAAATAGAATAAACTTAGCATGGATAAGATTTTGGTCTTTAAAAGAGATTATGAAAAACCCACTTGTGCCACTGCGATCCAAAAGAAAAATATTTAACTTATATATTTAATCTATACCTACGTTGACTTATGGATGCCAAACATGGAGTCTAACTAAACATAATTTACAGATTAAAAGACAAAATAAACCTGAAAACTATACGAAAACAAACAAAGATTACTGATGTAACTTATTGCATTAAAAATCTTAAATAAAAATGTGTAGCTGTAGAGCATGATTAGGTGTAAAAAAGATGATATATGTAAAGAAATAACACTTCTTTAAGTTTCTTTATTTATTTTTAATTTTACTGCGCTTACAACATTGCCGGTGACATTGACAAGTGCTAGACAGAGCCTGTGGACGGTTGAGAGATTATGTTGGATATTGCATTGGAAAATAGTTACATTGTAATAGATTTATTAATGTATAGATAAATAAGAAGAATTGGTGGAAGAATAGACTTTAATTGTCGTTTATTTGTTTTCAGGTGAGGTTTTAATAATAGTGTGATAAAAAAAGTTACCATCTTTGTAAGAAACTAACAAAATAAAACTTTGTTTTCAGAAGCAACAAATGAGTTTATTTTCATCCCAAAACTGAAAAATAAATGTTATAAAACGACAATTTTGTTTGTTAAAATACCAAGAAGGCAGAAACAATGGAACATCTACGTTTCGAATTTGCAATATTACCGACGAGTGATGGGAAATCAAACATTTATAGTGTAACGTCAATAACAACAAAGGAAGAAAAAGTGTTTGCTATACCAGAAGAACTACAATCTGCTGGCCTTCATAAGAAATTGATAAAGACTGCTGCATATAATAAAGTAAAAAATAGTTTAAAGAAAAGATACCAGACACAAAAAATTTGGATTAAAATGACAGATGAACTGAGTGAAATCTATGTAGATGACGATGGTAATTTACAATTTGGAGAGCAATATCTTGAAGAAATTGAACAAAAAGTAGCACCTGGAGGACAAGTAGCTAATACAGAGTCATTGGAAAAAATATTTTTGAATTGAAAGAACACAAGAAATAAAAAAACAAAATTTAAAATATATTGCAGAGAAGTTTCGAGATCGAGAAATTTACAAGTAAAAGCCCGAACGCAAGCCAATGGATTGAAACGTTTGAGAAGGAGTGTTCTCGTTTCGATATTACGAAAGATGGGAAAAAAATTGAGATCCTCCGACTATTCATGGACAAAAGTTGTGTTGACTGGTACAGTTCAATGATTATCAAACTGACGCTAAACTCAGAATGGACAGAATGGAAGGGAAAGTTTTGTGACACATTTGTCAACCAAGGCTGGAATCAAGTGAGTTATGCACTGTTATTTAAACATCGGGAAGGTTCATTAGTGGACTATGTCATAAAAAAAGAGAAACTTTTATTGAATATGAGGAGAACAATAGACACAGGTACACTAGTGGATCTTATTGCGGCAGGTTTACCAGCGTCTGTACTAGACAAGATAAGCAGAGAAGAGATGAAAGATACAGTTGATTTATTCAATGAGGTCAGAAAGTATGAGCATTTGGTAAAAAAGTATAAAAAATGTGCCCTTCAGAAAATATGAATATCATAAGATAAATACCAGAATTGAAGATCGCAATCCATGCAAAACCTGTGAAAAATTGAATAAAGGCGTCCGCTATCATCCGGAATCTGCATGCTGGTTTAAGCTTAAAGAGGATGACGGGTTGAATAGAAAATTTATCAGACATGTAAATAATTCAGTGATTGAGACAGAGTTAAATGAAACGGAACAAAAAAACTAATTGTGACACCATTAATTAAGATCAAACTACTATTAAATAATGAAATGGAAATCAATGGAGTATATGATTCAGGTTCTAATGTTTCTCTCATCAATTCCAAATTATTAAAAATAAGATCAAAAAGAAATAGTCAAAACGAAGAGAATTTAGTAACAATTAATGGTGTCAAAAAGACAAGTGGTTCGACAAACCTAAAAATAAAAATTTTTGATGTAGAAGAAAATGTAGATGTATATATCATTGATGAGTCAAATTTCAGATATGATTTCCTAATAGGATTGGACATGATAAAGAAATACAGTCTTGTACAAAATGAAGACTTAAAAATAAGTCAAAAAACAATACTTATTAAAAAACAACATAAAGGAAAAAGAAGAAGAGATAAATGAAGAAAAAGTATACGAAATCAATTTTAATGAACATATTAAGGAAGAAGACTTTAAAATAAAAATTGACCACTTAGATGAAAATAAAAGGAACGAAATTAATAAACTTATACAACAATATAAATCAGTATTTGCCAAAGACAAGTATGATGTAGGAACAGTTAAGGGATATGAAGCAAGAATAGACTTATTGATGGATAAATACTGTAGCAAAAGGCCATACAGATGCACAATAGAAGACAAAAAAGAGATTGCGGAACAAATAGCAAAATTATGAGCTTATAGAAGAGTCTTACAGTCCATTTGCAGCACCAGTAACTCTAGCATTTAAAAAGGAGGATAATAAAAAAATCAAGACTATGTATAGACTTCAGAGATTTAAATAAAATAGTAGTACCATAGGCACAACCCTTTCCATTAATTGAAGACCTGATGATAAAAACAAGAAATTGTAATTTTTTCACAAGCCTAGACATAAATTCCGCATTTTGGTCTATACCACTACGAATAGAAGATAGGAAAAAGACAGGCTTCGTCACACAAGAAGGACACTTTCAGTGGACTTGCCTACCATTTGGGCTGAAGACTTCGCCAGCGATATTTCAAAGGATATTGAGTAATATACTTAGAAAATTTAAACTTACCGATTTTTCCGTAAATTATATAGATGACATTTTAATATTTTCCAAATCTTTTGATGAACACATAAGTCACTTAAAACAGTTACTAGAAGCAATTCTTAGAAGAAGGATTTCGATTAAAATTTATAAAATGTACGTTTGCATCAGCGTCTGTCAAATATCTAGGACATATTATACAGAACAATTCTATCAAACCAGTGAAGGACAACCTAATTTCGATAAGGAATTTCCCAGTACCAAAGACACAGAAGAATGTTCGACAGTTTTGGGTAAAATCAATTTTTACCATGAATATACACCAAGAAGCGCAATAATACTAGACCCACTTCATAATTTATTTTTTTTTTTTTTTTTTTTTTTTTTTTTTTTTTTTTTTTTTTTTTTTTTTTTTTTTTTTTTTTTTTTTTATGGAAGAGACGGCAAACGAGCGTACGGGTCACCTGATGGTAAGTGATCACCGTCGCCCACGGCCCCGTGTAACTCCAGAAGAGCTACAGGGGTGTTGCCGTCTTTTAAGGTGGATGGGCACCGGGGCCCGGCATTACCTAATGCGAAACGCAGTGGCCAAAGCCACTACTTAACACCGGTCTTAAATGCCGGGGGTGGTAACAATCCGGTCGAGTCTGCCCATGCGTGTTGCCATTACTAGCAACGTGACTCTACCACACGCACTTTAGTCGCCTCTTACGACACCATCAGTACCAGGGTGATCCTATTCTAAGCCGGGATCACACGGCAAAAAACGGCACTTCATAATTTATTAAGAAAAGGGCAGAAATTTTATTGGTCAGAGAAATGTCAAATAGCATTTGACAAAATTAAGAGCCTGCTATATTCACAACCGATACTAGAAATTTAGTCGATCATTTCACTAGATACGCATTTATTATTACATCTAAAACACACAGTGCACATGATTTTATAAAGCTAGTAAACAAGGTTACCGAACCAGATGAGATTGAAATACTTCTCACCGACCAGTACCCTGGTATAAACTCCACAGAATTTAAGAAATTTCTTAGAAACAAACAATTAACAATAATATTTACAGCAGTTAATGTACCTTTTTCTTACGGTCTAAATGAAAGGTTAAATCAAACACTAGTAAACAAAATAAGATGCAAAATTAATGGAAATGAACAAAAAAGAGCATGGACAACAATAGCACATGAATGTGTAGAGATATAAAATCACCAATCATTCGATAAATGCCTTCTCACCAGCCTACTTGTTATATGGAACAGATGTTACAGTCCTACCAAAGGAACTACGTCAAGAACGTGAAAAAAGTGTCTGGATTAGAGATAAAGAAACAGCGCTTAATAACACTTTGATATCACATGACTATAACAAAATGCGTTATGATAGAAATCGAAAAGATAAAGAATTTAATGAAGGAGATATGGTTTATGTAGAAAACGGGAATAAACTAAATAGAAAGAAACTAGATCAACTAAGAATGGGACCATATAAAATAATAACATACGGGACATAAAAAAACGGAGTCAAATCTATTTCATGTTTCAAAATTTATTCCAGTACAGATAAAAGAAGAGGAAGATACAGGTAATGAAAACATAGGAAACCACATGGAAGAGACCTAGAGAAAATCCACGGGTAAATTTTCTTGCCCACGGGGGGGAGATGTAAAGAAATAATACTTCTTTAAGTTTCTTTATTTATTTTTAATTTTACTGCGCTTACAACATTGCCAAGTGCTAGACAGAGCCTGTGGACGGTTGAGAGATTATGTTGGATATTGCATTGGAAAATAGTTACATTGTAATAGATTTATTAATGTATAGATAAATAAGAAGAATTGGTGGAAGAATAGACTTTAATTGTCGTTTCTTTGTTTTCAGGTGTGGTTTTAATAATAGTGTGATAAAAAAAGTTACCATCTTTGTAAGAAACTAACAAAATAAAACTTTGTTTTCAGAAGCAACACATGAGTTTATTTTCATCCCAAAATTGAAAAATAAATGTTATATATATAATAAGATACATGGTCAAGAAACGTAACGAAGCGGTGCCCGAAACATAACAAAATGAATAAAAGAAGACAACGTTGGAGATGGGAAGATGACATTAGGAGAATAGCAGGTGATAATATCTTAATATGATACACAAAAAACGATGTATTTAAATAATATTAAAAATAATGTAATAATTAAGAATATTATAAAACTAAAAGGAAGTATTAATTTATTTATTGGAACCTCTTTTGACTAAATTTACTATGGTCACCTGAGGTTGGTGGGGAATATGTGGGTAGACTATAAATATACTGCAGTGGCTGTAAAATTGAGTAATCAGAGCTTGTATATAGTACCAGTATATAGGCAGGTTCCATTCCTCAGTCCCAAGACATATTCGCCGTCGCCGTAAGAGGCGACAAGGCCAGTCCTTTCTCACGGCTCGTCCGCACCTCGGCGCGACGGGGCCGGACGGTCACAGACAATCCTGATTAGCGTACGCAGGGCATTCCAGGGCATTCCTGCGATCGCTGTTTCTTTCACGAGCATCCATAAAATCTCGTATATATTTCTCCAGGGGCGAGCCACACTCGCCCCTCCACGCCCGGTGACGCTGTAAAGACCATCTCAGGTCAATAGCAATTCAGTCACTCAGAAAAAAAAAATGTAAAATTGATTCGGTGTCCGACTGTCGAGCTGCGTAAATGTAAGTGTTACGTCATATTTATTGTTACTTTGTAAAAATTTATATAAATGGGTAATTATTATATATAATTACAATTATGATATTTATAACAGTTTTATTTACATATTACTTAAATATACGTAGAAGTACTTAAATTAAATATAACAATTTGCCATTAATAAATAAAATACTTAATGATTTATGAAGCTGCAGTCTTTTTCTTCTTCTCACCTATTGCATAACTTAAATTACTTAATTATATCTGTTCTATACAAAATATAATAAATAAACCCTAACACAGGCGTTACTTTGACCAGACGAGCTATGGACCGGGTCTTGTGGAAAACTCTAGGGGAGGCCTATGCTGGAAAGCAATCTTCATGTTCTGGTATCAGGAAGTTAAATATAAGTAATTTCTTATGTATAGTTTAAGTATAGTAATATGTAAGATTGTGTAATAAAGTTACTTTACGCAATTTAAGTTAATGTTACGCAATTTAAATTATTAATAATTTGTATTAGCAATTGACTTTATCCCACTCCATGTGAGACAAAGTGACATGGGAGTGAAAGTAGGTACCTCGAATATAAATTGCCTGCTGTACGCAGATTATGTATAGTATATATAAGATTGTGTAATAAAGTTACTTCTAATATATAACCTTAGGCACCTCGAATATAAATTGCCTGCTGTACGCAGATGATGCAGTGCTTATTGCATCATCAGAAAGCGAGTTGCAGGCATTGGTTACCACTCTGAAAGGAGGATGCGCGAATAATGGTCTAAGCCTGAATTCGAATAAGACGAAAGTTCTGGTATTTGAAAGAAATGAAGAAAGAACAGATTGCAAGATCAGTGTAAATGATAAGATATTAGAACAAGTGAATGAGGTAGTATATTTGGGTAGTATGTTTAGCAGAGACGAAAGATACGAAATGGATGTGGAAAAGCGTATTGCTGCCGGTAACATAGTTAACGGTGCCTTAGCTGCATTGTTGAGACGGCGAAACGTCAGCATAGCTGCGCGTTTGGCCGTACACATTGCAGTGTTGGTATCGACACTGTTATACGGCAGCGAAACGTGGGTATTACAGAAGAAGAATGTAAGAAAGATAAATGATTACTGTAGAGATGCGATCTTTTCGTCGGATATGCGGAGTCAGTTTAGCTGATCGCATATCCAATGAAGAGATACACAGAATGGCAGGTACTAGCGTGGATATCACAGTGAGAATAAAGAAGAACGTGCTCAGGTTGTTTGGGCACGTCGAGCGAATGAGTGAAGAAAGAATGGTAAAAAAGATTTATGAAGGAAAAGTGAGTGGTAAAAGAGGAAGGGGAGACCTCAGTTGACCTTCGAAAACACAGTATCGACGATACTGGAAGAAGGTCACGTTAAAAGCATGTATGAAGAGGTTGATGACAGTGGACGAGGCGAAAGAGGTATGCCGAGACCGTAGCGTTTGGCGCTCCGTTCTCTCTGCCTACCCCGCTAGGGATATAGCGTGAAGCTAAGTAAGTATGTATTAGCAATTGTTTATTAGTTCTTTTTTTATAGCGCTCTGAACGTGCCAGTTGAGCATATATCGCATATATCGCGTACTATGGCGAATACCATATAATTTTGATACCTTCCAGTAGATGTCATTGTCAGTCAATAAAATTTTAAACATTAATCAATAATTTTAAACATTAATTAATTGTTAGAACTTGTTATTAGTGATAAGAATAAATCAATTTAAAAAATGTCTACTACCAAAAGGAGTTATGCGTTTTTATAATTATTTTTTTGCTTTTATCGAATGACTGAGTTAATGCTTTTTAATATTTTTCTGTTTAAGATAATTGTAACCGCTTAACATCTACTACAATTTAACGTTCAATAGAAATACTGAATATTTATTTTGCAGCATATAATGGAAAGGAAATAGAATAGAGCGATATGTATGAAATTTATCGTTCGCTCGTGCGGACACTCGAGAAAGTATATAGTATTTTTCCACATTCTTAATAAAAATAAACTTGAGGACGATTAAAGAACAACTTTATATGGTCTTATATACGATATAAGTTTGTAACATTTTTTACTGAATGTCTTAAAGATAACACGTAGGCGAAACTACTAAAAACACCAGAATTTTATTACATTTTATAAGCAGTACAAAAGAGGATTTTCCGAATTTTATCACAAGAATAATATAAAATTTTACGCTCAGGGACGTAAAGTCTACGCAAACGAGGTTGCGCGTAACAACTCGTCAAACATACTAATTCTTGACTTTGTTTCAATACTATCTTTCATTTTTTATTGACCGATAGGTGCTCTTCCATAGATATCAGATTGAAAGATACAAGAAAAGACACTCTTGTTTTGTAACGTTAGTGTTAAGACACTCCGTTCTACTTCTGTTCCCCACTTTCTGCTGAATTTGAGGCATTACGTGTTAAGTTGCGGAACTCAACGCCGCGTTTTGCCATGTACCAGAGCAAAGAAATGAAATATTAAATATTTAAATTGAAAATATTAAATATTTCATTTCCGCGACCGGGGATCGTACCCAGAACCTGTCGGTTACAGTCACACGCTTGTGCCGCTGCGCCACGACAGGCCTCAAGACATTTAATTTATGAATGTATAACAAAGTAACTTTTTCACGTTATTTTAACAATGAAATCAAAATAGAATTGAGTTAAATTAAACAATGACAACAATGTTTGTCATGAAAATATGCTGACGAGATTAAAAATTTAATAAAAAGATAATTGTAAAAGCGCACATTCTGTGAGGCGACCGGAGCGGTAATAACATCTATGGATTGTAATAAGAGTGTAACGTGAAAATATTTTACTTCAACAATATGTATGTTCTATATTCATATGTTAGGGCAGTGACAGGGTTTTGTAAAAAGTATAAAGTAAAATAAATATTTAATAATGTGAAATGTTGATTTTCGATTAGTCTTCTTCCTATTCCCTTTTTATTAAAAAAATCAAGTTGACATTTGTAGCGAGAGATCTGAAAGATATAATTTACCTCACTTTAACAAAAATAACTAACAATATATTTTCAAAAAGACAAAAACTGCCACTGCCACTAAATTGGTTCGAGATTAGCAGTAACTTATAATATCTATACAATATCCATGGTTCTGGAATATTATGATAAAATAAAGTTTTCGTTGAACTAATCTTAATGTCATATTAAGATTTAATAAGGAAAGATGTTAAAAATTGCTTCTTATTTCTTAATTCTGATATAACACTTAACGACTGTTAATCCTAACGAACTATTTAGCTTGTTCTTTCTTTTCAGTGTTATGCAATCGATTTTTTTTTGCCTCTTTATATTTTGTTTCATTTCTGCAGGAGCTGCTTCTCTTAGGCAGGAATAGTTTAGTGTCTAAAGGTTAATATAAAAAACATTTAAATATAACATTCTCTATCACCAGCAAGCACCACGTATACAAACTTGTTCAACGTTTATGACAACCTCCTAAGTATAATATTGACAATTTATTTAAATTACTTATTTAGAAAATGTATAAAAATTTCAACATAGCAGGATTTGAACCTCTTGGAATCTGTTTAAGAAATGTGGATTAACATTTTTAAAGTAATAAAAATAATATTGATACGACGACGATACAAAAATAAAAAAAAAAATAGATGATGTGTTGAAATAAATGGCTTCACGTCACAAGAAATAAATTTATAACTTAAAATTGAATTTTTAATATACTTACGCAAAAAATACGGGTCGCTGAGGTGGACTTGTAAAATATAATATCTTATGTAACGTATTGTAGTAGTCGACGCTTATATATAACCATAAATTATTTATTGTAAACGTCATGGGGTCTATATTATTTATGATTTGGTGATAAAATATGTCGCAAATAAATGACGTTACTAGATGTCTTATTGCATCCATTCTTCTACACCATTCGGTTTTTTTTTGATAAATGAAAAAAAAAAAACTACAATAGCATATGTTCATTATATCCAATAGAAAAAAGTAAATAAAATATAGTAAATAAAACACGTAATTTCTGTAGTACAATAGTACTACAGCTATAACTGTAGCCTAGATATTATTTTAACTCTAAATGTACATGCTACAACCGTGCAAGCGGATAGAATTGAGCGACAACACTTATGAAATAATATATACCTATCATCATCATCTCTTTTTTTATATTAAAACTATTAAACGTGTATATGAACAGTATACTTAATAATCGGTCAATTATAACTATGTTTGATAAAAATCATAGATAAAAACCAATTAAAAAACCCAATTTTAAGATATTTAGTTGTTTAAGCTGAAAAATATGACTCAGTATCCCGAGCAATTCATAGTGCTGTTTGAGACGAAACGAACGTACGAAAGAAAATTAGCTAAATACTGACGCCGATATAAAATTTATTGAAAATTTCCTACACTAACATGTATAAATTAAAAAATTCTTCAAGAACGACGACGAATGCCATGAGGTACCTACAGGTAGAACGTACCTTCTACGTACGTGAACGTACTACAAAAAATATTATAGCTGATGACGTTGTATGGAGCGAATGTGAAATCGATGTTTTTCTTATGAAATATTTCAATGTATAGATATTTCAATCAGTGTCTCCACAAATTTCTTTTCTCATATAAAATTTTCTTATTTTTATACTCCTTGCCTCTTCTTAAATTTAATAAATACCGTAACATATGTAATTGTTAACAAATTTCTAATTATCGTTAACGTCGATTTCTCACGATTTATTCTATGTAATGATAACATTAGAAATTTGTATTGATAGATTTTGTTTTATTTATAGTCTAATATTCATTTTACTTTTTTAAACTGATTTTTTTTTAATAATATAATATTATTTTGCTTTGGCATAAAACATTTATATCATGTTCGTTCAAATTTATATCATTTTAAGGAATTTAGAGCTTCACTCCTGGATATCCTTTATTTTAATAAGATGAAACGCAGTGTTAAATTATGTAACGTGGCAATGTAACGTGTCAAATTTTTGCGCTTACACCCGTAAACTCAGTTAGTCGTGCTTTGAGAGTTGTATTTTCCGTTGACCTAATCTTAAAATTGATACGAAACCCTAGGTGGACTAGTACGCCTCACTCTTGACTGGTAGTAGTATACCTATAAAATCATATCTATCTATCCTTCATTTACAAATATTATAAAAATATATTTTGGCTAGATCGAAGAAATAACCTACTACACTTATAAAAATATATATTTTACTTTATGTAGGTTTGTACACAAAAAGTATATAGAAGTAGATTGTATTAAAAATTACTCTGATTCAATAACAATTAATTACTTTGAATATTTTATTTCATTTTCGTGCAATACACTCAATGTACTGTACTATAAAATTATACATTAAACATTAATTCAAGTTTTAACTTTCAAGACTTATAAATAATACATGTTTGTTATAAATATTATAATACAGGTAGGTCGGTCAGTGACAGAATAAAAGATCAAAAGGGGTTCGTTAAAGCTCTAAAGACTGTGTGTCATCATGTCAAAAGCCTTTTGTATTAGAAGCTTTAGTGAAATTAAATTAAATTAGAAGGAAAAAAAAATTGTTCCATTTTTTGTTGTTTATTTATTTGTTTTTACCATTGCATTGCCATGCTTTGCCTCATAACCAGAGCGAGGAAGTGAAAATCACACTATTATTATTGATTATTTTATTATATTATATTACGATATCTCAAATTTTTCACGAACTGGTCGGTTTTAATAAGTGCCCCGTCCTGAGACCCTCAGGAAAAAAGGTATTTAATTCCCCTATACCCCATATTTTGTTAAAAAATAAAAGTTTTATATATTTTTACCTAAATAATATTGTTGGATTGGTGTTAGTTGTGGGCTAAATTTCGGAAAGATATTTCGGAGAATGATTTCGGGAAGATTTTATGAGGATTATGATTATGTGTCCGTTACTGGTTGCTGGGTTTGTGATGATTGCGTTACGAAAACAGTATCTCCAAGGACTTTATTAATTCTAGCCGTGTGATTCCGGCTTAGAATAGGATCACCCTGGTACTGATGGTGTCGTAAGAGGTGACTAAAGTGCGTGTGGTAGAGTCACGTTGCCAGTAATGGCAACACGCATGGGCAGACTCTACCGGATTATTACTACCCCCGGCATTTAAGACCGGCGTTAAGTAGTGGCTTTGGCCACTGCGTTTCGCATTAGGTAATGCCGGGCCCCAGTGCCCTTCCACCTTAAAGGACAGCAACGCTCCTGTAGCTCTTCTGGAGTTACTCGGGGCCGTGGGCGACGGTGATCACTTACCATCAGGTGACCCGTACGCTCGTTTGCCGTCTTTTCTATAAAAAAAAAATATGGTGGAGGAGTGTAATGCAGCTAGCTTCTAAAGAATGTGAATATTTATGTGCGCATCTAACTTATCACAGTACCGCTTGAGACTCTTCGTCACTGCTCCTGTAGCTCCTACGATTATCGGTATAGTTGTGACGGCGGTATTCCATAAGCTGGAGAGTTCAACTTTGAGCGGATGGTATTTGCTAATTTTTTCGATTACCTTAGCCCCAATATTATAGTCAGATGGCACTGAGATGTCAATGAGGTGTACTTACCTCATTTATTGGTTATTTTATCAATGTATATGAGATCAAGTCTATTGTGTACTATGGTAATATCGTTCGTACTGGTATCTCCCACATTAATTTTGCAGTGCTATTTTGCCTTTTAGCCAACTAGCTGTTTAAATTCCTTCATCGACCATAACTTATTCGTTTCTATTTTGCTTCTCCTAGTCAAGCACCAGAATACATATTATTATATTATATTTTATTATATTATATATTATACATTATATATATTAATATAAATGTCCAAGTTTGTTTGTTTGGATGTTTGTCCGTCAATCACGCTAACACTACGGAACGGATTTAAGGATACCTTTTATTGATTTAGGGATACTATTTATCCCGATTAAATACTGCCTTCGGATAAACAGAAGGACGGATTGTATAGTTTGGTGAGGTGCCAATAGATGGCGTTGCCTTCAGTCTAAATTTCGATATTAAAATGCCATATTCCATTGGATATAAACGATTCTGACTCTGCGGTGCAATTAAAAAATGTCTTCTTTGTAATTCATTTATGTGTCGATTTGGTTCTGCGTAATAAAACGCAATTTATTGAATTTAATATTAATCTTCTTCTCAATTAAGTCTTTGTTTATCTCTTGGGTTTGATTTTTCATTTTGTTCTAGAAACATGCACAAATCTCTTATATACATTAGTTAATCTCATATATACATTATATGACTATACAATATACATTAGGTCGAAAGATATTCGAGCTAAGAAAGTAGCTAGGAAGCAAAAACTCCTTCTCTAGCGGAATTGAGCAGGCTGGAACAGTCTGCACGTCTAGCTGCTTTCAGAGCAGCTTAAACACAACAACGAAAATAGGGAAACAAACAGTCAACAAGGTAAACAGTCGTAGTCAACATGTTGATTTTTTTTGCATCACGTTGGGCAAAAGAGACAATTAATTATCATTATGAAATAAAAAGAGTTCTACGTGAACGAAGCTAATATTAAATAATAGATTATCTGAAGTGGAATTCGAAACCACAACTTGTCGCGTTAACAGTCACACGATTTTGCCCCTGCACCATGACTAAACACTTAGTAATTAAAAGTAATAAAAGTAATATAATATACATACATATTTTGGAGAAGACATAGATCTTATATTTTTTTACGTAAGTATAAAAAATTAGAACTTAGAAACTTAGGAGCTCCGACTATACTAATATCATTCATATTTGTAGATATTAAGTAGTTTTTGCAAGGTAGTTATGAATAATAAGTGAAAACATGGCTAAAAAATTTAAATCATCAGCAATTATTTTAAAGGCTTTAAATGTAAGCATTTCTATAAACAATAAAGAAATCACAACGTTACGCATTTAACAAAAAGTATACAGTTGAAATAATTATTTTAAAAGAAAATGTCAACATAGATCATACTTAAAAAGTTTGTACCTGATCCAATTAAAACAATACAATTTTTTGTAAACACATTCGCCATTTTACTTATTTATCATACGATAGCGACAAACAATCGCTTCGCGTAGAGCTTGATAATTACGTTATACACATCATACAGCCTAAACCAGTCAGATTCCAGATAAAATTAATCACGGAATACCTGAAAGGACAGTGCAAACGTACACTTTTAAAAGATTTTAAATTAAAGCAATGTCGAGTTCTTATAGCAGTCATACTCTTAGTTGTCTTCGAAAAACCTTTGTAATTGTTACGGATGCATTAAAGTAAGACTTATATGGAATACTTTAAGCTAATAGCTTTAAGTGCTCAAGCGTTTTATAACGATCATTTGCTTTTAATACAATTCGTGCTCAAATACATACAATTTTTTGGCGTCACGGGTAATTGCTTTATATAGGTTAATAACATATATGTCTATATATGAAACATATCCCATAATTCATATCTATAGTAAACCTATACTATAGATATGAATTATTTATTTTTGTAAATATAATCATAATTTTGAATAAGTCCTTTTTTATATAAACACTCTAAAATATATTATTAGGCTTCTATTTTCTTTACAAGAACACAAACCGTTAATCCTAAGTGCGTATATTGGCCTTCCACTAGGAAAGCTTCGGAGGATACTTGCCTGAAATGGAGATAAATTCTTAAGAACATTTTAAGGTGTTAAAATCGAAATCTTTAAAAGATAGCATCTGTTTAATGTACGTCTGTCCGTCTATACAGATCATTATAATATGTATATCTTAATCTCATATTAAAATTACGTAGAGGAACCAAGCTCAAATTAATATAAAATGTCAACACATTAAAAATTTACAAGCATTAATGTATTGAATTTGCTGTATTTAAAACTGCACCAACTGAAACATTTAATATTTTCAATTTAAATATTTAATGTTTTCATTTCTTTGCTCTGGTAACACGGCAAAGCCCGTCGTTGTGTTCCACCACTCAACACACATCGCGAAATTCGGTGGAAAGTAGTCTTAACGCTAGGTTCCCAAGTTATCTATATCTACCCTGTCATGAGCAGGATACAGCGTGAATCTAAGTATATTTAAACTTTTTATCTTAACTTGCGAGTTTTATCAATTAGGCATCAAGACTAGAGATAGAAGACTTCCAGATCACTTTGGAATAGTTAAGAAATAGAGCCTAGAGGTTATCAAACCAGGCCTGCCGTGGCGCAGGAGCATAATCGTTTGACTTTCAGTCATACGCGACAGGTTGTCGGTTCGATATTTTCAAATAAAATAATAATTTACTATAATACAAAATACTAATTAATTGTTAATTAATTATCCAAGTAATTAACAAACAAAACACAATATATTTTTTAAATTTTTACCTGTCTGCACCTTTCTGAGATAACAAATGTTTTAGTCCGTTAACTTTTAGGTCGAGAAACGCCTGTGGGTGAAATTTTCATTAGGCTTATAATAATATTTAATTAGAATACCGTATGTACAGTAACGGTACAATAAAAATATAATAAATGTTATATATTATATTTTTATTGTAACAGTACAATAAAAATATAAAATATATATTATAGTTCTGTGCGAAAAAAATATGTAGGAGGGCCTAAAATAACTAATAGAACACAATAGAATAATAATAATATAGCCTTTTATTCAGATCTTAATATAACATTCTTGATATAACAAAACTTAAACCATATATAACATAAAGTAGTCTTACTCTTACTAATATATTATGTCTTGTTTCTTAATCTTTCTACCAGTCGGCAAAGGCCTCTTCCAAACTTTTCCATTCTGCTCATTCCTGGATCACTCTGTTCCATATAATTTCTATTACTTCTCGGATATCATCATCCCATCTTCTCCGAGGCCGCTTCTCGTTCGCTTACCAACTCCAGGGTACCATACAGTTACTTTTTTGCTCCACTTGTCTTGATCTCTGAGAACGTGCACTGCCTATCTCCATTTAAGTCTTGCAATTTTTACTGTTAAATCTTTATGACCTTTGTTTTATTTCTTATTACGCTGTTTTTAATTCTATCTAATTTTTTCACTCCTCACCATTGCATTTTGACAATTTGCTAATTTGCTGGTTATCTGATTATGTTATGAGTTGGGGTGTGCATGTACATACTGATAAACAGACATAAACTTGTATATTACAAGTATTAAATAGTTTGCTTTTAGTTTTAATAGAACACCATTGTATATTGTTTAATGTTTTTCTGTCTGTTGTCGGTATGTTTGTTTATACAGGCTCATTTTCCAAATTACTATACTGAATATTTTTTTTTTTGTAGGTATAGCTATTAGGCATAGACAGGATCCAGACTATATTTAATTTAAATGACTTCCACGGCGGATGCAGATCCACAAATGTTTAACTTTTATTGTAATTTAACAAGAAATAATAAAATATCTTTATAATAAAGGTTGTTCAATGTAAATCAATATAAAATTATAAAAGAATGGGCATTTTCTAATGAGATAAAAAACTAAAGATTTGAAGACCTGGTAAATCCATAACAGCTCAATAAACATATAATAAAAGATTACTGGTGTAGTATTTTTTAAACTTTGATTACAATATAAATACTTGCGTTACCGTGATTTCTTTAAGAATTTTTGGTCTCCCTAATCTTTTTTTTAATTATCACATATAATTAAGTGGTTTTATAGATTAGTTTGCAATATGGAGCCAACTTTTGTTTGTTACACTCATCACTATTATTTTTTTAAAAAAATTACAGTGAAATAATCAAATGTTATTTAAAATTTTTATATTAGCAAGATTGTTAACTGTATTATAAAACTTTATATTATATATTTTTTGTTATTGTTCAAAATAGATTCGTAAATAAGTACTATTTATTTTTTAGAGTTCCTTGCCTCTAAAACTTAAAAGGCAACCCTTGTAGGAGGACTTTGTTGTCAGTTTATCCGTCTATTTATATCATTTGTTTTAAGAGTGCATAGATGAATATCAAATCTAAGTTATGGTAACGAAATATGCAGCTTCTAAGTCAAATCAAAATCTATAGAAATATTAAATACCTACAGATATAAAACTTGGCAAGAAGTAAGAATTTACAGTAGAAATTTAAAACCTAATAAAAAATAGAAAATTTTCAGATTCGAATATTGTCACGCCCGCAAACTTTACATTTGTCAACATTGTTCGCCGCGTAATCATAACGTACAGAGTATTTCCGTAATTATATAATTCTAGATCTACAATTATAAAATTTGGTTTAAGTGAGAACTTCTATCAAAAATAAGGCTATCAATAACTATTATCAACTTTTGATTTTACTTAATTTCATATTAAATGTGTGTGCTTATGTTTAATATATAGTCATGAAATTAGTACAAAAACCTCGATTGGCGAGTTCATCTCGCACTAGACCTTTTTTATTTGTAAGATATTAAAATTATGACTGTTCGTTATATCTGAGAGAAAATATTGTTACTAACTTTTGTGTCAGTATTACAGGACTTTCGGGGGACTTTTATTATTTAATATATTCCATGTAGCTAAAAATCAGAAAATTTCTTGTTTCTGCAAAAGTTTTAATTGACACTCATAGTGCTCGTAGGTTCATGTTATATGGCTTCTTCATTATATGGTCTATACAAACATTTTTTTCTTTATCATATGTTATTGTAAATGTTATTTTATTTACATGATACTAAATCTATTAAATATTATGAAATTTTAAAAAAGCAGATTTATAAAGTATCCTCTGCCTCAAGTAGCAGTGAAACGCTAAGTCTTGATGTAGCTGATGGCGGAATTAGTGTAAAAGAAGTTGAGAGTGCTATACGAGATTCGAAATGTGGTTAGGCAGCGAGAGCAGATGGAGTTACTGCCGAGATCATTAAATATGTCGGCCACAAGTCTTGGAACTGATCTAGTTTTTGTGCAATTTATGCAGGAAATCGGGGGAAGACCCAGAAGATTCGCGAGGTGCGGTCATCGTGGATTTTTAGCTTAGGCAGTATAGTTTATTAAAGGTAAAATATTAGCGAGAAGAAAGCAAGATAGATCCGAAGAGACCCAGGGAGACCTGGAAGAGAGTGTATGAATCAGATCTTATTCCTCAGTGTGATCCCGGAATATTTTTTGGCTGTAAACCAAAAAGGTTTCTTTACTTTTGTGAACTTAAAAACGCCGATTGACAGTGTTGTAAGAAAAAGATTATGGGAGATACTGCCAAAGTACAATGTGAGCGGACCTTTGCACACGCTGTAAAGTCTCTTCACAATTTTAAGCGGACCCTTGCTACACACTGTAAGGTTTCTTCACAAAGATCAGTTAGGTACCGAACCTCAGAAATTTTAATTTATTTAATTAGGCCATTACAAGTAATTGGAAATCGCCAAGTTACATAGGCAAAGGTGCGATGTCATTTCTACTCGTATATGAAGTTATCGTTGGCTCGAAAGGCGGGTCTGCTGAGAAAAGCCGAGCCGAGTTAAACCAACAGACGCCTCTTTTTTAAATATAATTTACAATAAACATTTTTATACTTTTATTTATATCAGTACATTTTATTAGAACTTGAAACTTTATTTTAAAATGTGTACTTAAAAAATGTATTAAAAATAATGATAAAAGATAACAAACAAAGTCTGACAAAATATGAAAATTAAATTTTAAAAAAGATAACAAACAAAGTCTGACAAAGTATGAAAATAAAATTTTATACTAGATAATTAAAGAATGTGCAACTATTTTCTTGCGGCCTTTCGTGGCGCAGCGGCACAAGCGTGTGACTGTAACCTACAGATTCTGGGTTCTATCCTCACTTGAGGAAATGAAATATTTAATATTTACAATTTCCAATTTAAATATTTAATGTTTCATTTCTTCGCTCTGGTAATATAAGACAAAGCGCGGCGTTGAGTTCCGCCACTCAACACGCAATGCCTCAAATTCGGCGGAAAGTGGGGAACGGAAGTGGAACGGAGTGTCTTAACACTAGGTTTCCGGGTTCCCTCTGCCTACCCAGCCTCGTGCGGGATACAGCGTGAAGCTGAGAGAGAGATGTTTTCTTTTATTGTTGGATTTCACTAATATCTGTTAAATAGTATAATAGATAAATGAACAAAATATAAACGATAGCACTAATATAATGTCATGCCATCTCTTGAACGTTTTGCAAATACTTTCCTTACGATTATATCATGATATTCGAAAAAAATAAATCAACTCGTTTTCAATTTCAATACTATAATCGTGTTACTTATAAAATATACACTACTCAATTAAATGATTTTTAATGAAAATATAAGGTTTATTTTAAATGTCTTTAATTTTAAATTGTCCCTATAGATGGCGTTGAAATGTTTCCGCCATCTTTGAGGCAAAGATTGAAACATGTTGTTGTTTTACATTTATTTCTGAAAACACTAACACACTGCAGTGAGGTAAGCTTAATGTGAAATAGATGGCATCGTTTCATTTTTACAAAAATAAACAAGAAGTATAGCTTTTATTTTTAATTTTTTAGTACAAATTATTACCATTGTCCAAGTAAATATATCAAAATAAAAGAAACAAACTATATAATATATGGACATCATTATTATGTTTTGGGATTTGCTTATTTGTTTATTATGATGTCAAAATATAACACAGTCATCGTAGCACAGCGTCACATTGTCTGACTGAAAACGGAAACAATTCCCATTCGCGGAAGTTGAGTTGAGTTATTTTCATTGTTTCGTTCGCTAGTAATACAATGTCAAAATCATCAAGATCAACACGCAAAGCCTGAAAGTAAATAATAAGGAATGAATATTCCTAGCAGTTACTGCCTATCCTGCTATATACTTAGGTACTCACGACATACTGCATGTTAATTAATATTAAAACATTGATACACTACAAATATTGATATACTACAAATGTCGAAGTCGAGAATGATCCATTACTTAACGTTCAACTTGGCTCTAACTTCACGATTGTATTTTTGATGAGATTATATTACTATACGTATTTATATTAAGTGTAAGTTTTTCAATGTAACATTTTTACTAGTATTGTTGTACTCAAGAATTTGACTCGACCTGTAATGATCAATCGAAATAATATACATACGAGTATATTTTTATTTTAACCACAACTCATAAAGTACATATAATACAATAGGTAAAGTCATTGTAGTATTATTATGTTGCGGGTTGCTAGTGTGGTAGGAAGGCATGAAACCTATGTTACAAGTCATCAGGTCTACTCAGTACCTAATCTAGGGATAATATAGTGTAAAATGGTTTCTGTAAAATTTATTACTAGTTTACACAATAAGTCTTTCTAATCTTACAGCTTTAACCCATTTAGACCTATAATTATTTTTGTGAAAAATTGTTGTTTTTTATTTAAAATATATCTAAAAGAGCTTAAATATCAAGAAAAAAATATTTAAAAAAAATTGCAACTAATAGGGGGCCGTAGGGGGGGTGTACCATATAGGGTACAGTAGGACTACATGCATACAAAACTACAAGGTTTTTTGAATATGTTTGTTTATTTAGTTTTTTGTGTGATACATAATGAAACATTCCACATGGAGACCAATATTGCACTTGACACACCTTGTTGGACATTGTTTGTGGCATTGTCCACATCTAGTTCTCTTCTCTTGTTTCGTAACGTAGTGCTCTTTGCCATCATACCAAGAATCGCAAGTTATGGATGATAGACGACTGGGGCCAGGTTTCTCGCGTTTCTTGTTACCTTCAATAATTGAATTGGCAATACGACGTCTAAAATTGAGCATATCCATATTCCCACCATTATGTCTATAGAGCAACCAAGCATTTTGTACAGACATATCAATACAATGGAGAATCAGAGGCATATACCATTTTTTTCCTCGAATGCCTGTGCGTAGAGAAGATATATTTTGATCGAATAAATCTACACCGCCCATGTTTTTGTTGTATTGATGGATGAGATGGGGTAGCGATACAGATATTTTCTTTTTTCGTTGCTGCGAATAGCGTTCAGTTTTGTGGGTAGGGTTTACCCCCACTGCATTGGAACACACCGACACCATGCTATTATCATGCCACTTACAAATGATTACATCATCAGAGACGCGATAATCGTAGAAGCCTCTCTCCTTTTTCTTGCTTCTTTGTTTCCCAGCAAAGGATATTTTCATTGAATTGAAAATCAGTGTGAATCTGTCTGTGGACAAGGCAGTAGCAATCAAGTTGTTTCTGGAATCAGGTGCATTTTCCCAATACATTCTTCTCCTGTTCACTTGTGAATACCCACTAACAAGCAAAATTCCTACTAAACATTTCATTCATTCATCAAATATTCCTACTAAACATTTCATTCATTCATCAAATATCTATTTGTTTCAGTAGTTAGCAACTCAAACAGCTCCTCATAAAAGAGTAAAAAAAAACCACTCCACTGGCGTCCGTTCAACAGGAACATGAAAAACTGGTTGGCAAGACGTAGGTTTTGGTTGCAAGTCTCGTTTCTTCCAGCTATACTTCATGAGACGTTTTTGCAAGGGTTCTTCAGATCCATGAGGATCTTGTTCTTCAGATTCTGACTCCTCCGTAGGTTCAACAAGTTCTGCTGGTGCTCGAAGCAAGCTTGCAGGCAAATTATTTATGTTGACGGCATCTTCTCCACCAGAGTCTTCATCAGTTTGATCCTCATTGGCAGTATCAGGGGGCAGTCTAAATTTCGTCCCTGGTTGCTCGTTTCATCATCTTCTTCAAGTATTGTTGCAATATCATGTAGTGTCAATGGCCTGAAAAATAAAAAGAATAAAATGAGTTTTATGTAGCATTACTATTTTGATGTTACAAAGACCTACTGTACCATATGCGGTACACCTACTTTGCAAATGAATATATCACACTAAACTAGCCTAACTGATACATTTTTGCATACATAATATTCATATTATATCTACACTTCAGAACAACACCGATCAATAATGAAATTAATGATAAATAATATAAAACTTACCTTTTTGAAGTCATTGTAATCGTTTTCTACTATCTCTGCTGGGTAGCTGCACTTAAATTATCAAATCCACTAGCACAAAAGTAGTTTTTTATATTTTTACGTAAAACTAACACTCTGAACAAATTTTTTAAACTGTAAAAAAACATTTAATAGTTAGAGGGTAGGTCAAAATATTTTTGCAAAGTTACTGTACCGTATATGGTACGGTAGGCCTATATGGGTTAAGACACGAAATGTCAAAAAAATATTATTCAATTTGTACTAACCTGCACAAAAATCTAGGGTTTTTGAGAAAAGTCTTTTACCAGCTATAATTTACATAGTTTGCCTATAGAGTGAGTCTATTGATAGATATTTACTTTGCGCGCATTCTAAAGCAAGTCACGTGTTGGGATTGGTTGATACGTGACCGAGGACAGGAAACGTAGAATGATGTAGGAAAATGCTGTTTTTCCCTCGTAATGCCGATTGGGACCTAGATATCTATGCCCTTGTGAATTTAAATATATGCCGAGTGAAAAGAACGTTTTAAGTAGATTTTATTTCATATCAGACGGGTATTTCATATACTAAATACCAAAAAGTAATGTTATGAATAATATTATATACAATAATTATTAAACATAATCATGGAGCAAATACTTAAAATTTAAATAGTTATTTATTCGATTTTCATTCTGAAAAAGTTTAAGTTTTGTATGTAGATGTTCTGTAGATTAATTCAGACAATGCTTTATAGGCCGAGCCAAAACACAATATAGCCGTCACAAATGGAGAGCAAAGTGACTTTTCACTCCGTCAGAATGAAAAGGCGTAGATAGATGACCGTCAATTATTTTTCCGTTTTTCTTAATATTGCCACATTTCTTTATATTGCCACAGAGGCAAACTTCGATAACGTCTGACGTCTTTGATGTGATGATTTTAGGTTAAATTCCTTTTCTACAGCGTTTTGGTGATAAAGCGTAGCGCTTCGTAACGCATGATGTGGAGAAGAAAGAATAAAGTGTTGACTTAGACCTTTTTGCCTAAAATGCTAGATGCCAGCTAAGATCAATTAGTTTACGTACAAGTTGACACGGAGCAGTCATATTTAGGCACACTAGGTAACTATATTAAATTAATAATGTCATATAAAATTAACACTACTTTTAAAATCGAAGAAGTTTTTTGTAAATGTTTTAATGAACCTTATTATTAGGTACTTCACGACTTTAATAAAATGTGATATAACAAAGTAGTATTTCTTAAAAATTTCAAAGTATTTGAAAACCTAAACCCTAAAAAAACGAGCCATTTATGTCATAAAATGTTTTTTACATTATTTTATAAATAGTATTTTACATTTTAAAATAATAATATATTGAACATTCGTTAAAGAATTATAAGAATGCTCTTGTAATAATAATAAAAAGGCATTTTGTAGATGTATTTGAGCGTAGGCAGTAGTAGGGATCTATTTACCCGGAAAAAATAAATAAATAACCTTTTTTATTTATAGCTCTTCTTCTATAGGGCATGAATAACAATTGTCAGAGCCTTTGTGGCACATATAGAACGTGTCTATCTGAACGCAGTAACTGTGAATTCATATAAGAAAGAATGTAGAGGCGCACTAAAATATATTTTTTTGGAGTTATTACAAGAAGAGAAAAAATGACATTTAGCCATTTTACATCTTGAACGATATATTCACCGATGAGTAGTAATATATTTCTTTAAACATTAGTATATAATAGAAAAATGTTGTTGTTGCAGACAAGAATGGTAAATACAAATCAGAATAAAAGGCCTCGTTTTATCTCCTTACTGGGTGGTATAAATGTGAAACATTTGTGTTACTTTGTTCAAGTTTTTATTTGTTTCTGGTTGGTTAAATATTTGCAGTGTAACAAAGAACACAAAAAGCTCGTTTACGAAAACAATTTAAGGAAGAAAACAATGTTCATAGTTCAATAGAAATTGTAAATTTGCTCCAAAATAAATCACAATATTTTTATATTAAAAAAAGCCATTTAAATACTTTCTATTGTAAGAAAGCTTTTTAAATCAGTAAAAATTGTAACCCATAACTAAGCCGTAACCAAGCCAATTGATTTTGATAGATCTATGATTTTTTTTATTTTGAATTCTAACATTTGTTATCTATTGTGTGCGCATAGTTTCTCAAGGTGAAATAATAATTTAAGAACACAAAAATGATATACAAAAGTTCTTTTCATACCACTTTTTAAAGTCTCTCTCTAAATCCCCTCATTAGGCTGAATTATGTCTGAAATGCTTAAAATTTATGAGCCATACAGAACACAAAGTGCTATCTTTTGTTGAAAGTACTGAAAATGAGCAGTGAAAAGTGAATTTATCACATCAAAATATTTGGACCTTGATTCCGGTGCGAAGTCTAATTACCCCTACATTTTTTTACAGTTTAAATAATAACTAACTTTGTTTATTTTTTAGTTTTATCTCTATGTGCATTTTATAAGATATATCAATAAGTACATCGTTTTTTAGATAAAATGCACTAAAATAAAATGCTAATATAGTATAATAGGTATTATAGGATATTCCCATAACAACCCGAGAGGTCAAAGTCTAAGTGCAGCGAGGCCTTTGTCTATAAGCATTATTGATAACTTTTAAATAGTTTTTATAATTTGTGTACCGTTATGAAATAGCGAACAGGTTATGAAATAGCGAAAATATATGTTGCATATATATGAACGGTAAAATAGTTATTTTTATAACATATAGCTAAAGGATTACCCGAGACTTATATAAGCTTCTTATACTTTATATAAGAAGCCGTTAGATAAAAGGTAAACAAATTAGAAAAAGCTTTCTTTACAGTTTATGATTGATAGAGTTAGTATATTCTAATAGTTATATTTTTAGAGTTAATAAAATTTCCCTAGAAGTAAAGCGCTGACAGGACTAAAAATAATAATATTAAACATGTTCTATATAACCAATGAAATACTATGATAAACTTCCTAGATATTAAAAATCGTAAATACTTTATTTTAAATGAAACACTTTTGAACGGATTAATTGTGTGTATTGATTGGTAAGCATTTTTTGGAAACCTGACGTTTCGAACACTTTAGAGTAGTCCGTGGTCACGGCTAGACTGGACTCAGTCTGAAATCCATATTGAGACTCAGAGACAGTACACTCTCGGCGGAGCCTCATATCGATCATGCGCTCGAAGAGCTTCGTGGTGTGACTCATAAGCTTAATGCCCATATAACTACCACAATCTTGAACACTGTCCCTTTCCTTGTAAATAGGGGTTATAAAACTATGTAAGCTGCCACTGGTGTGGTATTTTTCCAGTGTTCAAGATGTGGTTAAAAAGGTCAGTAAGTATGAACACACCAAGATAGCCCAACAATTTCCACGACTCGATCGGAATTTCGTCAGGTCCCACCGCTTTTCCGTTCTTCATGCGTCGAAGGCAATTCCAAGTTTCATCAAAGGTTATTAGGGCAACAAGACTGAAGTTAGGTGGAGGGTCGTGATGAAGACTGCATGGATGCTGAGTGTTCAGGAGCTCCTGGAAGTAGCTTCTCCATCTCTCCTTCACAGTAGCGTGATTACAGAGCAACATGCCCTGGGAATCTTTGACGCAAAGACATTTTGCGATATCTTGCGTCGCTTTATCTCAGGCCCGTGCCAGCTTGTATATGAGCTTCTGTTCCTCCACAGTTTCAAGCTTATCATATAATGGTGATAAACTTTCACTGCAGGCTCTGGCTACAGCTTTTTTGCTGGCACGTTTTGCTACTATGTACTCCTCCTGAAGACAGACTGTCTTCAGGAGAGTTGGTTTTCTGCCACTTCTTAAAGCCAGTCTTTTTTTCACGAGTGTCCTCTGCACCTTGTCATTCCACCAATATGTCGATGACACGTCCTCCCTTAGAAACGCCAAGAACTCGTCTGTCCGCCGCAATGATTACCGACTACGTTTCTCAGCTACTTTCTTCTTTGGAGTGACGTTAAAGACCATGACGAAATGACGATGTCGGGCCGTCAAGCTTTCGCCTGGAATGACAGTTAGTCAACAAATAATCAATGTGAGTTGAATGGGACCCACTCCTATACGTGATAAGGTGCTGAGGATTCTTCCTGAAGAACGTATTCACAACGGCCAGATCAGACGCAATACAGGTTCTCAGAATATTTTCTCCCTCTGTATTGCGAAAACCGTGTCGAAAACCACCGCGAACACGTTCATTCGTCTCTTTAGCCTCACCGACATGGCCGTTTAAGTCCCCTCCAACTAGTATTGCTTTGGTAGACGGTATAGCAAGTAGAATCTCTTCATACTGCACCCAGAATGACTCGTTTTTGGCCATGCTACAGCCCGCCTGGGGAGCGTGGGCACTAATTAAGTTTGTGGTAACGCCCTCAATCAGTACTTTTGCCCGCATCAAGCGATCGCAGCGACGGTCAAATTCGAGGAGTCCATTCTGAAGCTCTTCAGAAAGCACTACTGCCACACCGCTTTTACCAGAAGGTGACCCAGTGTAAGCAAGCCGGTAACCCTGTCCGATGTTACGAGACTTATTGCCCTTCCAGTGAGTTTCCTGGAGGAAAGTGCACTGGACCCGACGTTTCTTGAGTATATCTGCGAGTTCTCTGCATCGTCCGGTAAGAGAGCCAATATTCCACGTTGCAAAGCGGAATTTTTGTCTGGGTACTAGCGTCTTTGGCCGTGCCCGCACTTGACACGGTAGCCCTGGCCCACTTGTTGCAGATGTAGGGCGATGTCAGGCACACACGTGTTTTAGCGGCGACGCCCTAGCCGTACCCAGTATTGTATTTTTCTCTGCCATTAATGTGGCAGTTGGCGGTTTTTAAATGGAGCGACTGCCATCTGAAAAAAACTTCTTTACAGGGAAAAACTGCAGGAAAGAGGGATAGGATTAGTGGAAATGAAGGAAGGATAATTAGAAGGGAGGGATACCACTTCCATGGACTTGATGGAGGTGAAGTAATGGTGGCTCGAGGATCCGGGGTCGGTGTAACCGTATGCCAAAGAACATATATCGGACAGATATATGTCAAGGGCACCCTCTGGATATTACGCAGTGCTTTATATATATATATATATATATATATATATATATATATATATATATATATATATATATATATATATATATATATATATATATATATATATATATATATATATATATATATATATATATATATATATATATATATATATATATATATATATATATATATATATATATATATATATATATATATATATATATATATATATATATATATATATATATATATATATATATATATATATATATATATATATATATATATATATATATATATATATATATATATATATATATATATATATATATATATATATATACATATATATATTTCATTACTTAGAAGTCAGAAATTTCGTTCGGATTAGCTGTCAAATACAGTTTAATTCAAAAGTTTTTATGTAAAATCAGTTTTCGTCGCGAGCTTTGATGTGCCTCTGGTAAAAATCTCATTAAGGATTTTTCAATACCGTAAAAAAGGTTTAATTATATTTTTTAATAAGTATGAGTTCAAAAGATTTAGATTTTTTGTTTTAAAGGAACAAATCTTTAGTATTCGACACTACTCGCCAAATTTGACGCATTGCGTGTTTTATGGCGGAGCTCAACGCCGCGCTTGCCTTGTTTCAATAGGGAAGACATGAAAAAATTAAATATTTCATTAATTCCCACCCACAATCTTTCATGTTACAGTACGCACAGTACGCACATTTGTGGCACTGCGCTACGACAGGCCTTAAATTTGACTTTGAATATATTTTTTGTTACTCGCTCTCTCTCGTTAATAAACAATATTGTTTAAATGGATCATTATATTACATTAAAATTAAAATGTAATTTAAAAATTTAAATTTATAAAAAAATTGCTAGCACTCTGATCTTTAATTCTCTCTGTCTATTCTACTATTTGTGGGATACTAGGTGTAAATAACAATATTTTATATGGCTCAGATTATAACTATTAACTGCTTTGATCACAGTCAATACCATTAAATATAAAATGAGAACAAACATGTTAAGGACAACGGCAAATTTACTACATTAAAAAAAAAAATGTTCTGAAATGATTTTCAGATTTTAAATGCTTATTCTGTTTTTCAACAATAATTGCTTAAATAAAAGACATTTCGCTTCCCATTTCTGGTAGTTTATTTCCTGTGTATACGAATATCCAAAATATAAAAAGCGTCCAAATAACTTGCCACACGCTGCGTAACTAGACTAGGACTTTGCCACACCTTGTAATCATCCCAGCGGGTTGCTCGGTTCACAATATCATGTGTCTCTTTCATTAGATTTTTGGGGTCAATGCGGGTATACGTAGTTTATTTGTATTTGTCAATTTCATGTATTATGATGAGAATATTCAGTGAATAGGCCTTTTTTGGCAAAATTTAACAGTAAACTAAATAAAATATGTAAATATAAATATATTTTTAACATTTTTAAAGTGTTACGTCACACGTAGAAAAATAAAACTTAACGTGACGGGATTTTAACTTGTCCTCTTGGAAATCGTCCAAATCTCTTGATCATTAAAGTAGTATATTTCCAACGAGTTACATCTTATTAATGATTTTATCATCTCTACGGGGACATTTTCACAAACGTTGTCGAACAGTAACTACTGAGGTTATTAACAGAGAAATATTAGCGATTTACTATTAACGATTTATCATTTGTCCTACTTTCGAAAAAATCGGTACAAAGGTGGAAGCCACCTTAAATATTTATTTTAGTATGTTTTAAATATTTGCAGTTACAGCAACAACAGAGTCTTTAACTATATCAGTCTAGTGTCAAACAGGACGGACAGGCAGCGGAGTCTCAGTTATATATACTATTTTATCCTTTAGAATCCCTAAAATGGGGAAATAAATTCACATCTATCACGTTCCTTCTGTGAAATCTAAAAGCACTATGATACCATGACGTGATTTAATATTTAATGTACAGTATAATTTGGCTACATAACGTCGCGTCGTAGACAATATCTACGCTGTAGATAGCGGGCAAGCTACTAATCGAATCACCCTAGTAATTAAAGTGAACTAATACCCTATTTTAGAGTCCGGTGACCGGAAATGATGATTACTATCGCACCGTGTCATTTAAACTGTGAAGTGAATCAAAGTAAGTGAGCTTGTAGTAGGTATAGTGCAGATAGGAGGTAAATCTTTGTCATGAGTGTGAATTTGAAACATAGATAAATCCCTTCTTATTAGGCCAACCGGTACAGATACTTTAACGCCCGAAATTGATTTTAATTTGTTTAGTTCTAACCAAATTCCTAATATTAGTACTCAAGGTATTCATAAAATATGCTCAAAATAAGTTCGTTACTAGGTACTTGAAAACATTGTGTAAGCCGTCTTCATTTAATTAAAATATTACCTGCAGAGGTTACATATTACAAAACATTTAAATCAATTCATAATAGAATATTTGGCAAATTACATTATTTTACAACCTGGCTTCTATATATATTTAAACCATATTATTTGCGAATTCTTTTTTACGGGTCCGGTTGTCTTAACAGAAACAGTGTTGTGAAAGTGTTCCCGAGAAATAAATAAAATCACTAGTAAATATCCTCAAATATCAACCTTAAGTAGCAGCAAACAACTGAATACAAGTAAGACAACATTTTTTTCCGATAAAAACAACTCACACAAGATTATGACATAAAAAAAATAAAATTGACAAAAACTGTTGCATTCGATTCGAAATAAGACCTATCACCGATTGTATCAAATCAGAGGGTAGATAAACATCAACAACCATATTGTAATAGCAAGTTTTGAACTTACTTATAATAAAATATTGTGACAAGCAAAAATACCAACATAAAAGAAAGCATAACGATCGGATACACACATATTAAAACGTTTGGTTATTGCATTATGGATAACAACAGTATGTCAGAAGATATGTTACGGCTTTTTCAAATGATGAAAATGGAACTAGAAAAACAAACTCTAACAATAACACAGAACATAAGTGATGCTTTAATGCTCTCTATAGAAGAAAAAATTCAACCAATTATTGAGGAAAATGAATTGCTAAAATGTGAAGTAGATATATTAAACAAAAAAGTTAAATATTTAGAAAACCTGAATAAGAAAAATAATATTATTTTACATGGCATTAAGGAAAAAGAGAATAGTTACGAAGGATTATTTGATATAATAAAAAATACATTACTAACAATCAATGTCAATATAGAAAAGAATGAAATAAATAAATATTATAGACTGGGGAAAAAACGAGAGGGTAGTAAAGACAGACCTATATTGATTTCCTTTACTTCATGTTTTAAAAAAGCAGAAGTTTTAAAAAATAAAGCAAAAATGCCACAAAAAACTTATGTTACAGAAGACTTCTCAAAAGAAGTGCTCGAGATGCGTAGAAATCTGCAACAACAATTAAAACAAGAAAGAGAAAAGGGAAACGAAGCATTTATTAAAAACAATAAAGTTATCATTAAAGGAAAATTAGAAGCTGAAAAAAGAAAAAGAGAAAATTCTACATCACCCAAGTGCATATATACTCCACCGCATTCTTCAGAGGAAAAAACTATTGTCGTTCCTTCTAAAATGCATAAAGCCGATGCATTTGCATATTTGAGAGCCAGATCTTACTCGCTCTCAGAGAAACAATCGCTACAGAGTAAGCCATAGGAAATAACTGACACCGGAAACGTGAACAAAATTAGGAATATAGAAAAAATACTTACTAAAAATAAATCAATCCCCAATACGGTTGGTCACCGCGGGGAGATAGACCACAACCCCCAAGAGATTGCACCAAATATACCATACAATACATTTTTTTCCACAAACCAGAATTCCAGCAAACAAAGACATAGGTGTAGGCTAAATATAGCTACCCTTAATACCAGATCGTTAAAAACCCAAGAATCACGTTTAGAATTAGAAAATGCATTGGAGGCCGTGAACTGGGACATTATAGGATTGAGTGAAGTGCGGAGAGCAAATGAGAATATTGAAGTGTATGATGACTACATATTATACTACAAGAATATAACAGCTGGCCTTTATGGAGTGGGATTTGTAATAAAGAAATACCTAAAAGACAACATAATAGAATTTCATGGAGTATCAGATAGAATAGTAATTTTAAATATAATTCTACCTGGGTACAGACAACCAATATCAATAGTACAGGTATATGCTCCAACTGAAATCGCCAAAGAAGAAGTAAAGAACAATTTTTATAACCATCTTAACGAGGTGATACCAAACCTTAACAGAATTATAATTCTAATGGGTGATTTTAATGCTCAACTAGGAAAAAGGAGATTGAATGAAGACAGAGTACTAGGTCCATATACATCAGGAAAAAGAAACAACAACGGTCAAAGGCTGATAAACTTTGTGTTGGAGAATAACCTATCAATTATGAATAGCTACTACAATAAAAAATCAAACAGGAAATGGACATGGGCCTCACCCAATGGAAAAATAAGAAATGAAATAGACTACATTATTACTAACAAACCAAGACTCTTCTCAAATGTAGATATTATTAACAAATTTAATTACAGATCAGATCACAGATTACTTCGAGGGCAACTATATAGAAAAGAACCAAAAAGATCTAGAAAAACCATTCAGCACACAAAGCAACCAATATCTTTACCACTTTCAAACAATTATTTAGATTATTTACAAGTAGACAAGATAAAAAATCTCAAAAATATTCAACAGAAATATGATGCCTTTGAAAAGCAACTTAAAGAAATGGAAATGAAGATAAGAAGAAATAAAGTAAAGAAAGATAAGCTAGGTACAGAGGCCAGAAAGCTGATCATGGAAAGGAATTTTATGTTAGAAGACAGAAAAAACAATAAACATGACATTGGAAGACTAAGTAAAAGAATAAATTTGGAAATACGCAAACATAGAGAAAAAACAAGTAGTGACATATTAACTTATTATATAGAGAAAACTGGTGGAGTTAAAAAAGCGCAATTAGAATTAAGGGAACTCTCAAACTGGATCAGTAATATGAAACATCAAAAGAACATGAAAAATACAACTAATAGGACTAAAATATTACAAATAGCAACCGACTTTTATCGTCAATTATATAAAAACAAAATAACGACAGATGAAGACACCCAGATAGCTGTCTATGGAAACACTTATAAGGAAGAGATCCCGTGTATACTGAGAGATGAAGTTCATAAAGCCATCAAATCGCAAAAAAAAGGGAAATCCTCCTGGAGAGGATAGCATATCCAACGAACTACTAATAGTAACATGTGAAGGCATCATTGATATTATTACTCAGTTATTTAACGATGTCCTACAGACGGAATATATACCTCACCAATGGACCACGTCAACTATTATACTTCTACATAAAAAAGGAAGAAAAGATGATATAAGCAACTACAGACCCATCAGCCTTATGTCAAACGTATATAAAATATTCTCAAAAATACTTTTAGACCGAATAACAAATATTTTAGATGAAAACCAACCTAGAGAACAGGCAGGATTTCGCAGGAATTTTTCAAAAATAGATCATGTACACACAATAAAACAAATTGTTCAAAAATGTAATGAATATAATATTTCTATTTACTTAGCATTTGTTGATTATAATAAGGCTTTCGACACATTAAATCATTTAAAAATATGGGAGGCCTTAAGAACACAAGGAGTTGACCCTAAATATATACGCTTGATCTCTAACATCTATAAGAATATGAAAGCAAAAATACAAACAGAGAGGACCGGGGAATATTTTCCAATACAAACAGGAGTAAGACAAGGGGATCCAATGTCTCCCAATCTTTTCTCAGCAGTTCTTGAACATATATTTAGACGTCTTCAATGGGTCAATTATGGATTAAACGTCAATGGAGTACAATTGAATCACTTAAGATTTGCAGACGATTTAATATTAATTTCTAAAGATCCAATGAACCTTTCAGATATGTTAAAACAACTTGTGTACGAAAGCGACAAAGTAGGACTATCAATAAACACAACAAAGACCAAAGTTATGACAAACAGTGTAAAAATACCAATAACCATTCACAACAATACTATAGAATATGTGGAAGAGTATATGTACCTCGGACAAATTATATCTCCCACAGAACTCACGAGTAAAGAAATCAATAATAGGATAAACTTAGCATGGAAAAGATTTTGGTCTCTGAAGGAGATCATGAAAAACCCACTCGTGCCACTGCGATCCAAAAGTAAAACATTTAACTTATGTATTTTACCTGTGTTGACTTGCGGATGCCAAACATGGAGTCTAACTAAACATAATTTACAGCAGTTAGAAACCTGTCAACACAACATGGAACGTAGTATACTACGAGTCAGATTGAAAGACAAAATAAACCTAAATACCATAAGAAAACAAACAAAGATTACTGATGTTACTTATTGCATTAAAAAACTGAAATGGAAATGGGCAGGCCGCATGATTAGATGTAAAAAAGATAAATGGTCAAGAGACGTAACGGAGTGGTGCCCGAAACATAACAAAAGGAGAAAAGGAAGACAACGACGGAGATGGGAAGACGACATTAGGAAAAAAGCAGGCGTTACTTGGACGAGACCAGCACAGGACCGTGTCTTGTGGCAAACTCTAGGGGAGGCCTATGCTGGAAAGCAAGACAATCTTCACGTTCTGGTGTCAAGAAGTTAAATATAAGCAATTTGTTAAATATAATTTAAGTAATGTGTAAGATTGTAAATAAAGGCTATTATTATTATTATTATTTGCGAATTCATGAAATACTTTTGTTTTATTATCTCATCTGTAGACTAAGTAGAACAATTATTTGACTTAATGTGCGAAAACATTTTCTCCATAATAAACGTTTACTTTAAATAGTATGATTACTATTTAGTTAAGTTAATTTAAGACCAGATAACTATTCTTTAAAAAAAAAACAACTTTGTTTAGATATAACTTATATAGAACAATTAACATAAATACGCTTTAATATTTACATGTATTAAATTGATGTAACAAAGGTGCGCAGACAATACGGCGGACAATCTATGAAACACTAAACATACTATACATTCACGTTACTACGTAGCGTTGTTTGGACAATAGTCTGTTTGTGTACAAATACAGTGGGTATATTTGGTTAGACCCTCCCTGCGGAATCAGTGGTAGTAGGAGCTATAATTTAAAAGGCACTCAACTGAACTATGTGTAAGTTGGAAATACATATACGGTATCAATATAGAAAATGGTATTTGAAGAAGAATTACTTATTTCACAATAATGTTTTTATCTATAAATAAAACATGCTGATAATGTGTTGGCTTTTATGCTCAATTGAATGTAAGTCAGATCAGTACTCGCGTGTGCACTTTATTTTTGAATAAGATATGGGATGGTACACAAGAATACGACGAGAATACGTATATATGTTAGTATTTCTTAATGTTAAAACATATGAAGTTCTTTTTCTTTACAATCTTTTTAACGTTTTGCATATAACTGGTAAATTGATGGGCGGACTCTTGTGTTCAGATACTTCGTTCCCCACTATCCACCAAATTTTAAATTCATTACGTGTTGATCAGTGAACTTTAACAACAAATTACATTCCTGCGAATGGAAATCGAAGCTCAAAATCGTCGCGTTTGCAGCAAGACGTTATGCCACTGCGCGATGAGAGTTCGAATGTTTTCTGAAAAATTACGCCAATATTTATACATATTCAGTTATGAATGAAATCGGTTTAAAGTATAAATGTGACATGTATTTAATTTTAAAAAACTTTGCTTGTAGTTATGTTATCTTGATCGACTTTAAGTTTTGCCCTCATGACTTACAGTTGCAATAACAAGTAAATTTAATGAAATTTCTGCTTTACATAGAAAGTTTGAGCATTTGATGTTTATTAAGTTAAGATTAAGACATTTCAAGTTGCTCTCGTGTATAGAACTATGAACCAACTTCGGCCAAACAATGTAAACAGTCTACATAACTTCTATATTTAATTGTCATTGAAGTACCTGCAATGAGGTAAATTTGCTGAATTGTATTGTTTAAGTAATTTCTCTTAATAGTTTCATTCATCAGTTTGATATAGTAGCTACGTATTCCTTTGAGAGAAAATTAATTATCGTTTGTAACGCTTCATTTATGTTATGAGAAAGAAGAATGTATATATATATATATATATATATATATATATATATATATATATATATATATATATATATATATATATATATATATATATATATATATATATATATATATATATATATATATATATATATATATATATATATATATATATATATATATATATATATATATTTATATATATACATTCTTCTTCTCTCTATTATTAATAGGGAATACTTAGTATCTCCATATCTTCGCAGGTTGATTAGAAGGCAAAATGCAACGTTAAGGTAGGGAACGGAACAGAGTGTTTTAACACTAAGTTCCTAAATGCATGCTGCCTACACTGCTATGTGCGGAATACAGCGTGAAACTGAAAAAAATGTTTATACTACTTCTGTTATCTAATAAATTTCCCAACATATTGTCCTTATATTTGATAGATGTCTAGCAAAGTTATATGAAATTCGCTAGAGAGCGGAACTTTAGGGATAATTAAATTAATCAGTATGTGCCAAGACGGTTTTACTTAAGTATAGAGTATACTGACATACCAGTAATAAATATTTTGTTTAAATGGGTAGATTAACTATTAAAAAGATATAGATGATATCTATTTCATATCTTATTCTATTTTTACTAATATAATTTTAAGCTAAAATGTTATTATATTCTATTTTTTCCTAATATTTTTAAATGTTTATTATGTATATAATAACATTAAGACGTAGGTTCTTTTCTCTCATTTAAAGTTTGTAATAGCTTTTTATACGGTTGTAACAACCGTAATAATAGGAAGGTTAATTGGGTGGAGAAATATATATTGACATCATATTAAAATTGCATTAAAATGAAAAACTATAAACAAATTCTGAACAAATTATTTTATAAAAATAACTATGTACATAACTATTTCTTTATAAAATTGTAGGTATATAAGTTGTCTGAATAAATAAATATACTTTGAGCTACTAAATATTTTACGTATATATATTATAAAATCTTGCGAATGAAAGAAGATATTATACATTTTGTTAAAAATACTTCTGTGGATAGCACAAAAGTCAAGCATCTGAAAGTGCCTCGCAAGCTCCTTGTACGTGAGGCTGCTTAACTTTATATTATTTTTTGAATCAGCAAAATTTGAGATATGAATACTTTTATACCAGGCTGTGTTCTTTGTAATTTTACAAAGAAATTTAAGTCAAATGCTTATATTGATATTTTAATTACGTTTCAATAGTAAGAAATTTTCATATACATATCTATAACATAATTTTAAAATAATTGTTATGTGTAATAATATCCAATCGATTCTTACTAGGTTAAACGAATGATTTATTACTTTCATTTCTTTGCTATGGAAACGAGACAAAGCGTGGCGTTGAGTTGTTATTGCAAAAAAAAAAGTTTTATAACACAGTTTTTTTCATGAATTATGAAATGTATCAATTATTGTTACACGCTCTGAAATACTAAAACTACAACTCTATTTTTAGTTATGATTTATTGTTTTTTTTTTTATGGAAAAGACAAGGCAAACGAGCGCACGGGTCACCTGATGGTGAGTGATCACCGTCGCCCACGGCCCCGTGTAACACCAGGGGAGCTACAAGGGCGTTGCCGGCCTTTAAGGTGGAGGTAGACGCGCTTTTTGAAGGTACCCATGTCGTATCGACCTGGAAATACTGCCGCGGGTAGGTCGTTCCACAGATGTGTGGCGCGTGGAAGAAAATTCCTACGAAACCGCACAGTAGTCGAATGCCACGTGTCCAGATGATGTGGATGGTACTTTAGTTTGTGACGTACTGTGCGGTTGGAAAATTCGGCGGCAGGTATCAAGTCAAACAGTTCTCCAGAACACTCCCCGTGATAAATGCGGTAGAGAACGCACAGGGAGGATACGTCTCTACGCAAAGCCAAAGTATCAAGCCCCACACAGATCACTGGGTTCCCAACGATTCGAACGGCTCTACGTTGTATGCGATCAAATGGTTCAAGCTGATACTGGGGTGCACCAGCCCAAAGGTGAGAACAGTATTCCATATGAGGCCGCACCTGGGCCCTATACAGGGCTAAACGGTGTTTTGGCGTGAAATACTGTCTCGCTCTGCTGATGACCCCCAGTTTCTTCGAGGCCAACTTGGCCTTGCTTTCCAGATGATCGCGATACTGGCAGTCGTTCGAAAAGCTGAGACCCAATATACTGATACAGGGCGCGGCTTTAAGGGGAGTGTTCTCGAAAACTGGTGATACGACAAATGGGGTTTTTTTAGCGGTTAACGCGCAGACTTGTGTCTTCTGGGGGTTGAAGTGAACAAGGTTCTTTTCACCCCATGCGGAGACATTCTCGAGGGATGCCCCAACGCAGGACACAAGTTGATTTCGGCACTGGTCGACGTTTTCCCGAGAAAGACTTGCATGGCCGGAGTATACAGCGTCCACAGTGCTATCATCTGCATAACAATGTATGTTAGAGTCCTCTAACATGTCATTGATATGCAGAAGAAATAGCGTAGGGGACAGCACGCAGCCTTGGGGGACGCCGGCGTTCACGGGCATGTATTTGGAGCAAAAACCGTCGACAGCGACCTTAATGCTGCGCCCAGTGAGAAAGCTAGCAATCCACTTGCATAAATTCTCGGGAAGCCCGTAAGATGGAAGTTTCGCAAGGAGCGCTCCGTGCCACACACGATCGAAGGCCTTTGCCATGTCCAAACTAACTGCCAGGCCCTCTCCCTTGCTATCAATAGCCGCAGCCCAGCGGTGGGTTAGGTAAACCAGAAGATCACCGGTTGAGCGACCCCGACGAAAGCCATATTGGCGGTCGTTAATCAATCGGTGATCCTCCAGGTAAACCAAGAGCTGGCTATTAATTATGCTCTCCATAATTTTTGAGAGCAGGGAGGTAATAGCAATAGGCCTGTAGTTAGTTGGATCGGCACCATCGCCTTTTTTCGGAATCGGGTGGATAAGAGCGCTCTTCCACGAATCTGGGACTACGCCGACTGAGTAAGAGTGCCGAAATAGACGCGTTAGCACCGGTGTCAGCTCAGGAGCACACGAACGGAGCACAAGAGGAGAAATGCCATCTGGCCCACTCGACTTGTGGATGTCCAAGGAAGACAGAGCTCGCCTAATGGCTTTCTGACTAAATTTAATGTCAGGCATTGAGCTCTGACACCGCGGGATGGTCGGCGGCGTTGTTCCTCGGTCATCCATAGTCGAGTTTGAGGCAAAGAGAGCGCCCAGGAGATCGGCTTTCTCTTTCGCCGTATGGACCAGGATGTCATTTTCTGTGCGTAGCGGTGGAAGCGATGGCCGGCTAAAGTTGCCAAGCGCAGGCTTTGAAAGGGCCCAAAACTGTCGAGTTCCGGACGGATAGCTCTCAAGCTTCTCGCCGATTTTAGCGATGTGCTCGGACCTTGCTCTGGCAATTTGCCACTTAAAGTACCTAGAGGCATGGTTATACTTTCTTTTTAAGGTTTTCACCTTCGGATCCTTAGTGGCAAGTGCCTTGGCCCAGATTCGATATGCCTCGCGCTTGCCAGAAGCTGCAAGCTTGCAAGACGTATCAAACCAAGGCTGTGACTTGCCACCGATTGGCACTACAGAGCTAGGAATGTAAAGTTCCATAACCTGCAGAACCACGTCGGCGACAGCAGCGGCACTAGCACTAGGATCATCAGAAGAGAAGCAAATCGGCCCCCAGGGATAGGATGAGTAAAACGTACGCATCCCATCCCAATCTGCTGACTTGTAGTGCCAGACGCGACGAGTCGCTGGTGTTCTGCGACTGACGCGGTTAATGGGCACAGCACTCCGTACCAGGCAGTGGTCTGAAGACCCTAGGGGGGGATCGACGACAACCTGGTACTGTTCTGGGTGTGAAGTCAGCAGAAGATCCAATAAAGAGGCGTTGTGGTTGTCCGCGTCCGGGATTCGCGTAGGCGACTCAACCAATTGGGATAATCCATTCGCCATAGCAAAGTCAAATACAGCCCTCCCCGCGTGGTCAGTGGTGCGTGACCCAAGCCAACTGGCATTATGCGCATTAAAATCGCCAAGTATCACGACCTCTGCGGTGGGCATCTGTGAGAGCGCATCGTCAATAGCCGATTGCATGTGCTCCATGAGCCGATCCGTTTCTGCATTACCACTGTGGGACCTGTACAGGCATGCGTAGATTCGGACACGATCGTCCATGTCCACACGGAGCCAGATGGTGGACAGGTCCCGACCTTCAAAATTGACAAGACGACGGAAACTCAGGTCCTCCCTCACATACACAGCAACCCCGGCATGAGGTATGAAATTATGTTCTATTTTGTAGCCGGGGTATTGAAGATAGGCTGTGTCGCTCGGTCGGGTAATCTGGGTCTCCGTCAGAAATAACAAGGCCGGCCGTGCTGTCTCAAGATGGTGGTGGACGGCATTCAGGTTTGAGTGTAGTCCCCTGATATTGGAAAATTCCACGTTAAGAGTGGCAGGGGCTGCCGTGGAGCGTACTACTCGTTTGCCTTGTGTAGTGCGCGGTACTGTGCCCTCCCCAGAATTCGACGGGCAGCCTGAGGTTAAAGACTCAGGGAGGGATTCTCCAGCACCAGAGATGCTGGTACCCTCCTGGGGTAAATTCTTCTTTAGTGCCGCTTTCATATTCTAGAGAGGGATTGGGGATGGGGATGGGCACCGGGGCCCGGCATTACCCAATGCGAAACGCAGTGTCCGAAGCCACTACTTAACGCCGGTTTTAAATGCCGGGGGTGGTAATGATCCGGTCGAGTCTGCCCATGCGTGTTGCCATTACTGACAACGTGACTCTCCCACACGTACTTTAGTCGCCTCTTACGACACCGTCAGTACCAGGGTGATCCTATTCTAAGCCGGAATCACACGGCTAAAAGTTATGATTTATTGTTTCACAAAATCGTTATTGTTTACATTCTCTTATGAAATCCGTTAACCCACTTTTCCATTGCATGCATTTTATTGGAATTCTCATATGTACAATCTCTGTATGAAAACTAAGATGAATATTTTTATGCTGTAGTCTTTATCTTGTATATAAATGTTATTATATTTTAAATGTAATGCCAATATTGTGTAGTGGACGTACTATTTAAATAATTCACGGTCGTCACAGGCTGGCCTCAACGATGTTAGTGTTTTACTCCTCCTCCCCTTTCTCTTTAAATACAAAAAATGTATTAAAACATATCGTTCCCCACTTTCTGATCTATTTTTGAGACATTGTTGTAAATACGAATTTCGTAGGATTTTCCTTTCACGCGCCACACATCTGTGGAATGACCTTTCCGATGCAGTGTTTCCAGGTCGATACGACATGGGTACTTTCATAAAGCGCGTTTATCTTCACCTTAAAGGCTGGCAACGCACCTGAAGCTCCTTTGATGTTACACGGGGCCGTGAGCAGCGGTAATCACTCACCATCAGATGACCCGTACGCTCGCTACCAAGTCCTTCTTTTTCTACTACGAATGATAACGGGAGGCAAAGAAAATGAACAAAAATTATAATTTTACAATTTTACTTTCATTAGTTCATTTATATCGATTCTCATAAAGCTACACTAAAAAAAGACTTTCTGAATCTAATGCAAAGGAAATTGGAAAAGCAAAGTCAAACAGCCTTCGGTTTGGGTTATTGCTTTACGGAAATGAAGAATAATATAAACGGATGTTTCAGAAAAATAACTTTTGTTACATGCAAACTCTGTTAGTCCTATTTTTACAAAAAAAACACTCAATGTTTACATTTCAATGTACTATTTACGTATTACGTATTGTATATTTACTTATTACTTGTCATATATGAAAAATTATACTGTTCTGTACAACTTTTATCATCCCAATAATTAACGAACTGAATATCTTCAGATATTAGTACAAATTAAAAATATTTTTCTCGTTGTGCACAAATTGCACAACATTAAAAATATCAATATTTAGATTGGAGTTTCTGTGTAAAAAGAGGTTATGTTTGAATAATGTACAGCAAAAGCAAAAAAATCCAAAAAAAATGTTTAAATATATGCAGGCAGTTATATCTTTATTGATTAATAATTGATCATAACGAATAAAGTTGCGGCTTATGTTTATTTGGCTATAACAAAATATGGCACATTTATTATAGTAAGACGGAAGACACTAAAAATAATTTATTTTTCGTTCTCTGTACCAACACATTGTTTTTATGTTATTTGTTTTGTAGCTAACGATATATTTTGGCAGTGACTATAAGATGTGATCTAACAAAACTAATGACAGCCAAATAAAAATTCTCTGATAGTTACCGCCAAATTTATTTTGAGATTTTTGATTTTTGATGAATATTTTGTAACATTATTATTAAAAAAGTTATCACACTTTTATTATATCACTATATTTTATTTTTTTGATACAATAAAATTTGTATACACTTATATATTTACGTTATTTAAGAATTTTTAGTGTTTTTGGTAATTATAAAACAATATGAAACAGCACAGGGTATGAATTGATTCCGTAGAAGAGGCTTCAAGATATCTAATACAGTATGTATTTATGAATTATTTAATTTTGTTTTTATGTTCCTACGTCTACGTAGATGTGCGTAAGACGAAGACGTAGAAACAGACTAACTGAACAGAACAGAACTAATGGAATGTTTTCAATGAAACTTTTTTGTTGTTAGCTAATATCGGTCGGAGTAGGATTTAAGCTATATATATGTTTTATTTTATATGTGTGTTTATAGGTTGTTGAGCGCAAATATTTTCCAATTAGGTACATATAAAAAACAAAGTCTTGAAAAGCATCAGGAACACCATAACGGTTCAGCTAAACTCTTGGCTCAACAAGGTCTGAGGCCCAGGAATTTATGTTTATATGAAATATTTTTTTGGCCTGTCGTGGCGCAGCGGCACAAGAGTGTGACTGTAACCGACAGGTTCGATCCCCAGTCGAGGAAATGAAATATTTAATATTTTCAATTTAAAATATTTAATGTTTCATTTCTTCGCTCTGGTAATAAGGCAAAGCGCGGCGTTGAGTTCCGCTCCTCAACACGCAATGCCTCAAATTCGGCGGAAAGTGGGGAAAGGAAGTGGAACGGAGTGTCACAACACTAGGTTCCACTTCCGTTCCCTCTGCCTACCCTGCCTAGTGCGGGATACAGCGTGAAGTTGAGAGAGAGAGAGATGAAATATTTTTACGTGAATAAATTAGGCATTATAATAAGTTAGTTTTTATTATTTAACTTAAATGTTTTTTTGAGTTATTAATGTAAGACATCAATCAGCGCTTATTTTTTTAACATTTAAAATTATTCATAAATTACTTGAATAAATTACAGTCAGCTAATCTTCCATACTCTTATGCAATATACAAAATACAATGAGCTTTACTTAACTAACTTTATGCACTAGTTACAATATTTCTATAAAATATATTAGCTCTTTCAAGGGCAGTTTTAATTTAATAATACATATTAATTATATAATAAACCATTTATTAAAATGGTGCTCAAATTAATTTTCAACTTTTCTAATATTTAAGTTATTTCACTTTAACGTAAGGGTAACACAATACAACAACAACATAAAAACAAAATATTTAATTTTTTGGGCATATCTAAAGATCTGAACCAATTTTTATTACATTTCAACTGTCCAATAGAAGAAGCCAAGGAGCAATATATATATGCTACTTTTTAGCTTTAAATTCCTGTGAGATAGAGATTTAGATCGATATGAGTATTTTAGTAACAGTCCAAAAATATATTGTAAGAGTAATAACAGATAACAATATTAAAATTAGTAATTGCAACAGATTTCTTTAACCTATTTTTTTTGGTTTGGGACAACTGCGTTCTCATTATATGCAATTTTGCTTAAATACACTTAAATAATTAATTATATTATAAAAAAGCGGGCGAACCCCCATGGTGGCTGGTTATTTAAAAATAATAGACGAAAATTTTTATATTATAATATGATATACCCTTTGTTCCTTATTTTTATTACAAAATAGACTTCTTGTTTTTGAAGTCAATTAATGTAATTTCTAAGTTTTGTTTCGCTAGCCCCAGTTTTATTTACGTAGCCTTAATACCTAAATCATAAAAAGTCTCGCAATAACTTGCCACACGCTGTGTTAAACAAACCCAGGACTTTATGCCTTTGAGCCTCGTAATATCTTCCCAGCGGGTCGCTCAGTTCACGCGACGCCTTGTAAGACGCTGTCATTGGACTTTTTATGATGATTCCCTACATTATTGTGTATTACATATTGGCATGAAAATAATAAAAATGTGTTTCTTCAGCTTCTGTGGGAAATTCTTTAGTTTACTTGTTTTGTGTACTTGTATATTTAACTAAACGCGAATTCGGCCTCTTCGACTTATTGATATATTAGCGACCTACCTGGGGCTTTGCCGACTTAAACCCTTTGATATTACACACACATATATATATATATATATATATATATATATATATATATATATATATATATATATATATATATATATATATATATATATATATATATATATATATATATATATATATATATATATATATATATTGTATTTATCCAATTATGTAAAATTTCAGTTCTATAAACAATAAAATTATCACGCAATTCGGGTAATGATTACAATTAAGTCTCAAATAAATAATTAGGTTAATAAAATATGAACAGTCGTTAACTGTTTATACTCGTTGTGAAGCGGGAACAGGCTGCAGAAATTTTCATTATTGCTTTAATAAGAACTGCTTTAGAATTTAAGCTACATTTCAAGTAAATGTTATTTCATGGGAACTCGTTTTAACTTTATCATTTTGCACCAGATTAATGAAATATATTAAGAGAAATCTTTTTCTAAGGCGACTGTAGAATATTATCATGATAAGAATGCGTGGGATTAAATGCTGTTGGTACTTATTCAGGAACCTAACTATGTTATATATCTACTTTAAATGATATTTTTAAAAGAGTAACTGTTGAGTTTCTTGCCGGCTCTTTTCATCAGAACCGCCTTCCGAGCCGGTGGTAGGACTAACACTACTAACACTTGACGATTCAAAAGTGCTTTTAATAGCCTATTTGAATAAAGAATATTTTGATTTTGATTCGTCGTAAGAACTATTATACTACGAGTCGATCCTGTATCATTATACAGTCTTAACTAACGTATTTAGTGAAATAATTGATTATATAAAATGTTAATATTTATTCTTAGGTGAAGACACGTTGCATTTTCAAGGCAAGTACAGACTACATACACGTATACGCACACGATACACATACCGTCCCCGCCGGTGGAGATGAGGTCCCAGTTATACTGCAGCCCAAGCGCGCCTAGGCGCGTAAGTGTGCCACACATAAATTCCAAAAAGGTATCCTCCGCCCTACCCAATAAGCCTAGCTCGGGTTGAGCAAAGCAAAGCCCCCCACTACAAACAAAGTTACCAAGCCGAGGTTCGAGTCTCGCATGTGGCGTCTTGCGACTTCGTTCGTTCTCCGGTTACGCTGTAGGGCCGCAGGGCCAACAGCATACTACCCAATCGAAAAAAAAAGACACGAGTCCGATTGTGATTGTTCCTTGTTCAGCTCGCTTCGATTCGATTTCGTTCTGGGCTCGCTTACACGTTTAGCTCGAAACGAGACACAGTGGCTTAAAGAATAGTTTTATTTTCTTAGTTTTATCCCAAATTGTATCGTAGCAGGATTTACAGAATACCTTTAACTATTTTACTTATTTTCACTCTGCATTCAGCACATTTCAGGGTTGATAGAGGGAACTTGATAACCTAGGGTTAACACTCTTCGTTACCTTCCCCAGTTTCCGCCGAAATTGAGGCATTGCGCATTGAGTGGCCGAACTCTTCGCCGGACTTTGCCTTGTAACCAAAGCGAAGAAATTAAAATATTAAATAATCAATTTCCTCGAATGGGGATTGAACTTACAACTTGTCGTTTTTACAGTCGCATACTTGTGCCCTTGCAATGCGACAGGCATCAACAAACTATTTTAATGAACTACATAATATTCCTAATATTATTAAAACTCAACAAGTCCCAATGTGAAACCCTTTTATCGTGTATCCGCGTTACGTGAACAGAATTTCAGTCTTTCGCCCTGGAATAATATGGATATGGATATCATAACTTTACCTAGATAAAAATAAAAACAAAATAAAGGCACATTAATTAGTCAATAAATAGTAGTGCGACGTTTGTGAGTTTGATGGCCACTTGTTAAAATTTATCAATTAATTCTTCTTGCTCTAGTGACTAGGCGAAACGTGGCATTGTCTCGACGATGAATCAGGAAAGTAGTGAAAACATAAGAAACTCCGTACGGTTGATTTTCATAATATTTTATAGGTAAATATGTAAAAGAATGGTTAATCATAGTGATTAATAAAGTCTATTAACACATATATAAAGTATATAAAGTAAATGTCGCATATCCATTGTAATATATACACGCACATATCCATGATACAGAATCGTCAGACCAAGTTAAATTAGTACGAAAACGTGTTCCGGTTTTATTATTGTAACGATACGATTTGTATCTGGTAACGATCCTGCCGAATAAATTGGAGCTCTTGTTCCTATTTGTATTGCTTCACGTGTCTTTTGATGATATTTCAACATTTTTTTAACGATTTGATACGAAAAAAAATATGCGTTCCTAAGTATATATAAAGTGCCTAATGCACTTATATTCAGACAGAAAGCGATCAACTTAGTGTTTTGATTTTAGGTATTCTGGAAAAACTATACCATATGTGGTGGATATGACCAAAAAAATAAAACAAAATAGACGATCGCACTGACCTCAGTTAGTAAGCTACCTAGCTTAGCTTGCAATACTGGCTAAAGTCTACGTATTTATTAAAATGTAAATTTAAAAAAAATATATATAAAATCAGACATAGGATGGTATAAATGGCAAAAAGGAAAGTTTAGGGATCACTTCCTAATTATCAAAAAGATATTTACGAGAGGACATTTCCTTTTTAAAGAGCTCATTAGGCTGAATTTCCTTTTTTATTATTACGGCAACCTTGGCACTGGCCCTCTTCAATCGAGCGATACGTAAGCCACGTCGAATAAGCGTTACACATTTTTCTTATTATTTTCTTTTTTTTATTTTATAAACTTTTATTTACACGCTTAAAGACAAAGAGAAATATTCTTGTGACATACCATTTAACCATATGATATGACACCATCGTAAAATTATGTGTTAACTAATGTGAGATATAGTTAGTAGATAGTTTATATTCATATAATCGTAATGTTTATATAAATAGAATATTGTTATAATATAATATTTGTATGTAATTAAAATACCAGCGTTTATCAGCCTTAAAATATTTCTCTCAAACATTTTTCATATTTATCTTTCAGTTAAACCAACTTAACTAACTTAATAATAAGATCAAATTTTGATTGGAAGAGTTTTTAATTGTGATTATAATGTTTTCGTGGTTTTATAAAATATAGGGATTTAATTTCGACTGATAAAAATATGTCTTAAAAAAAAAAAACAAACATATTATGTATATTAAATTCTATACGACAAGTAAGCTATTTTACAAAGCCCGGAACTATGCAGTTGTTAGTGTAATATTTATGTAACATAGACATTTTCATTGTATAGAGTGGATATAAAATATAAATACCGAGTCTATTACGCTGAAATGCAGATATGAACATTCAAATACGAATTCCATGCTTGAGTGCTGACCATAAACTACTATGCGCGAACGATATTGGACCTGGTCCAAATCCAACATCGATATATGTTGAATATTTCATAGAAAATATAAGCCATTTAAAACAAACGTATTGATAAAATAAATATAAGCTTATAGTTAGTGGTAGAAATTTTAAAAACATGTAAATTAATTTGTATACTAAAATTTAAAATTACATTAGAACGCTCGTTGTCTTAAAATAAAATCTGTTTCGATACAAGATTTTTCATGTATGTAGTTCTACATATTTTTTTCCGTATTTCATGAACATACGGGTTACCCTTCGAGTATTTATGGGTGTGCTTGAGAGACCCACTCTTTAAATATGCACAATGATCACTGTTTTCTGTGTTATGTAAATATAATATATGATCAAACAAACTTACCTGAAACGAAGTTTGATTATTATTATATGATTCGTCGCTGCTTTTGAAAATATGCATATTAACTAAATAGTTACCACTAACTTACAAGAAAGTGCTCATAATTGTAAGGATTATCCAAGGGAGTCTAAAATAAAAGAATTACTTGTTTGCTCCATCTATGCAACTTTCATTTGTTTGTTCCTCATGTCAAAGCTCATTCTTTTAAGAGATAATACAAAATTTTTCAGTATAAGTACGTGGGAGGACAGGAAATTATATCTGCGAATGAAGATTTGATTTACCACCCTCCCGCGTATAACTTCAGAGTGCTGTTATGGTAGCTAGGTTTTGAATTTTTGAGTGGATCTCATACCCGACTTTTGTGATCTGACCACAATCTTACCCTAATTCATTTCTCTTCATTTAATAGCGACTCCTTTAACGGTGACTGCGTGCCGGTTATGGAACACTCTATCGTTAAATGTTAAGTTCATATTCTTAAGAATCGTTTAAAAAAACACTTTCCTACAATATAACTAAGCATTTTAGCTGTGTTTATTTATTATCTTTTCGTTTTTCATATATTACACACACTACACTCACTTCTTTAGAATTATACACACCCTACAAATTACTTTTTTTTTTGAAATTCAATACCAGCAGGTTGCCTGGAAGAAATCACTTTTAAGCGATAAGGTCGCCTATTGTACAGTATCATTTAAGAAATGTGTTGAATGTTAATATTTAAATTTAAGTTTCCCTTGACTTATTATATATAATCTGTGAAACGTTTGCAACACTATTCTTACTGTGCACCACCATATTGCCTTTTACAATAAAAACGAATCTTCTTATACAATTATACAATATATATATTTTAGACAAAGTGTGTAGATTAATGATTTAAATAATAAATCCAACAAAATGTATTTACGTTTTTTCTTTTGGTGTGCAATAAAGAGTTACTACTACTATTCTCTTGCTGCACCAGCTCATCTCTCATCTCTTCCTTAATCTCTCCCCCAGTCCTCTAACCAGGACGCACTACAGGGACTTGGACTTGGTCCTGACTTGGCCCAACTCCATGGACACGTTTTTGATTATAAACGGAGATGGGAGACTATGTTCTCGGTGGCTTGAATTACACTGTTTTTTTACTAATCTTGATTACTTTCTAAATATAATAAAATTGTTACTTTTAAAAAAAATAATTAACATTTTTCAGCACTAAAGTATATTACACGGGGCCGTGGGCGGCGGTGGTGACTTACCATCAGGTAACCCGTACGCCCGTTTGCCGTGTCTTTTTCATAAAAAAAAAATATGATGTCATTGCGTGCTTTGAGTGCCTTGTTCAATGTTTGTTAATATTTCTGTGCAGTCTCCTATTGTGTAATATTATTTTTTCTACGCGAACAACCTCCTTAGTGATAAATGCTCAATTGGCACGCTCAGAACGCCATAAGCAAAGAACCATACCATATAATGTGACATTGGCAAAGTGCAATATGCTGAACTTTCGTCTTCAAAACCGTCATCAACCATAATTAAGAACTGTACTAAATATAAAAAATCATAATAAAAAAAATAGGTGATTATCTATTGCAGTTTTTTACTTCATTGCTAATATAGCAGTATTTAAATATTCTTCTACGGCATGCTATAACCGCATATACAGTTTCGATAAAATACATCTTTAAAAAACGTGCATACTATGTGTTTTTCAAGTTTTGGAAATTGTCGTAATGAAAGGGTTATTATTATTTTAAAATATTATTATTTTAAAATAACAACAAAAACCATTGTATATTTTCACTTTCATTATTTTACCTAGGGACCATCCATATATGACTTCGATGTAAAAATACAGTATTGAAAATATTTTCAAATAAATTGTAGCCACAAGTTTCTATTGTCTAAAGCCAAATTCAAAAGACACTGCAAAACAATAAGTTTTGATAACCTCCGAGAGTTCTTCCACTTTGTTGTGAATTATATTGTAAAGCGCAAAATGCAAAATTGGAAATTGAATTTTAAAATATTTGTTTGTTATCATAGTGACTCTCTACGAAATATTGCTAGCAATATAATACTACAATAAACCGATATTAACTAGTGTGTAATATGCTTATGAATTTGTATATAATATACGATGCCATAAATGTAGATTTTGTGCCGTTTATATTTTACACGAAAGTTCTACATTAATATCGCCATCAAGCAATTTGTCTTTGTGTAATTGACGTAAAATACGAGTACTTATTGGCTGTTTTGGCCCACATGCATATAATGTGAATATTATGTGTAATTCCAGTCATTACTGATTTTAAAAATATGTAAAATCTCGATAAGACAGCAAAACAACAGAAGAATAAAATAGAAATAAATAATGTTGAATAAATTATGATCTTTTCGTAAGATATATGGACTCTACGTAGTTAAGAAAATCACAATGACGAGATACACAGAATAATAGATACCAAAGAGGACGCCCTAGTAAGAATGAAGGAGAAAACTGCGAGATGGTTCGGGAGCGTCGAGAAAATAGTATTGCAAGAATGCTAAATTATTTATCTTTGTTTTTAAGTAACTTAATTTCTTTATATATATATATATATATATATATATATATATATATATATATATATATATATATATATATATATATATATATATATATATATATATATATATATATATATATATATATATATATATATATATATATATATATATATACAGGGCCGGATTTTTTTAAGCTGTGTACTGACATATTCAGTACACAGCTTAAAAAAATCCGGCCCTCTAGTATTCGGCAGTAGCCGGCCAAGGGCTCCGGTGATGTTTACTAGCTTCGGAACAAGCATTTCGGAATATTGTTTTTTATTGTATCATAATTCTAATAATGGTTCTTTCTACGGACTATCTTAGAAAATTATGTACGGCTTTGATAACTTTTGATAAATTTAAACAAAGCTCTCAATTTCTTTTATACATAAGCAATCAATAACAAAAAAAGGTTATATTTTTTTTCCGTTTCCACAGAAATAAAGTCCAAAATTACCAAGTATGTATTAAACGGCTCTTAGTACGTCCACAGGCCTTGACTTATGAAAGCTACGGTTGAGTTTCACCTCTTTTTTTACTTACTAATGAGCTTTCTGTGTAATATACTGAGCGGGGATCACTTTAGTTTTACTAGCAACATTATTCCATCCACGACTTAAGTACAAAGAGTTTTTTTATGAAGATAGGTATCACAGAGGTGAAACACTCACAGTTTTATTTTAATATTATATATAAAGTAAGTTGAAAATATTTTGTTTCAATAAGATTTTTTTATTTAAATATTAATAATGTCTGATTTTGCCAACTTAAACTCTGTTGAATTTTGGCAATAAAATTTAAATAGTATTTATGTCTTGTAATCATTGTAATTTTTGTCATCATCAGTTCCAGTCTATCTTATCTACTTTTGGATATTTGGATATATCTATCTAAGGATCGTCACAGCGATTGGACTTGCGCTGCCCACAGGACTACAGCTAGAGAAAACATAAAATATAAAAATAAAAATCAATCCCTTTCCAAAAAATCCAAACAAATTTATAGGATCAATAATTGATGACCAAATTCAAAACATTTATTTATCTTAATGTAAATATTTTTAATATGAATTATTCGGTTTCATTGTAGTGTAGTTAAATATAAATAGCACACTAGAATAAACAATTAATGGTCCACATATACAATTTCGAATAAAAGGGTTTCTGAAATTTTGCTAGCTTTGCAAACACATAAAATGGGAATATGACTCGGGCTGTTATAGCTGCATCACCGGGCTCTTACCACAATTATGCACTCGTGTAAGCCACAATGCAGTTCATGTCACTGTTTAATGCAGAAATGTAAGTGTGTTTTGCTTAATGCACAGTATAAATGTAATAAAACATTATACTTTAAATTTCTGAGTACAAATCTTTGAATTTGATTATTTTGTTAATCACGCATGAAGCAGTGTGCACTGCTTCTTTTATATATATATATATATATATATATATATATATATATATATATATATATATATATATATATATATATATATATATATATATATATATATATATATATACATATATATATATATATATATATATATATATATATATATATATATATATATATATATATATATATATATATATATATATATAACAGATAATTTAATTTATATTTTAACGACAATAATTATAAAAAAATACTGAACTGATCACAATGAAGTGTCAAAGATAATAATAAGAAAATATGTTGATAAATTATATTAATAACATTAACAACATAAATTATTTTATAGTTATAGCGGGCAAATCCGCGTGCTGACTTTTTGTAAAAAATGAGAATACTTGATTCCTGTGTGGCACAGGGACACAACCGATACTCTGTACCTAACTAATGTTCGATTCCCAGTTGTTGAAGCGAAATGAAGGTGAAAGGTATCATATTATTTCATCGCCCTAGTACCGAGAAAAATTGCGGCGGTGAGTAACGTCATCTTATGACGTTGTTACGTAGAATTATCTGTCAACTGATTTTACAGACAGTTATTTTTTTTTTTTGCTTCATCCATATTCCACATTGTATCCCACACACAGCAGGATAAGCAGAAGGGCATGGGAACCTAATTTTACTACATTCCGTTTCCAATTCTCCGCTGAATTCTTGATCAGTGATGTGTTCAGTAGCGGAATTCAACGCCGTGCTTTGCTTCTTCACTAGGAAAAAGAACCCACAACATGGATTAAGCCACACTACCACAATCGAACGCTAGAGCCCAAGCGTCACGACGACCTCATTATGCAATCTTTATTACTTTTAAATAAAATATAAAAATATAGGTTGCAAATTTCATATAAAATTTATAAGTGTTAATAAATAAAACAACGTCATTTAATTTTACAGCGCAAAAATATTTATCATCATATTTTAAGATGTGCTCAAAAATATTACATTTATTGTTTGCACTTTAAAAAGTTCACAGATGAAATAGGCATATCGTTGAGAGCAATATGCGGGGAATGCCCATTGCCCACAGATATTGAATGCTGGAATGCCGAGACCATCTGAAAAGTTAATTGCTACCCTACTGTCTGCGGTCAGACGAGGTTTTCAAGGCTCTCTGGCTTATGAAAATGAATAACGAATTTATTAGATACAGGTACGGTTAGGTATGTACATATACACAATGGCAACATAGTTTCAATTAATAAAACAGTGTTAGTTTATTTAATGTTATTTTTATTGGTTTATTATTAGTAAACGAATATCTTTTTTATTTGATCCTTGAATAATTATTGTTCAGTTTATATTTAAATAAGTTTAAATGGTTGTAAAGCTAAAAACAGAGTCATATATTTTTTTCTCATAGTTTTTTTATTTTTAAAATATATGCGCCAAATCAATATAGAAATAATGCTTCTAATCTAATTAATATATCTTCTTCTAAGCTTACAACATTAAATACTAATAACAAATATTTTGTCGATGTAGGTAAAATATTGGCAAATAATTCTCAAACGCACACCTTACTTTTAAACTTTATCCTACTAATAACATGGATTCAAAATTGTGTTCTTTCGTTTTGTTAGAGACCGCAGAGCAAGAAGTTAAACAATCACTCAATAGCTTGAAGGATAATTGTGCCGTTGGATAAGATCAAATTTTAGACAGAATTCTCAAAAAGCATAAAATTTTTCTAACTCCTGCTCTAGTCCATACTTTTAATAAATGATAATAAATTTATTTTACCTTCTTTATCAAAAATTTTAGAAAAAATATTAATAATAACATTAAAAATTATCTAGAATCAAACCATACCATTTCTAATAATTAGATTGGTTTTCGTCAGGGAAAGTCAATAATTGTAAATTTGAATTTAAATTTTGCTTTTGATACTATTCCTCTACCAATTCTAATAAGCAAACTTGGAAGAATGGGCATGATCGGGAACCAATTGAAACTCTTTGATCGTTATCTCACTGAGCTATATCAATCGTTCGCATCGGTAATTGTGTCAGTTCCACTATTTTTACAGGGCAAAATAATATCGTACGCCCGCCCTTATTACTGATGATACTGTCCTTATTTTTAGATACCTGGTCTGAAGTAGTTGCTGCTGTTCAAGGTGGATTTGATACTGGTAATGAACAGCTTCAGAATAATTTGGTACTAAACTGCGAGAGGATATGGCTTACTCCATCCGTGAAGTTAACAGACCATGTGAACAACGTGAGTTAATTTAGCATTCTTGTCGATTGAAGACAAATTGTCTTTGCAAATCAATTAAACGAATAAATTCTATTAAATATTTATAAGTAATTATAGACAATCACCTTAGCTTCCAGAGATATACTTACTGTATCTAACAAAATACGTACACTCATATACATATTTCTATCTTTAAAGTTCTGTAAACGTAATCGTACATAGTATAAAAAAATTATATATAGTTGAAATTATTGTATTTTAAACTTAGGTATTTACATAAAGAATAATCGTTTTAACTTTTGAGTCGTTGCTACTGTATGCCATAAATTAGGTCTCCTCTAGTACGGCAACAGTGGCATCTACATACATTGTGAATACTATTATAATGCACACATGTTAACGTATAAAGTTTAAATTTTAAATTATTTTATATAATAGACCCGTAGTGTGTAAAATTATATGAAATATATATCAATTTCACATTGTATCCTGAATATGGGGGCGTAAGCAGGGGAAAGTTGAGATTCTATTGTTAAGACGCTCTGTTTTCATTGAGGCACTTCTGTTCCCCACTCCCATTTTCCACTTTCTTTCAATCCATATTATCTATATTTAATAATAGTTATATGATAGCCTAATAAAATTAGGTAATTTGACCACTTTTGTGTGTTCGAGTGGGGGCTCGAGAAAATGAAATATTTATTATTTAAAAATTAAATATTTAATGCCTTCATTTCTTCGGTTTGGTAGCGAAAGTTAACGTATTTGCCATACGTTGACTTTCGCTACTCAACACGCAATATCTCAAATTTTGGCAGACAGTGGAAAACAGAATGGAGAGTTGTAACACTAAGTCACCCAAGTTCCCTCTGCCAACTCTGTCAAACATAGCGTGGAGCAGAAAAAAAATTTAGATAATTCTTAAATTAAATTAAAAAAAACGTCATTAAAATAAACCATTATTAAGCATTCATAATAATTATATTGATTGAGATATTGGTTATTTATCGGGATATGGAAGAAATTTTATGGCAATGTTACAAAAATATCGTCACATTTCTGTGAATAAAGAACGTCACGGCTATTTTCTAAATTTGCGGAGTGACTTATAAATAAATATTTTATTGACAAGTAATATAATAAATAAACTTAATGGACTAAAAATCTAGTGAAAATGAGACATTATTTTATTTAACAAAAACTTTGTGATGTTAGTATTATTTTAACGTTGATCTCACTTTTGGTACAAAAGTACAAGAGAATAATATAACATAAAAACGCTTTATTTCACTATCTTCTTTTCTTTCTTAGCTTCACGCTATATTCCTCACGGGGTAGGCAGAGAGAACGGAGCGCCAAACGCTTTATTTCACTATTTTTTGTTAATTTAGCGTACGATTTCTTCTCTTTCTCTACAAGACCTAACAAAGGCAATATTAACGTTTGGATCAAATGTAACTGATTAAGAACGCAAGCTCAATATTTAGTTTGAACGCAAGATCATAGGCGCATATTTCCAGAAGCACTGAAAAATGAGCATTGGCTAACCCAGTATAATTAATAAGCATTACCATATGTTTGAAGAAACAAATATCAATAACACTACTAAAATTGAGATAGGTTGCTACTCGTGTGGAGAGGATGCTTGCTTTGCTAAATGAAATTCTTCAATCTTCAAAAATCGGAGAGACCAAGCTCATATGGGTCCATGTCAAGTCCATGAGGAATTGAGAACTCTGGTTGTAATTAGAAGTTTAGGAATAGAGCATTGGAACGAAATATTATGCGCCTGCCTGCCTTGACGACTGCAACTGCCTTCCATGATAATGATAATCATAAAATAGCTTTAAAATTTTATATGCTATAATAATATTACAATTCTATGAAATGTGCATAATTCTTGATCTTTGTGTAAGTAGGACTATGTACCTTCCTAATGTTCCCTTGTAAACAATATAGGTATTTGTACTATAGCTAACCACATTAGTAAACACAGATGTAGACCCATAGGCATAATATTAAATGGCATTTTTTTCACATATATTAAATAAGAATATTAATTGTAATAATAATAATAAATAATACACCTGAAAACCTATATACAAATACAATACAAAAAAAACAAAAAAAGCAAATGTACGCGTACAAAAGGCGGTTTTATCGCTTATAATCTCTGCCAAATAACCGTAGGGCATAGGGAATAGAAAATATGAATATCAGCAGCAGGGTGGATTAAAAAACAGATGCTAAATAATGAAATAGTAATATATAATACATATACATAAATGATAATTATGTTATATTTAATGGTAATATAATGGCAAGAATCTATTTATTTATGTCTAATTAACAAAAATGTTAAGGTAAGCCGAAAATTCAAAATTATCTGACAAAGACTCCTTAACTCTTGTTAAAATAAAATTAATTTTCATTAATTAAAAACGAGACTAAAAAATTTTCATATCATCATATGTTAATAAGATAAATATTCAATTTAAAGTTTTTCCTATTTTTAGATCATATAGGATTTGCAGTACAATTTAAACAAAAATATTTTACTAAATATCACTGAAAATCATTTCCAATAGTGTTCACAAGCTGACCTATATATTGACAATACTATAATTCCAGGTATCCTCTACGGTCACCACATGTCGTATGTCCCTGACAGCCAATTAGCATCTTTACAATGTTTACCTATTATTGTTGCTATCAAAACGAACATTAATCTGATGAAACGGTAACATTCACAAAGCTTTGTCTCCTTTCCAGATCTTAACAACATTAAACGTGTTTCATCGAAACAATGCCCACCTCGTACAAAATTTAATTGAGTTATTCTTTTTTTATTTAACAGTGATAAGAGTTTTTAATTTATACTTTGCGAATTAAATGTAAAATGACAATCATTAAATTCTAATTGCACAGGAAATAAACCTTTTACGAGTATTATTTGTAGCTAATAAATAATAAGTAATATCGGGTTGTCTTTTTGAGACTTTCTTAAATATATTAAGTTTGTTCATGATTGTTTTGTAAGCCCTTGTGTATGTGTGTGTGTTTGAACACAAAACAATTGAATAAGTTATATATCCAAAAGTTGTACTGTTGATGTTGATAAATTAAGTTTCGCCTCTGACAGTGATCCTCAAATAAGTAAATAAAACTTATTTTAGTTTAATAATATTTATTTTAGTTTAATTATAAATATTTTAGTTTGATTACTCTGTAATTTATATGTAATAGCTGCCCTATTATGTTTTATTTAGGTTTACTCTATAATTTATATGTAATAATAGCAAGGAACTATACTTAGTGTTAAGATCTCCCTTTATCCACTCCTCTACGAATTCTGTACACAAATTACTATTTGACAAATAAAAATAATTTGACATAAAATATTAAATAAAATATCCTCATTATCTGTGGTATATTTGTTTTACTTAATAAAACCGGAAAAATAGATCATATTGTTTAATTATAAAATAAAAGTCAAGGATCTATCTCTGAATGGAATAGTATTTTTTTCTAGTGCCCAGTTGCTAGGGGAGCTATGCGGACGCTAATGGCTGTGTCGACGAGCTCTCGTGCCACAATTAAATTCTACCAAGTTACAATGCAGGTCACATTGCTTCTTAACACAGATTTTAATGCTATTTAAATGACTGGTATGAAACAATGAAATTACTAACGACAGTTTGCAAGTTCTTTTCATAATTTACAAATCGCATGTATCTACTGTTGAGAAATGTTTTTCAGGAGGTAGGTAAGATCGTATTATCGTATCGATTATGAGGCGATTTTGGCATTATAAGACAAATATAGTAAAATAGTTGTAAATATTCTATTACTATCATACTGAGTATAAGTTTATTTCTATATTCATTAATCATTATTCAATCAATATGGTATTCTTAAAATCATACTGGTAAAACTACACTGGTAAAACTGGTGTTTTACCAGGTGTAGTTTTACCAGTATGATTTTAATTATAAAAAAAGTTCAAATATACTTAAATTATGAATATTTTTTTAAATTCACATTCATTAAAATATTAACGATTTATTAAAACAATTGATACACCAACTATAATTTTATTTTATCTCAGGGCATTTAAGCTCGTATATTATATTGAAAATGCTATAAATTTCTCAGCGTAAGAAAATATTTCATTATTCATTTCTAAGAGCTAGAATAGTCCGGCTGCAGATAGATATTACGTCGTGCAATTAACCTTTCACTCCTGTAAACCGGGCTGAATCTTAGTGTTTATTTTAAAAACCAAATGGTTTTTTTTGTGCACTGTATTGTATAATTGATTATGTATTATTTCTGTATAGCGAGAAGATAGAGAGGACTTAGTGGCATTTCACATAAATTTTCCTCTTTTAGCTTTAATTCGTAGCTCCGTCCTCCACGAACGCGTATTGCTGCCGGTAACAGAGTTAACGGGGCCTTAGCTGCATTGTTGAGACGGCGAAACGTCAGCATAGCTGCGCGTTTGGCCGTACACAATGCAGTGTTGGTACCGACACTGCTATATGGCAGCGAAACGTATATATTACAGAAGAAGAATGTAAGGAAGATGAATACTGTAGAGATGCGATCTCTTCGTCGGATATGCGGAGTCAGTTTAGCTGATCGCATACCCAATGAGGAGATACACAGAATGGTAGGTACTAGCGTGGATGTCACAGTAAGAATGAAGAAGAACGTGCTCCGGTGGTTTGGGCACGTCGAGTGAATGAGTGAAGAAAGAATGGTAAGAAAGATTTATGAAAGAAAAGTGAGTGGTAAGAGAGGGAGGGGGAGACCTCGGTTGACCTTTGAAAACACAGTATCGATGATACTGGAGGAAGGTCACGTAAAAAGCATGAGGACCCCCCGGAGGGCATGTATGAAGAGGCTGATGACAGTGGACGAGGCGAAAGAGGTATGCCGAGACCGTAGCGTTTGGCGCTCCGTTCTCTCTGCTTACCCCGCTAGGGATATAGCGTGAATATATGTATGTATGTGTAGCTTTAATTCAAAACATTGTGTCGTATATATTGACACAGTAAGATCCCGATCGATCTAGAAAGTCGCCACAAATTTCTGTAACTATCGTTCGTTTTGTTATCATATATAAAGTAATTGAAATAGAAGTAATTCAATTGAGTAGGAATCGCATCTATAACCTAGCAATCAGAAAATATCGTTAATATAAGTCCTTTTATTTGTACACTGCAATATAATAAATAGACCTTAAAATATAAAAAATGCACTGGCTGTCTTATGCCTATGTAGCCATCTCTTCCAGACAACCTTTAGAACGAAAAGGAGCTGTCATACTCATCAGAAGATGGTAAATATAATTAACACGATACATATTTTATACTAATAGTCAAATACATGTTTATACCATAATACAATACATAGATATAGATACTACAATAGATTTTAATACATCAATGCCAACAGAAACAGAAATAAGATGTTCTCATAAAGTGAAAGTTAATAGTTTGTTTAAATGTTATTAATGATTTTACCTGTCCGATTTTTTAGATAAATTATTCATAGTTTTATTGACTGTACTGTAAATGACAGATCGCAGAACTTACTTTTTTGTATAGAAATACGCGATGACCTAAATGTTCGCTGGTATTTTATTAAATTCAAATTTATGTCTTCAATGAGGATAAGCAGGAAGACTAAATAATACACAGTTCAAAAGGGTAAGAAAACGTAAATTCCGGCGATATCGTAGAGACAGCCATTTGAGCTTTGAAAAATACTGAGAAACATGATCATATTGGCGTTTTTTACTTGAGATGGCTAATATGTACTAACCAAGATAAAATTTTGACACCATTGTATATAGTCGGTATGCTTGGCCAGTCAATCATATATACAAAACGTACTCAATTCCGAGTCAGGATTCGCTTTGCAGAAACAATTAATAAGCAACAGAGCAAACGCTGTAAGCCTCTGGTATCGACCTAAGGACTGGTTGTATTAGTCATGGATAAATTTATGTTGCTTTTTTTGCAAATCAATAATGTTTCAGGTCTCTAAATATTGACCCCTTAGAGAAAAACTGCCAACATAGTGTATAAAATATTATTTATGCTAAAAAATGCTTTATGTTAACATAATTGCGAGCAGCAATTAAGTCTTTAAAATATGTCACTAATCTAGTCAATTTAAAATTTTCCCAACCTTTACAGTCAAAATAAAGTTTTATGTTATTGAATAGACTGTACAACTTTCTATTTTATATAAGTCTATTCAAAAAGTAAACGGAAACTATATGGTTTATATACATGATCAATAATAAGATTTGCGTTAAATTTTACAATTTAAAATAATATCATTTTAGTAAAACTCAACTACAAAAATAATGATGATTGCAACAATGAATAATGTATCAATAAAATTATAATTATACTTATTATTTAATATAAAAAAACTCAAATCTCTGTATCATTATGCGAAGGAGAAGTATATAGCTGCATATAGTTAAAACTCAGGTGGTTTCAATTGAACAAATCGAGTCATACGCGGGCAAAGCCGCGGACAGGAGCTAGTATTTAAAATATAATGTAGAGATAACGAGTATAATAAAGTCTATCTTAATAAATATTACTATTTACTTCGATTATTATAGAAGTTTAGGTCTGGTCTATTTCTAGATAATCTGTAAGCCAATCACACTATATCGATGCTCCTGACAGTCAATTAGCATCTTAACAATGTACGCCTGTATGCTCGGAAATGCAACCATTGAACTGTAAAAATACTATTAGTTATTTATTAAAAATAGATACTACTTAACTGCTACCGGAGCCACCTTCTCAAGACTACATACGCCTCTTTTTCTTTCTGTCCAGCATGCTCGTGACTCACCTCACTGAGGACGCTAGAGAAGCTGACTACCAATTTCCAGTTGGCACTGAAGTTGTAAAAGATGCGCTTACTTCCCGTCCCGTGGCCCGCGCTATCAGCTATTCGGCTAGATTGGATCCCAGTCTAGCTTCCGGCTCTCATGGTCAGCAGGCATGTACCTAAGCTGCGGCAGCCAGGAAACCCAGTCCATGTGGCACCCTAAAAAAACAACCAGACCCGTAGTTCCAGCTGTGATCTGACTGTTTTCGGATATGTGAACAGCCAGGGCTGCTTTGAACACGCGAAGAGGCAACCGCCGAAGCACTAATTAAAGCTCACCTCTGCCTTACTACTGTCCGACCAGCCGCGCTCCTTTGAACACAGGTACCCTCCAAAGCAGGTACTGGAATCAGTTTGAAGCTGCACGGTTTTATGGGTGCACTTAGTAAGTCCAAAAAGCACCCAGTTAAGGCCCAAATGCACTTTCAAGATTAAAGTTAACACTTTAATGCTTTAAGTTTTTTTCAGTACATTTCTTTATTTGTTTTGTGAGTTCACTAAGTGCCAAATATCATAACTGCTGGTCCACAAACAATGTACCATTTAAATGGAAGAAAGAGCATGCTATATGTTTTTATCATGGGGTAACTTTCAAACAATATGAATTACTATATACTTATTACGTTAGCTTAGATACTTATTTTTTTCTGTGTGCTGTGTTAAGAGATGGTAAACCTAATTTTTTTAGATCAAGACAGGCTAGTAGTCGGATGAGAAGTAATCCTGTGTGGGTTCCATATTTTTCCTTTTGAAGTATGGAACCCCTGAATTTACGTTTTTATTTCAACGATATACAATTACACAAACTTTATCTACACTATAGAAAAACAGTAAAAAATGTGTATGTGCTCGTATATTCAATATATTTGCGAAAAATGATATAGTTTAAAACAATGTTTGTCTCGTCCCGTCTGCTCATCTGTTTGTACGCACTAACGTTTTGAACTACTATTTTAAATATGATTTTTGTATATAAATAACTCAGTAAATCAATGAGTTCTAAACAAGAATTGTTGAATGTGATAAGTATTTTCCAATGAAATATAACAATTGATCTGATCTTTATAGTGGGACCACGTCCCAATATAAAACGTTCAATTTCCACTTGGGCGAGTAAATAATTATAATTTTTCAACACTGGTATTAAAAACAGAGGCATTCAGTTCCGCCACGTAACACGCAACGCGCGATTTCGACGGTAAGTTTAAAGAGCCAAAGCGTAAATCTTATAATAATATTTCATTTTGTTAGTACATTAAATAAAAAATATCAAAGAATGGTAATAAAAAGCGAAAACGTACAATTACTCAAATTAAATAAAAATAAAATATTATTTGTCTCACTAAACATAAATGATAATGTATAAAAAGGGAACATTTACTGATGTCTATAGTAAATGTGCCCTCTTTATACATTATTTTATACATTAGTAGTATAGTGAATATAAAATAAAATTGTTCAACTGGCTTAAGTGCTTTTGTATGTTTTAATTCTCTGAAAAGCTATTAGCAAAATGAAAAGCTCCGGTTTATTTTAATTTCCGCATTGTTCACTATATTTCGCACTGAGACTTGAATTGTAGCAAACAACCTAATGTATGTATCACAAAAGTACGTTATTTGAAATATAATTACGTTACTGATATTTTTTTATTGGCATAATATTATTTTCCCATTCAAGGTAACATTTAATCTAAAACAGATTTTTTCTTTAACTTTTGCGCCACTGAAAAATTAATAATATTTTGTAATATATTTATTTATTTGAGGCCTGTCGTGGCGCAGTAGAACAAGCGTGTGACTGTAACCGATAGGTTCTCAGTTCGATCCCTAGTCGAGGAAATAATGTATTTAATATTTTCAATTTAAATATTTAATGTTTCATTTCTTCGCCCTGGTAATAAGGCAAAGCGCGGCCTTGAGTTCCGCCACTCAACACGCAATGCCTCAATTTCGGCGGAAAGTAGGGAGTGGAAGTCTTGACATTAGGTTCCCGGGTTCCCTCTGCCTATCCTGCCTCGTGCGGGGTACAGCGTGAAGCTAAAAAAAATCGAGATTCTTCACGTTCGTCAGATAAAAACAATGCTTAGATATTTGCAACAATATTCCTCATATTTAAGACCTTATTGTTAAAAAAAAGTGTAAAAAAAATAATATTTAATATTCTAATAGTTATATGTATAGAAAAATATATATGTATACTTAATAGACATTAAACTATAGTGATATACGTATATATCCTTTTTTTTTTGCTTATGTATATATAATTTTACTGTTTATACTGAGAAGTAATTAAGAATTTAAGGCTAATCAATTGATAATTTTAAATGTTATGTATAAAATTATATGAAATATAAGGAAAATGTTTAGTATCCGTATTTACTTACGGTGACTTCTAAAAACTGGTGGTGAGTGGTAACTTTATTTTTTAGTTATAGCGGTACTTCTTCTTTACAAAGCTATGAAAAAAGCATATTATGTATTACAATTTAAATGTGACTCAAAATATATGTGATTAGTACCTACGTGTTATTAATTTACAGGATCATGTGCCTTTATTTATTTTTAAAAAGTATTTATAAATGAACCTTTAATAAATATAAAATATAGGACAAAATTATTCACGGGAAAGCAAAGTCAAACAGCCTTCAGCAACTTTCATGCCACAAGTAAGCTGCAGACATTTTAATTACAGCTTCGATAAGTCTCTAAGGCTACTGCTTATACCAAAAGAGGCAGCAGGCTCAGATGCTTCAATTTCATTAACGAGTTATTAACAAACATTATAAAATCTTCAATTATTTCAAAATTAAAAGTAAGGTTATTTTATGCATTACTTATCGAAATTCTATAAAATTTATAAGTGTGTAAATATCCAATCGAAATTTCGCTTTCTCTGCATAATGGTTCCATGGTCTAATAATAGCGTTGTAACACAAAGTAAAATTAGTGAGAAAACGTGTTTTGGTTACACAATTTGAGCATTGATACTTGTTACTAAGAAATTTCTCTCTATCACCTTACACATTTGGTTCTGTTTTAATGAGCTTGTGTGTAATTAAGAAACATTTATCCATATATCTATTTATAAATATAGAATCTATGTACTGCTAGTTGTTTTGTTTTTATATAAACATGTTGTTCATCAAGTAAATGGTCCATAATTTGTTTTATTTTCATCATAGTAAGTAGAAGATTTTAATATCATTGCTTGCACTGAAAAACAAATGTTGCAGTTAGATTGGTTTAACATAAAATGATAGAAAAAAATAAAGCAACTATTTATTTTCTTGGTTATTATCATAATAAACAAGAATATAAAATAATTCTGGCTCCTTATAAGTTCTTTATATTTCCTTCGTACAAAAAACATTACTACAAAAATTACAGTCAATGTGTATCCAAGTAACATTATCGTGAAAGCAATATAGCTATTAGAGATTCAGATATTATCGAAACAGTTGACACAGCTGGTGCTTTAAGTACATCTGTATACGTGAGAGGGTCTTAACGCAATTACAGCGGTAATGGCGAAATAACTTTCGTAGGATGCGACGTTTATAGACGATTGTAAAAAACCAACCGAGTGTAGAAAACTGCTATACTTTTGTGTTAGAATTGTTAGAACGAAATCGTGTAGTAAATGTTGATTACTCAGTATTTGAAAACTCAGTTATTAACCTTCCTATACCCGCGCGCGTTGGTCTGTCAGAGCGACGACATATACATATTTTTTTTTTTCTAAATGGAATTCTTTATTAGCTTCATAATTATTTGTGGCTTACATCAAATTAATATAGTACCCTTGCTTGAGCATACAACACGTGTCTGGGTTCATGACACTAATCGGTCCGTCAGACCGATGCGGGTATGGGTGTCACAGAATTAGGTTAGTAATATTTTTTACAATCTTATTAAATAATGTTCATAGACCTCTTCTTTTACCGAAATCACTAATATTTTAGCAAAAAACTAAGCATAAGTAACAAAATATTACACTTTTTTCTATGAAAAAAATAATTAGCGCTAAAACGCGCTAAGGTGTCATGGCGCGCTATGACGCCACGGACGTATAGAATTGGCATTTGGCATATTTACATTGACGTTTTAACAACTTGCAGTGGAGTTCCCCATTGAACAAATACACCTTTAAAAACACCGACCTAGCTATTCGCTTTCATTAATCATAAGAAAAAAAAATGAGAGAAGTGGATTAAACTGGCACGAATATACTCAACTAGTATAATTAAATTAAATAAAATAATAATGAATTCGCAAATTACGAGGGGATACAAGGAACAACGATTGACAAGAATGTTATTTGTACGATCGTGAAAAAACTCAAATTTTATAGAGATAGCGATTGCACACCAACTTATGATATTGAAATCCAAGCTCTTTTGGATCTTTTAACTTTTGCTGATGTGAGTTGTTTGAATACTAAAGATTTATACAAGAGTATTGTTTCTTCAGCCGGTGTCCTACTAGTACTAGAATTGAGTATGCATTATGATACAAAAATGGATGATGAAATTGAAAAACCGTAAACTATATTGGACTATAATATAACCAAGGAAGACAATGTCTCTGGCGGTACTAACAAATGGCCAATTTTAACATTTTATAGTGCGATAAATGTAACCAAAACAAATTCTTACGTCATAAATCTGCTGAACAATCTTAACAAAAATATCAACGATAGATCATTTTTAGAGGTTTTAACATATGATCCTATAAGCTCACACCTGAGGGGTCGTGCTGTGAATACTAATATAATTAAATTGATAAGAAAGATAATTGCTGAAATTAACAAGTTAGAGACAGCAAATAACACTACAATAGGTCGTTGTCATTATTATCCTCCTAAAAAAACGTAAGCCTTGTTACAGTTGCATCAATTATAAGAAATACTTTTGTATTCAGCATGCTTATGTTTTATGTTCTATCAATCTATGCATTATGTTTTATGTTCTATCAAGTTCTTGTATGCTTATGTTTTGTTGAAGTTGTTGTGGCTACTAATATTTTTGTCCTACTTTCTAAGGCTGTAATTAAAGCTAGTTTGTCAGTAATAAGAGTTATTATTTAATATAAGACTTTTTTTGTTATTTTTTTACATATTCCCATAACCAAATTATATTTAGTGATGATATTTTACTGAATAATTAAAGTATTTAATAACTTTAAAGTAAACAACATTTTAGAATAATAAATGAAAATATTAATTCTTATAAATGTACCTACCCTTTAAAACCCGTTATTCTAGAAGCCAGTGCCAGCCAAGAAGAATATAACATTAAGATATTACTACTCGGTGTTAACACTGACTAAAATATATAATAATATTTTTTTTATGTCATTATAATCTAATTTATTACTTTAAAAACATTAAGCTCTCATCTTATATTGATTGAGGTAGCCGTAATTTGAGTTAAGTTACGTTGAGTGACTGAACCCAACGCCACAACTTATCTTGTTACCAGAACAAGTAATTTCAAGTAATTCATTTTCTTGCTCTAGATACAACCCAAACATTAATATTTATTTGCATTAAAATATTAACTTTACTATTTTATATTTTAATAAATATTGACTTAAGCTCGCCACTATAACATAGTCAGAACCTCTGTGATACAATATTGAAGTAGATACATAGCCGCGACGTGCTTAAGACTTGCTCGTAGAAGAATTTTAAGAACCAACTATACAATGCACAATAGGATGCAATATATAGTTCTAAATAATATTAATATAAAACATACTGTTGTGGTATGGTTATTTAATTATGGCTGTCTGAGCGTGACATTTGAGCACATATCATATCGCCAATGCCACATTGAATAGAAAAGTATATGAAGTGAAGAGGTTGTACGGCAGAGAACAAATAATTTTAGACAATAGGAGATTTCTTCTATTGTGTAAAATTAATATATATTTATTAAATATATATTTGTATATTAGGAAAAAATCTAGATAAAATGCCTTTACCAATAAGAAAGAAAAATCTAAAAATATATTATATACATAGCACAAATGGTTAATTTAAGAAATATATAATACAAATATCTAATATGTTTACATAGAAATTTACGAAGAGGACTAAACCCAAACATTAACAAACATTGAACATTAAGAAGACGGGGAACTTAATGGAGAAGGACATCATGTAAGGAACAGTTTAACTTGAGGTAAGTGAAAAAATGTGAGAAGGGGAATCGTCGTCCATGTCATAGTCAGTCAATTAGTGATGTGCAGGTGTACCTGCATGTCCAAGTTCTTACTTTTTGCCGAATTTCAAACTTGTAGATAAGGGATATATAGATTTTCATTTGCACTACCTTTGTATAAAATGAATAATAAATAGAGGTTTCTAATTACGTTCAGGTGAAGTAAGTACCCTATAGATTTTAATTATGAGGAAAATGATGCATTAATGCTTCATTTTGTATAAAATCCCTCCTGATATCTTAGGTACTGGTATCTTAAATAGTTTGATTTTGTGGTCCAAGAATAAAAAAATTATATCAATTTTATTTTGTACTTCTATGTAAATTAATAACACACAGGTTTTGTTTGTACCTTTTGAAATACGGAAAAATATTATGAGGGAGCTTATTTCCGTAAGCATTTTTAAAATAAGGAAAGTGCTCGCACAGATGCCCATCCGTTTGACCGCTCGAAGAAGATAGTCGGCTAACTATCGTTCAAATTAAACAGAGCTTAGTCAGTATTATAATTATATCATAAAAATGAACTGACACAATAGACATGAAATTTGCTGTTTCGTACACATTTAACTTCACGCTTTCCGCACACGTAAGAAAAAAATAACCTATTATACTAATAAGCGATTACATACATATAGTATAATAAAACAGTTAAAAAGTCGTGTCCGTACATTGAATCTACTTATGCAAAAATAATATAGGAGGGCTGTAATAACTAACAGTAAACGAATCTACAATTTTTAGAATTTTTGTTTGTCCGTTTGTCCGTTTGTCCGTTTGTCCGTTTGTCCGTTTGTCCGTTTGTCTGTTGCAGCAATTTGGTCAGGACATACGCTATATTCGATTTCAAATACTTCCACACGATACTTTTACACGTTGATGAAGAACAGGATGAGGTCAGATAAACTTTGAGAAATATATAAATACGTCCATAGCAAAAGTTGTTGAGAGTGATGAGCATTTTACAATGGTATATTAAAATTGAAGATCTGGAACATCTGACGAACATCCTTAACAGCCAAGCTGAACTATAAGAAATATTGATATGCTGTCTTAACAAAAGTAATTGAGCGTGATTAGCATTTTACATTGACTTTAAGATTGCTTCTTAGGGTTGTTCATCGGGATGGGTAAATTAAAATTAAATTGCTGTATTAAAATTGTGGTAAGAGGGTATTTTTACACTTAATATTTTTACAAAAAAACATGTCTGGTAAAAAAAGTAGTAGATAATAAAATATATATTCAACGTGCATATAAAGTGCATTGCAACGCGTAAAAATTTCGAAGTGCTTTTAAATTTGCTACAGCTCGACGCATCATACGCAGTAGAGGTAAAATCATTTTGTTGTCATTTTCGTGTGTTTTGTTGTCACATTGGGTAATTGAAGATGATATCCAATGGGAAAAAGTCGCTAGAAATCTTGTGCCAGTGACAGTCCCAGGAGATTAGGGCAGATATTTGCTATAATGTTTAATGTTATTTTGTACAATCTCATCCTTCAAGATTGTCAGAAGGGTACAAAACATTTTTATCAGAAGGCTTAGATTTTCCAATAGATAAAGGAGCAATTAATAGTCCTCTTTGTTCTGTACAAGATATTGTATTTTCGTAAGTAGATCTCTCTTACTGACTACGGTCTACCTGTTCCCTTAACATCGTCTTACCGAGTGTACTACTACAGTTAAAAGACAAATATTTAGTAGAGAAGGTGGTCCAATGGTGCTTTAAGTAACGAAACTATTTTTCTTAGATGCTCCACAGAAGGCGCTGCAAAAACCTGTCAGACAAGGGTAATTCTAGCTGAATTGAAACGACAAAAGAAGATCTCTCTTGAAATGGCATCTTCAGGTATTGCTGCTAAATTACTTTCTAGCGAAAAGACGGCACACGCAATGTTTTAAATCCCAATAGATTTGGACAGATCAAAAACACCAACATGTTCCGTTACATGATATAAGGTATCAATACAGATACAATTTTGCTTTGTAAGATAAAGAAAAAATTGTTTCTGTATGAATGTTTTATTGTATGGGATGAATCTACCATGTCTCATAAAAAGGTCTCAGAGGCCGTTGATAGAACGTTGCGGGAAAACATTCATCGAGATGACAGGCCAATGAGCAGTATTATAATTTAAATCTTCTTTTCTTTTCTCTTTTCTGATATACTTGGCAAAGTAGTCAGATCCGAGATAGAAATTAATAATTCAATATTTCATAAGAAACTATTTACTTAGCTTCACGCTATATCCCTAGCGGGGTAGGCAAAGAGAACGGAGCGCGCCAAATGCTACGGTCTCGGCAATAGATACCAATTCTGGAAAATGTTATTTATGTGAATGCGCTAATTTGTCTCCTAAAACTAAACAAGCTGGTACACTGAAAAATTGTTAGCAGATTTTCTTCAAGATAAAGTGGTATAAAGAAGTGGTACTGGTGATAGGAAATTTAATTTCTTCAATAAGATAGAGGAAGAAAATAACACCGTGAACGCCAATTTTAATATATCATACTGTGTTAAAAAAGGTATTAAGGTAGGTAATTTTTTAGGTAATTCGAATTAATCCGGTTATACTTGTTTAATTTAAAATGAGAAATAATCGCAAAAATAAAACATATTTTAAAGTAAATAAGAGTGTTTGCATATTATTTTTTTTGCGAAAGAAGCAAAAAGAGTAAATAATATAATAGAACACGACAAACGTAAGCGACGCATACTATATATTCTGATCATTTTCATACATTTGACGATTCCTAATTAGTACAACTTTTGACTCAGAGACGCTACGAAGTATGTTATAATTTTTATTATAAGTTATCGTCAAATTCTTTCGATTGTATATAAAGTATAATTTAAAAGTGACTAATAAAACGGATAATACTCGCTATTTTTGCCCCTAAAAATGAAAAAACCTTAAAACAAAGATAGTGGATGAAAATGACACCACGAATTACCCAGTTGAGTTTCCCAATTCATTAACACCTAGCGGTTTCTCTGCTTACAAAATAATACTTAAAGTTATTGTTCCGGTAATGCTGATGAGAAATTTCACACCGACGAAAATATGCAACGGTACCAGACTTAAAGTTAAAATATTGTAAATAAATGTTTCTGAATCGGAAAGTTCTCAGAGGGTGTGGTGCTGTTGAAACCATGATTTTACCACGCATATCACTTTTTTATTTTCTTTTATATTTGCCCCCGAAAGGAAATCTGCTCATATAGTATACAAAAAAAAATATTTATTAAACATTTCCTACCAATATCTAAAATTGAGTACATTAAAAAATATACGTTGCTCATTGGAATATAATTCTAAAGCAATTCTAATACTAAATGATTTTTACGCTAAAAAATACTTTAAAGCTCATATTAACACAATTTTGGGCAGCAACTTAATCTTTCAATACTGTCACTTACATTCTAAGACTATTTAAAAAAAATATAAGCTAACAAACCTTTACGGCCAAATAAAATCTTATGATTTCTATTTAAAAAAGTCTTTATATTTTATAAAAGACCATTCAAAGAATAAATGGATACTACATGAAGATATGGCTTAATAATTGACGAGTATACTTGATCAATAATCGATTAGTGTTAAATTTTACAATGAATTTTTGTATGTCATCTTAGTAAAAGAATTTTAATACAAAAATGTTGATATATAATATACCATTAATGTATAACATACTTATAATATACAATAAACTTATTCTTAAATATAAAACCATTACAGTAGGTTTGATAAACCCCACATACTCGCTAAGGAAAATAGATATATTCATTCCTATATTCATTAAGCGTATAAGTAAATTCGTTTCGGTTCACAGCTCTACATAATTCATATATTTTTTTTATGTCAATAAAAATATAACGATATTTTATTATTTCACATAGTTTAGCTGGATCTTTATGATTGTTCATGAGATATTTCAGATTTTCGATTTTAATATTTCATTGCAAAATGCCCACCACATTCAATAACTTTGTTAAAACAGCATTTTAATATTTCTTATAGTTTAGATGGATTATTATGGTTGTTCATGAGATGTTCCAGAATTTCAAATTTAATGTCTCATTGTAAAATGCTCGTCACTCTCTACAACATTTCTTATGGGCGCATTCAACGATTTTTTATAGTTGGACCCCTGCATTTCTGCATCAGGTGTCGAAGTATTATGTCATTTCATTTTTATACAGGAAACTTGGTAACCTAACGTCAACACTTCGTTGCAATTAAAAATCTTTCAGCCTTCACTTTGCGCTAACTTTAGAGCCATTGAGTTGTTAAATTAAAAAAAAAAAACAAACACACGTGATGCCAAGAACTCTAACATAAGGAGTAACACTGGAGTATGGGTATGAATTGGCATCGTAGAACTGCTGGAATTGCGGGTGACAATATTAAAGTATATTACGATATACGATATTCAAATAAAATAAAAAAATATATACGATATTCAAATGTTTGTAAATTAGAATATTTTTATATCGTATACTTCAAAAAAGTCTGCACACTACGCAACGACGAAATATGTTACAGCGGTGAACAGAGTGAATTGTATGCATACTCTGCTATATGCGAAACAAAACTGATATATAACTCAAAATGATATATTACAATTAGGCAGATTGAACTTTGAGACATAGTGTTAACACACTGCGTTCGGTTTTTTACTTTCCGCCACATTTGAGCCATTGTTTGTGTACTAAAATTATACAAATTATACAATTTAAGCTTATGTATATACTTATTTATTATACTTAGTTATTGTTGAATTTGTAAATGGAGCTACAAAGCTCCATTTACAAATTTAAACAATAACTAAGTATATATTATCCGATTACTCGTCGCTTGAATTCTATTTCTGAAAATAAAATAGGAAAATACCGTGGACGCTAATGGCCATGTCGGCAAGCTCTCTTTCCACAATTATGCTCTTTGCAAAACCGCAGTTCAGTTTGTATCTCTGTACAGAATATAGTTGAGTACTACTTACAAAACTGTTATGGTTTAAACTACCGCTTGCAATAAGTGACAAAATGTGCAGGTTAAATGTTTAAATAAGAGAAACAAGTTAGCCGCATTAAATATTTGATTGTTTTATATTTATTATATCCTGTTCTAAACCGCTGAGTAGGGAACATACAATGAACTTGACATCAAGACACTTATTTCTCCAATTATCGGGTTAATTCTGATACTCAAAGCCGCTCAATTCTCGCTATGTGGAATGGAGTCTGACTCTATCATGACCTTTTAATTTAAATCATTTTATAATTAGTGCGAGGACTATCGTGGAGTAGGTGTACAGACGTATGACTATTAACGCAAAACGGTTTGATTATCACTCAATGTAACAAAATATTTTATATTTTAATTTTCTCGTTCTGTTTAGTAATGAGAAGAGACGCGGCGTTTTGTTCCATTACTCAACAGATACCTCATTAATTCGGTGGAAAGTGTACAATTGGAACCGAAGTATCCTAATGAGAATAGAGGAGTGTCTTAACACTTGGTTCCCAAGTTTCTTCTGACTACCTTATTATGTCTGAAATACAGCATAAAGGTAATAATCAATATTGGACTTGCATATTATTAATTCTCATTTAAAAAAAAAGTTATTACATGCGGCTTTATCCCTGTATTCCAATGTAAGTAAGTGTGAGTTGTGATAATTATGACATATATGACATAGGACATATTCTACTGTGTAACTGCCCAAGGTAATTCTGACCGTAGGCAACATGATGTACGATCAACGTGGTGTTTCATGATCAAGTTTCAACGGACTTGAATTAGTTGTTTCTGTCATTAGTTTTAATCAATTCAATCAAACAAACTGATATGTATCATAATATTATTAAGTTACTTAGACGACAATCAATATTATTGTTTTATTTAATTTGGAATGCAAAGCCCCGCCTTGGGTTCTAAAATTTGAAACATAGTCTACTAGCACTGAAGTCTAAGATCTACCCCTAAAATATGGCAATTGATAGGCAAATATAAACAAAAACCTTTAGCAAGTAGTTAATATAAAATGACAAATAATAAGAAATATAATTAAATACTAGCTATATTTATTGTTCCACACATATTTCGCATATAAAACATTGAATACAAGATAAATGTTATTTCATTTAGACGAGTATACGGTAAACGAGGACAGCGATTTATGAGAGCATTAGGAAAAACAATGACCTCTTGTGTTCTATTCGTGGTACCTTTTCTAAATATACACGAACTATATTTCATATTTATTTTTCACGTGTTAACATATTATATGAAACTTTATTTATGTATTATATACAATGTTAACATGGCAAAAATAAAAAAAAATAAGTTTGATTTCACGATCATCAGATTACAATTAAAATTATTTTATATAAAATAATAGAATAAAAATGCTAACTGTATATTTATTCACATACACTCAAATCACTCAATAAGTCTCGAGTGTTATTTAACACTATTTAGGTACTAGTACGAAAATCTGTCGATTTCGCCTTTTCTTTCTAATCTATACATATAATAAATCTGTAGAAAAGTCATTTTTATACATTGAAGATATTGAAGAGGCCTGTTGTGGCGCAGTGGCACAAGCGTGAGACTGTAACCGATAGGTTGTGGGTTCGATCCCCGCTCAAGGAAATGATATATTTAATATTTTAAATTTAAATATTTAATGTTTTCATTGTTGAGGCCTGTCGTGGCGCAGCGGCACAAGAGTGTGACTGTAACCGACAGGTTCTGGGTTCGATCCCCAGTCGAGGAAATGAAATAATTAATATTTTCAATTTAAATATTCAATGTTTCATTTCTTCGCTCTGGTAATAAGGCAAAGCGCGGCGTTGAGTTCCGCCACTCACTTCAGCGGAAAGTGGGGAACGGAAGTGGAACGGAGTGTCATAACACTAGGTTTCACTTCCGCTCCCTCTGCCTACCCTGCCCAGTGCGGGATACAGCGTGAAGCTGAGAGAGAGAGAGAGAGAGAGAGAGAGAGAGATGTTTTCATTTCTTCGCTTTGGCAAAACGCGTCGTTGAGTTCCGCCACTCAACACGCGAGGGATATTGTTGTCAATGCGTTGCCAATTATGTTGCCAACTTTGGCGGAAAATGGGGAACAGAAGTGGAACGGAGTGTCTTAACACTTGGTTTCCATGTACTGCTACCCTGCCATGTGCGGGATACAGCGTGAAGCTGAGTGGAGTGAGTGAAGCAATTGAAAAAATAAAATAGCCAACGTGTGAAAAGATAAGTAACAGAACTCATTTCCATCATTTTTGAAATTTTTGGGTGTTTGTTTCTCTAATCTCAGTAACTACTAGTCCGATTTGTAAAAATTTTTCAGTGTTAGATAGCCCATTTATCGAAGAACACTATAGGCTATATATCATCACTATAAGACCAATACGACCGGAGCACCAATTAAGAATGTTTCAAAATCGGGGGATTTGTTTCCTAATTGAGAGTTTCCGCTGCGTGCTTTGCATAAACGGTTAAAGTTTCGCAAAAATCATGTATAACAGAATTGTTCTTCTTTAAAAGTCTTAAAAATATGTCACCGACAGCATATGTCTATCTTTTAAGGTTAGCTTTTTACGCTCACCAATTTGTTCTAAAATAATACATTATTTGCGAAGGTGTTTTAATAAACTATTTTTATTTAAATAACTACGTTATCCATCACAAGTGTTTAATTTAAAACAATATTGCCCTTAATATCACTCTATTTAAATGAATATGGCTATTATTTATTTTTAAAACTCTAAGTGATAAAGGTTGAACAAACTTAACATGTTTCCCTTTTTATGGCAAAACAACGTTTGCCGGGTCAGCTAGTTGTCAATAACAATGTAAGGTGACTGACTGAATTGAAATTTATTAATTATAATTAAAATATCATCATACGTAAAATATTATATATTTTTATTAATTTATCGTCAATTGTCTAGCTTATATTTATTGTAAACTAGCTTTTGCCCGCGACTTCGTCCGCGTTTCCGTTGTTTTTCGAAAAAAAATTAGCAGATGTCCTCCCTCATAGTTTTGACGTAACAGGCAGATTCACTTTCGTATTTTAGAAGGGCAATAGTAATATAATATGCCAATCCACAAAACTGTTGAAAAATATAAGTAACCGCAGAATATTATAATATACCCACGCTATACCCACGACTCGGTCAGCGTGTAACTCCTTGTTTTTTATTAAGATAATATATTGCTAATATTTTTAGATCAAATTAAAATGTTTCCGCGCAAAGCTTCTGGGTAGACTATGTTAAGAGTCGACCCGTCCGGCACGTGAACGTAAAGATTCCTAGAATTGCTAACCCGGGAAAGAGCGACGTATAATTGACCATGCGAGAAACAGCTAACACCGAGATCTACTCCAGCAACACGAAAAGTCTGCCCTTGAGCTTTATTGATAGTCATGGCATAGCACACCGATACTGGGAATTGCGTTCTTTTAAATTGGAATGGAAAATTATTTGGTATTATGGGAATTCTGGGAATAAAGACAGTTTCTCCTGCACCGCAACCTGTTAAAATTTGAGCCTCGATTACATTTTGTTGCAACTGGGTTACTTTTAGCCGAGTTCCATTGCAAAATTGAGGTGGTCTTAAATTTCGGAGCAGAATTATCGGTATGCCAATTTTTAAACAAATTATATGAGAAGGTAGTCCAGGCATACTTAAAGAATTTAAAAATTCTATCGGGTAATTAGTGGCTTCTTGTTCATCAACCATTCTATTTATTGAACTATAAACTTTGCTTTCTCCCTGTATATTAGACAGTATTTTATTATTAATTTCAGATGCCTGGTCATTGCGAGGAGTCAAAATGGACCTTTCCCAAAGCCAAGAATTGTCCCTATTTAATATAATTGTTATGTCACCGTAAACCGAAGATATAAGATGTTGTTGGGATTGCACTATACAACATAACTCAGGTGTCAGAATAAGTTTTCCTTGGTGTAGTTGTGGATAGGTACCTTCACCAATCTTCAATAATGTATCAGAAAATTCACGATTATCTGCGTTGTCTCCAGTTCTCACTCGCATATTTATAGTCAAATGCACCGATTGTATATCACGCCACAAATAAGAGCTTTTCAGGCAAGCCCTAATCTCATCAGCTCGGGTTCCCCGTGGTATTACCGGTAAGGTTTGTCGGAAATCACCACAAAATAAAACCGTAATACCGCCCATTGGTCGATCATTTTGTCTTATGTCCCTTAGAGTTCTGTCTACTGCTTCTACTCCTTTTCGATGGGCCATCGTACATTCATCCCATACGATTAAATTACACTCACGCAATACCTTAGCTTTGTCGCTATTTCTTGAAATACTACAGGTTGGACTTTCCGTGCGATCTAAATCAATTGGTATTTTAAACATAGTGTGAGCAGTCTTACCTCCTGGTAGCAATGTTGCAGCTATACCTGATGAAGCCACGGCAAGAGCGATTTTACGCTGATTTCGAACATAAGCTAATATTAATTTAGTCAAAAAAGTTTTCCCAGTTCCTCCAGGTGCATCTTAAAACCATATTGTTCCTAAATTATTCTGCACACTCTCGCACACGCGATCATAGACTAAGCGTTGTTCTGCAGTCATCATTGGGACACCGTTTTCTAATGTTACCAGCAGTTCCATTGGGTTGTAACCAATCTCTGCGGAATATTCCCTATTGGTAACCTCTCCGACTGAGGTTTGCGTTGGCAAACCATATTCACAAAGTGATTTACCGCCTACTGCTGTTAAGTCTTCCTGAAGAGCTAATAAGCACTGATTTATAGCCAGATCTCGAAAATTATCATTAGTTGCGCCTTCATTATTGTGAGATAAATTCCGAAGAAAGTCTTCTGCAAATTTTTCTTTATATTTTTCCCATAATTGGACAGGATCAGATAAATTACAAAATGTGAGTATTGTTACAAATAAATGGCGTAACCGTCGTGGATTATCACTAACACAGGATTCTGCTAAAGCGTCATCCCAATGTTGATCATTTTCAAGCAAATGACGCGCTTGGCAAGCTGCATGATAAGTTGGATAAACAACATCGTCTACTTTTCTCAAATCTATAAATGATGTTGGTCCTCGCACTGTATGTAATAATAATCTCAAATAAAAACACTCTGCGTTGTTAGGATGAACAGTATACACTCTACCAAGAACATGTTCTTTGAAAATACTTGTCTCGCCATCTACAGGCCTGCCTCGGCGTCTACGGTTAAAGACACCTTGTTGTTTATCGTAGGTATAATACGATGGAACTTCTTCATACAAAAGAGACTTTGCGAAATTATCAGTTTGGCAAAGTCGAAAGAATGCCAATAAAGTTGTTTGTCTAGGGTTCTCTAATCGTTCTGTAACATTTTCGGCGTTAAAATATATACGTTGACCGCCTTCCAGATGAACATCCAGATGGGTCACAGGTGGATATCTTTCGTGAATATTAAAACTTAAGATCCGCCACACAGCTTCTGAAGAGCTGATATATCTGCCTGACTGAAATCTAGTAACTTCATCATGTTCATTTCTTAACGCAAACGTAGCTTGGTCACTGCCCTTGTTAATGTACTTACAAATATATTTAATTGACTCTACACTATTACACATTTCTACATTTATGTGAGCTTGAAATGCTCTGGACAATACAGGCGAATACGGAACGACCCACCTATTATCTAAAGTAACCTGTTGTCCAGACATTCGCTTTTCAACAGTAAAACCACCATTGTCTCTTGAACGGCGACGATATAATGGGTATCCATCATGTCCTGTTACAGTTTCATCCACTAATGCTTTTGGATACCTTTTAGTGCAACGACCGTCTTGCATGCAAGGAGCATTTGCGTTAAATGCACCACATGGACCATGTATCATATGAGTTTTAACAATGTCGTATAACAGGGGATCTGCAGTCGGATCTGGAATTTCAGCACTGATTAATCTGTCTACATCATTAGGTCGAACCTTATCTTTTAACCAAAGCAAGATATGTGCGTGAGGTAAGCCGCGTTTTTGCCACTCAACACTATACATATAACACAATACTTCTCCAAAAATGTTATCTTTGGTAAGAAGATCTATCATTGATTTTAATTTTAAATGAAACACTCTTGCAATAATATCATGGCGGTCATGCGGTGCCTGACCCTCAAGAAGCTCCCGAGTGATTTCATCCCACTTGGGATTGGTAGTTACAGTAACAAATAAGTCGGGACGTCCATATTTTCTTACGTAACAAAAAGCGTCTTGAGTACGTTCATGCATGTAGCGTGGACCACCAGTAAAAGAAGAGGGTAAAATAACTAAACGACCCATATTCACAGTATCGTTATCTTGCTGCATGGCATCGCGAAGGTGCACGTATTCTTCAGCGCGCAGCTGCCTTTGATTAGATCGTATATAAACTAATCTTTCGGTTTCAATTTTTGCGTACATGTCAACAATAAAATGATTAAATAAGCCACGAAAACGTTGAAAGTATACCAATCTATTCCGTCTCACTTGCAGGTGGTAACAATAAAATTGAAGGCATGACACCTTTTTATTATAATTAGGTGCGCCTGTGCGCGGATCGGTTTGGTATACAGCGAAATTATAACCATCTTCCCCTCGACAGTATATCATAGGATATTGCAAACTGTCGTAAGCCCTGTGGGTTTCGAAAATACGTTGCAAACGATTGTCTCTGGAACGTATAACGATATCACGCCTATCACATTCCTGGTCGACCAGTACTACAGCAACTTCATTCGTGGATGGAACGTTATGACGCCCAGGGTGTTCCTGAGTTGGACGATTATCGGCATTTATAACAATTTTATAATTGTTATTACCATCTTGAGAAAGGGCTTCTAATGCCGATTTAAAACTGCATACGTACGAATTAACCTGATGTAACATGTTCTGAAGTTGTGCAATGAGTTCAGTATTTAAATTCGGAAAATATTGATTTCTTATATTCGACTGTTCGTTGTAATCGGATACAAAATATATTTGAAGAAATTTAGGTTGTTCTTCAGGCAAAAGGGACCCTATCAAATGGTAAACCTGACCTTGTACCTTAAAAGTAGGCATGAAAGGGCCTTCTGAGATTTGTTTAGCACCAAAGGATGTCATTTGGAATGCACTATTATAAGTGCGAATATTATCTAAAAACTGTTTGGATTGCAAATGTTCCCCTAAAAGTAGTGATTTTAAAGGTTCCGGTGGGTCTTCGAACGAAGGCAAATTTATTTTACCTCCAGAACAACAGAAACCAGCAGACTCCTTCCTCCACTTCGAAGCATTACAAAAGGAACATACTACGTTCATATCGCCTATTTCAGAAGATGATCTGTAATCAATTGTGAGGTTATAAGCAAACCCACTTTTATATTTATCGGACCACGCCACCGAATTTGTAGATTGATCTACCACGTGTATATCTAAGTCATTAAGACCATGTCGAAATCTATCTGTAGTAAGACGGGCCTCTCGCTGTTCTTCTGTTTCAAGCGACCGAATATTTTCAATTCTTAATCTTTCATTAGATAAAGTAATCAATTGTTCTTGTCTCAAAGAATTGTAATAATCGCGTCCCGACTCTAGTCGTTGTTCATGCTCATGTTCATCTTCAAGAGATCGAATCATGTTATGGTGCGCCCTTTGTGGTATTTGTCAAACGGTCTTGATATTGAGTAAAAGTTTCAGATTCTCGAGACAAAATATGACGTTCGCGATCAGCTGTAAGCCGTAATTCCCTCTCAGTGAAGGTTTCGGACTCGCGAGATAAAATATGACGTTCGCGGTCAGCTGTAAGCCGTAATTCCCTCTCAGTGAAGGTTTCAGACTCGCGAGATAATGTATGCCGTTCGCGGTCAGCTGTGAGTCGCAATTCTCGTTGTAAAGCAGTTTCAGCTTCTCGGGATAACGCATGTTGTTCCCGGTCAATGGAACGCCTTAGCTCTCGTTGAGAAGAGCTTTGAGAAGCCCGTGTTGTAGCTCGTCTCGCTATTTCAGCTGCTAATCGCATCTCTCTTTCTGGAGAGCTTTCATTAGCTCGAGATGTTGAGGCACTAACTCTCATAGAGTTTAACCGATGTGCTCTTTCCTCTTCCGATTCTTGAGAACGCGTCATTCTCATTCTCCTAGCTTGACTCGAAGTTCGAGATAAAGATGGTCGTTTTTTAGGTGGCATCGTTTATTTTATTTTTAATCGACGGTAACTTAAATTCTATTTAGTTACCCAACAAAAAACTTACGTCAGAGGTCCTAACTATAGCTAAGTATATAATAAATAGAATATAAATCTAAGTGCCTATTAAAACTAAAATAATATTCTAATCGAATTATAAATATGTACGTAGGTACCTACAAATTACAAAAGAATAAAAAATGAAAATAAAGCTATACTTAATGCGTGTGCAATACTATCTACACTTACCTACTTCACTTAAAAATGAATAATAAGAAATACCTACAACTACTGTAATTAATCAAAGTACCTATGCTAATACAAAAAAAACCTTAGATGTTCTAAGTACAGCTGCTATATAATAAAAAAATATAAATCTAAGTGCCTATTTAAACTTAAATACCTAATATTCTAATAGAATTAAACTAAGAAATATGTACCTTCCTACCTACAACTTAGGTACAAAAAAAAAGAAATGAAAATAAAGCTAAAACACGTGTGCAGTATAGGTAGATAGTAGGCAATATCTACCTATACCTACTTCACTTAAAAATAAATAAAAAATACCTATGAATACTATAATTAATAAAAGTACCTACCTACGCTTTTATCTACTCAATACAAAAAAAACTAAACATAAAATGCCCAAAACTAACCTATCAGTAACTAAAAATCTAACAATAATCTAATCTATCTATCTATTATCTAATCTAAAAATCGAATCTAAATCTACTTAAAAAGAAATAAAATAGGAACTATTAATAGTTAAGAATTTAAACACAACTAAAACTAATTTAGAAAATAACAACAAAAGAAATTAAAATAAACTATTTAAAGACAAAAAGTCGCGCTGATAAGCACGGTTTATAAAATAACAATTATTGTCTGTCAATAAAGTTCAACACTCTGAACGCATCAACAGCCAAATATTCGCGAGCCCCGTCGAGCGCGGCAACCGTTACGCAAAAATAATCCTTATAGCTTGATTCACTATTCACGCGCGATGTCTTGTTGGCGTATTTCATGTAAGTAAGTATAAGTTTGGTGTTTCTATACCGATTTCAATGATTCTTTTTTTATTGAATTGGTGCTAATGTTTATTTTTTTTTAATTAGGAATGATGGTGAGCATTATTGGTTTTATAAACGTAAAAGTAAACAAATATAATAAGAAATCTCCGAACTGCTAAGCTATCGAGAGTTATGCGTGTTATTGTGAGTTAACTATAAAAGATAGATATATGCTGTCTTGGAATATTTTTCGTGTATTTTTATGTAGAATATTTCCGTTATACATAGTTTCTATGTAGCTCTAACCATTAAGGCTGCACACGCGACGGAAGCTTAAAAAATCAAGCAACTTCTCCCATTTTCTCAACATTTCCTTTCACTACTCTGCTCCTATTCATTGTAGTGTGATGAAAAGTATACTATTACCTGCCCAGGAGTATAAAGAATAATTGTACTAAGTTTCGTTAAAATCCGTCGAGTAGTTTTTTTTTCTATAAATAACATACAAACAGACAGACAGACAGACAGACAAAAATTTTTTTAACTGCATTTTTGGCATCAGTATCGAACACTAATCACCCCCTGCTACTTATTTTGTAAATATATTTCATGTACAGAATTGACCTCTCTACAGATTTATATTTATTGTAAATTAACATTTTCAGTGAGTCTCACATCCTGAAATAAAATTAAATAATATTTAATTTATCAAAAAAATTAAAATATATAGGTATATTCCATTTATCGTTTGTTTAATAATTTCCCAAGATTAACAGAAGCGTACCGAGGCGAGGTCCATGTCAATCTCTCGATTATCAGAGCTCGTTGTCTGTGACAGTCAATTAACATTAACGGCACAGTGACGTCAAATTTACTATGCATAAGATAGAGAAAGCAGTAACGTGTTATTTATTATTATTTTGCTAAAGCCTGTCGTGGCGCAGCGGCACAAGCGTGTGACTGTAACCGATAGGTTCTGGGTTCGATCCCCAGTCGAGGAAATAAAATATTTAATATTTTCCATTTAAATATTTAATGTTTTATTTCTTCGCTCTGGTAATAAGCCTCGTGCGGGATACAGCGTGAAGCAAAAAAAAAATTGCTAATTAATAAAACTTGAGAGGCCTGTCGTGGAGCAGAGATACTTGTGCGGCTAGTTGTGGTTCACTTCCCACAAGGCAATGAATGCAGTATGCAAGGCAATCATACCTACCTATTCAGGACATACCAACCACCACATCATGATTGTACAATGACGATTTTTATTAATTAATGAAGGATTTTCTCTGATGAGAAAAAAAATATATCAACGTTTATCAATATTATCACCATAAAATATATTTTTCTATAAACTTAAAGATTTATTACCAATTGAAATAGTGAATAAAACTTAATTTATTTAAAATCCACATTATCAACATATCTACGGATTATACACATGAATGTATATTTTTGTTGCTAATAAAGTTGCTGTTGTTATTAATTATCTGAAGTTTATAGTTGTTTGACATATATCTTTGTACATAATAATAACCGAAAAAATATTCATTACATTCAATATACAAAAAGTAACACGAATATTTATGATATAAAAAGCATTATAAAAACTTGAAGAACCATAACATATTAAGTTGGGACAGCAGTTTGAAAGTAATATTGACTGGAAGTTAGAGTCAGAAAGCAATATCTCTTTAATCTTAGTTCAAGTACAACTTCTGTGCCTAAATTGCTACTATAGCTAATAACATAATTCATAAATTTAGTTTCAATCCATATGATTCTTATAAACAAGTACAATTACAAGTTAAGTAAGAATATAATAATGAAAATTTTATTTTATAGCATTCGAAAAGTCATAAGGAGACTCCGTTCTCCACGGAGGTCTTAGCAATTAATTCTCTCTGCCCACTAGTACTACACTACACATGTAGTATATACGCGTACAAGTTTTTATCCAATCCATAACCATTACGTATCTATTTATTTATTATATTTATATAAATATCTAGCATTCGATCCAATAATATATATTCATTATGGAAATTAATTTAACTTTAAATTTAAACTTTAAATATTTTAGGGTTATTTATTAAGAACTTTGTGGAAATAATTTCAAAGCATGTTTTTCCTCAAAATAGTGCTTAGATGAAGTAATTATTAATCAGCAAAGGCTTTAGATTATATCCTAAATTATCAGGTTAATGAAATATAAACAGCCTCTAGCTTTCAGTGAGAGCGGGCTGCAGACATTTTCATTATCGCTCCAATAAGTGACTTTAATAAGAAACTGCTCTTAGCGTTCCCGGTGCCTTTCTAGAGACTGTAATGTACAAAAGACTCAATGGTACCTTAGAATTATTTAGATTTATTTCATTAATACTGTGATTTGAAATATTAATAAGATTTATTATTAAATTTAAGAGTCAATTTATAATATTTTGGCTATTTGAAACGTATTCTTGGATTATGTAATTAAAATATTTTTAGCAGAATAAATGTGAAGTTGACATAAAAAAAATCCTTATCGTAGATAATATTTAATGTAAATGTATTTTTTTTTCATTATGATTGTAATACAATTAAAACATACTGACAGCTATCACGTACATACGTAATAGCTGTTAGTACTGTTCTTAGCTTTTGCCTTTACGCGGCAGTGCACGTATTTCTATGCAAAGACAAATGGCTATTACGTAAGCACGAGTCCGATTATAAAGAGAGGAGAAAAGCTAAAATTATATATATATATATATATATATATATATATATATATATATATATATATATATATATATATATATATATATATATATATATATATATATATATATATATATATATATATATATATATATATATATATATATATATATATATATATATATATATATATATATATATATATATATATATATATATATAAAATACTTTGTTATAAATATTGCAATAGTAAAAAACGTATTTAAAAAAATAAAAATTACAGTAAAATTACTTTTTCGAATATAAAATACTCCATAAATGTAACATATCGATTATTTGTAGAATAATATCAACTTACTAATCATCTATATTTAATTCTTGTTTCTAAATGGCCAGCTGCCACTTGTTTGTAAGTAGAACACGTCTTGTCGCTGTTTCCTCTAACTATATAGTTTATTAACAACAGGTTCTTGGCGCGAGTATATCAGATAATGTTTAGGACAAGTTGTGTGGAGCCAGTCCTGATAAATTTGGGTACTTCATTAATTACGCTTCACAAGCTGAGCTTTAGATATATATATATATATATATATATATATATATATATATATATATATATATATATATATATATATATATATATATATATATATATATATATATATATATATATATATATATATATATATATATATATATATATATATATATATATATATATATATATATATATATATATATAAAAATCGACTGTTATCACCATAAAATATATTTTTCTATAAACTTAAACATTTATTACCAATTGAACTAGTGAATAAAACTTAATTTATTTAAAATCCACATTATCAACATATCTACGGATTATACACATGAATGTGTATTTTTGTTGCTAATAAAGTTGCTGTTGTTAATAATTATCTAAGGTTTATAGATGTTTGATATACATCTTTGTACATAATAATAACCGAAAAAATATTCATTACCCTCAATATACAAAAAGTAACACGAATATTTATGATATAAAAAGCATTATAAAAACTTGAAGAACCATAACATATTAAGTTGAGACAGCAGTTTGAAAGTAATATTGACTGGAAGTTAGAGTCAGAAAGCAATATCTCTTTAATTTTAGTTCAAGTACAACTTCTGTGCCTAAATTGCTACTACAGCTAATAACATAATTCATAAATTTAGTTTCAATCCATATGATTCTTATAAACAAGTACAATTACAAGTTAAGTAAGAATATAATAATGAAAATTTTATTTTATAGCATTCGAAAATTCGGATGGAGACTCCGTTCTCCACGGAGGTCTTAGGAATAAATTCTCTCTGCCCACTAGTACTACACTACACATGTAGTGTGTACGCGTACAAGTTTTTATCCAATCCATAACCATTACGTATTTATTTATTTATTATATTTATATTAATATCGAGCATTGTTCTCATTAAATACATTCATTATGGAAATAAATTTAACTTTAAACTTAAACTTTAAATATTTTAGGGTTATTTATTAAGAACTTTGTGGAAACAATTTCAAAGCATGTTTTTCCTCAAAATAGTGCTTAGATGAAGTAATTATTAATCAGCAAAGGCTTTAGATTATATCCTAAATTATCAGGTTAATGAAATATAAACAGCCTCTAGCTTTCAGTGAGAGCGGGCTGCAGACATTTTCATTATTATATATATATATATATATATATATATATATATATATATATATATATATATATATATATATATATATATATATATATATATATATATATATATATATATATATATATATATATATATATATATATATATATATATATATATATATATATATATATATATATATATATATATATTTTTATTTTTTTAAATACGTTTTTTACTATTGCAATATTTATAACAAAGTATTTTTATCATTATATTCGTTATTAATATTTTATTGTTGTTTGATTGAAGCTTATAATGATGATAAAATATATTTCTCACTCTCTTCTTCCATTTTCTGTCAGAATTAATTTTCGGTAGCGTAATCCAGTACCAATCCTGTGACGTTTCGAATTCCAGAAAATAGAATTATTAATATTTGGATCTTCGAGTCGGAATCAAACTAACAATCGTCATGATAGTTTGGTCGTACGCATTTGCGTATGACAACACCACAACAACGTATCACTAAATAAGTATTTTTTTTATAAATGTAATTTATAACTTTGAATTTTGTTCTCATTAAACTAAAAAGAAAGTAAACATACTACAACCTTAGAACTCATAACATAGTATGTGTAACAACAGATAAACCTCTACAATGTAAACAAGGGTGGACGATTTATCTCGTTGAAAAAAGCTTCTCGTTTCTCTTGCAATGTGATCTACAACTCACGGATCTTTCCCATCTCTTTCGAATATACGTTGATGCGATGTAGCGGAGCTTTGAAATGTGATGCTCATACTGGAAGTCGGGATTGAAGTGTTCATGTGAAACTTTCGTTCTGAGCTACAATGTTTCTTTGTAATAAGGTTGTATTTTTTATATAATATAATTATAATACAGTAAATTTACCGTAGATATAAGATTATTATATATACTTTTGAGAGTTTATTGCCCTAAATAATGATTCCCAAGAGCCCTTCATGATTGATTCTGTAAAACAGGTAGGCAGAAAGATCGCCGTGTGTTGTACGTTAAATGGTCAAAATGAGAAAAGTTTTAGTTTAATTATTTCATTATAATAAATAATTACTCCAGATATATTGATTCAGGTAATTATCTAATTTTATAAACATTCAACCTTTTATTACGTTCGAATAAACAACCTGCTTTCCATATGATTCAGTATCTAATATTGATTATACATTAATTATACAGTATTTGAAGCTTACCATTATTTCTGAACTAAAATCCTTTATACAGAATTTACTACATTAAACACAACACTAACAGTTGAATCACGTATAGTTTAGAATAGGTGGCTAGCTAATCCCGTTGCTGATAGAACAAGCGGTATATCCGTATCGTGTTTAAGCACCCTCTATCAATTTTGCTATTTTGTGCGGCAAAACCAATAGTGGATTCTATTGCAACGTATATTCCATTTTAATTCGTATATGCCATTAATTTTTGACAAAACACATTTGAACTTTTTAAGCCTATTCTTATTAAACCTTTAAAATATGTAATTTTTATTGTAAATGTAAATTTTAATATAATTTAATTTATATAATATTTGTATTATTTACTGCTGTTTAAATATAGTAAGTATTTTTTTTTACTATTATTTTACTATGTAAACGTCAATATATGTACTAAAATTATTGAAAATATTGTTGATGTAGAATAGTAGAAATAATTCTAATATTAGAGACCACAACGCGGTGTAGTACATAAAAAATAAGATAATAAGATATATAAAATTTTATATAATCACTAGATAATATTGCGAATACAAATATAACCACGTCAAACAATAATAAAAATACAGCCAGAATAGACTTAGAAAAGTAAAATACAAACTGAGATTCAGGCTTCAATATCTAAACCAAGTTAACTTAAAAAATCCTTTTACTTAATCTAGTAAAATTATATGCCTTATATATGTGATAGGAGCATAGCATACATTGGCATTATAGCATTTTCGTTTTCTTGATCTCTAAAATCCTTTTCAAACTATTAGATTTGAAATCTCAACTTGCTTGTTATATGGTGGATTGTTGGAAATCAATATCATCTAACCATCAAACTCAAAACCATCGAGCTCACCATAATATCAGCTGTTCCATTGCGACATAACGGTCTCAATGTATATTTATTTGTATTTGTCAAAGAAATCTCAAGATCAAATTGACAAATACGGCAAATACTAATAAAAGTGATGAAAATGATTGCAAATAAAAGTAAAATAATAACAATACTTATAATTATAATCTGGATATGTTTATTAAAGTCGTATGTCATCGAAATGGCTCCATATTTAATAAGTGTAATATTCAATTTTTAATTTTCGGTAGAGTGACAATAATATTGTTAGGAATCTTGACATATTTACAATTAATAACGTGGTTTGCTTTATTTATATTTGATTTATAATATTTAAATTTTAGCTAGCTATAATTTTATTCTGAACTAGCGACCACTTGCGCGTTCGCCTGCTTGAATGGTATAATTTTATTTATTAGTTATAATTTTTTTTCTTTGTCTAATAACATAATTTAAATTATTCGAACGTTGTCCAAATATAATAGTAAAAACTGCATATCTGGTTATCCGTTAATAACATCACAAAAAATACAGAGAAACAGACAATTATTTTAATTATCACTATTTTGGGTTTCTATTACATTATTAAAATGTACAGACACCCATAGGTCACAGATTTGTTATAAGTATAGTGAAAGTATTTTTCTTGACAACTAAAAAGTGAATTTTGTATAATAACCAAGATATTTACAGTAAAGATACATTTTGAAGAAAAATTCTAAGATAAAGCTTAGAAATCCATTAGAGTATCACGTACAGCAGATTACTCCACAAATTGATATAGAAGGCTTTAAGCCAACTGTCCTCATGGAATCTAATATACTTTATTGTACTAAATAGGTACATAAGAAACATTAGCATGAAAATAAGAGTGTACAAATGTGGACTTATCTCTGTTAGAGATCTCTTCCAGCCAACCAGTGGAAGTGGATGTACACTACAGTGTACAATAAATACAAATAACGAACTTACTAATAAAATATTTTTATACGTTTATTAAAGTAAACAGAGCGAAAATATATGTCCATCAAAAACATGTAGTATGTTTAATCGAATGTTTAATCAAAGAGAAGATATTTGTGTCAATTATTTTATAAGAAAGCTTTGCTTATAATATTATTTACAAAAAGTATGGAATTATATTTTTAAACAAAAAAATCAAAAATCTCAACCAATTTTATAGTTGACCTCATTTTATTAAGTAACATTTTTGTTTTATCATAAAGGTAAATTGGCTTTTTAAGCAATAATTTCCTTTTAGCCAAAAAATATTTGAAAGTATGAAAATTAACAAAACTGTATATGGATATACGAGTATAAGGAATTAATTAATAGATTTAAACATGCAAATATTATTATTATATAAGGCTTGGTAGTTAAAGTAATTTGGAAACAAAACAATTTCATAGAAAGTTCTTTGTTATTTACCTTTTGGTAACTTTATGTGGCTTACTAAAAAAACTTTATACATTTTTTTTTACAAATATTCTTTGAAATAAAAGATCAATACTGACAAAAATGTAAAAAATCTTTCCGTGAATGAATATTACGGAAGGAGTACTCGCATAATATTCTTTAATTAAGTCAATAAAAACATAATTGAAATATTTATTGCGGATTAACACCTTTAAATAAGAAAAAATAGTTTAAAAAGTCTTTATAATAACTGAATGTCATCATGTCACATTAGGATGTCGTCAAACAGTATTTGTATTTAAATTATTTTAGCTCAGACTCAGTTCACACAATGAAAAGAAAACTGTCACAACAAATCATCGAGTACATTGTGTGTTTTTACGTGTTGTTTTCGATTATCGAGGGTCAAGTCAGGTGTAGTTTGATGATGGAGTGTCCAGTGTATAATAGTATCACCATGAATGGCGTGTGATGTGTGTTACGATATACTAATTTGGAGGCAACCAAAAAATTGCCAAATATTTGAAAGCTATCGGTAGCCGCATTAGTGAAATTAAAAGCTAGTTACTCGGTAACAGTTTCCCCACCCGAAATAAATTATTTTATATAAAAGACTGCAAGTGTATTTATAAAATATAAAATCGTTAATTTTGTTGTAATTAAAAGAATGTTGGGATAGAGATTTATTGGGCACGTCTATTCTATCACAATTCGTATCTGCGAATTGTGAGAATTCTAGGATAAAAAGACATAGGATAAAAAATAAAATGGTCTATCATTATATATCGTGTTTAAGTATCGGGTAAATTATTTTAATGAAACCATTAAAAAATCTTTGTTTCATTTTATTTAATATAGATTATTAGAATCTTTCTATGTTAATAGAAAGTAAAATGTAATGCAAATATTAAACAAAAAATGGAGATAAACGCTCTTCAAATAAACAATAAAACTTAATATCTAGAGTAATATTATCTAAATAGACAATAATATATATGTAACGCAAGCGTCGCTTCAGGGATTAATCAGCGTCGATATTATATGAGAACTGAATGATTACTCTGAAACTTTGATACTACATACACGTAACTATAACTTATGTATACATGAATCCAGAAAAATATGGCAGTGAATATTTGAGTGTATAATGATACCGTTTGACAAAGGTATCGGAAGCGAAAACCAAGCCAATATCCATCGAAGAGATGGATGATCAATGATTAAATAATAAATTAATTTTTGCTGTACTTAATATTTACAATTGTATAATGTATAGGGTCACACACCAACATGCTTTAAAATAAACTCACAAAGACGTATTGTTTTCCTAATGCTTCTCATATATCGTAGTCCGATTTTAACACGAACAAAAGCACATTTAAGAAATGAAAAAACATTTATTTTACCCTTTTTCTACACTTAGCCAATATATAATTAAGCACAAAAATATTTGGTGTTAAACTCTAAATAATATATATTTAGTCTTGTATTAAGTAAAAAAGGTTTAAGCGAATGAAAACATAACGAAAAATATAACGGATTACTAGGTTAGTCAATGTCACCTGCTAAGATCACTCATGTCACTTACTTGTTAAGTCTTTTAAATACGGAAAATGCTTCTTATTATCCTATAAATTTCTACTTTAATCTAAACTATCGCATATAGATACGTCCACATTTGAATTAACCATAACTAAATATATTTGCTTACATTTTGAAAGCATGAAAAATCAAAATAAGACATGTTTTTATTATAGGAATGATATTCTAAATCACTTTCATATCGATCGAATGGATAAAATACATTGAATCCTGAAGTTAGCCATTAGAAACGTGTCACGTCGTCACATTACTGAAAGTTCGAGTTAAATTATCTTTCATTCCGTAGTAGATCTCACGCTACCACAGCCCGTTTTCATATAATAGATGGTTTTACTACAATTTTCTTTATGCCAAAATTAACAAAAACAGACATAAAATGTCTGTTGAACAGACATTTTATGTCTGTTTTTGTTAATTTTGGCATTGTAATAAAACAACTGATCTTGGATAACTATTACAAAGTATTACTTAATCTGGAATTTGTGAACAATATTTCAGGATTATAGCGCTCTTTTGTTCTGTTTTAATATGACCTAGTTAAAATTAACTTAATAAAGTAAAATTATAACTCTGAACAGTTTTGATTGCATTATTAGTTAAGTCATGGGGTCGACATATTTTCTTCTTGGACATAAAATCAGATAAACTGCTAAAATAAAATATCGCTATTTTGATGCAAAAGGGCCACAAGGCAAAAATAAAATATTTTACAGTATAGCCGTTTGAAGTTATGAAAACAGTTTTTATATCGCACATATACGTGTTGTATGCCTTTAGTGGCGTATTTTACTTCCGCGTTTAATGATAAACGAAACTATAAAAACATACTAGTGTCTGTTAAATCAATTATAAAAATAATGGACACAAACGAAATAAATGTATTTATTTAAAATATTGGTCTTTTTCTTCTTTTCACTAATAAAATTATTATTTCAAGTATAAAATATAGCCAAGCTGTGTAATAAAAATAATTAGAAACAATTTCTATAGAGAAAGATTATGGAAATAAAATATTATTTAATTCAATTGAAAAACAATCTTACTTTCTACTGTATTTCTTTTTTTAAGCTTTACGATGTATCCTGGACATAGCAGAGTATGCAGAGGGAACTTGGGAACCTAGTGTTAAAGCACTCTGTTCCACTTCCGTTAGTTTGTTTATAAAAACAATAAATCTCAAGTTTGTTTATAAAATCATATAAAAATTACCGTAATATTATAAGCAAAACGACCATGTTGTGAGTTTTTAATTTCATATGCTTTATTATAAAATATACTTTATATTTTCCTAAAACTTGTACAATAGGGCTGAATTGAAATGTGGCACTATTAATTATAAAATTAAGTATAATATTTAAAAACCGTCCAATAATAAGAATTTGTTACTGGACGATTTTGAAAATATCCTCCTTTCCTTTTTTTTCCTAATTGTGGGTTCGATCTTCTCTAAACTCAATCCACTATTAAATTAAATTTTAATATTTTCTAAGTACATACACATAGAACATTTAATGTTTTCGTTTCTTCGCTTCATGTTTTCATGTTTCATGTTTTCATGTCGCATTTCATGTTTTCGTTTTTTTGCGAGTTTCGCCTTTAAACGGGCAATGCCTCAAATTCGGCAGAAAGTAGGAAACAGAAGTGGAGCCGAGTGTCGTAACATTAAATTTCCAAGTTACCTCTGCTTATCCTACATAATTGACCAAGTAAAAACAAGTACCTACAAGATTAATATAGGAGTACTAACAGCAGTGTACAGAAAAAGGAGTTATTTCACAATTTTATTTCTGATACAACCTGAAAAATTCCGTGCTTCGGAACATTAGTTCAGCTACATTACTTGCGAGTTATCACTTTATCCGGAACAATGATATATTGTTTCCGATTTTTCAAGCGTTCTCATATATACTTCTCTCTGTCTCTATCATAAATAACTAGCCACTGTCAGGACTACTGAGAATTTTTAACCTGTTGTGTTGCATGATTATTCAATTATTCTGGTCTATATAATGTATACACGTGGCACAGTAGAAAAAACAAAAAAAAAAAAACATTTAAACACTAAATTATCTCAGTTTCCATTCAAATGTTCATTTATAAGCATTTCTGTACAGAAACATTTCATTTATTTACTTTAGGTAAGATACTCGTTTTCTTGTGAACCAGATTACTGCCGGAGCGGGTTTGTAGGATAGATAGGATGAAAGAATTGAAAGGACAATAGTCTACCAAGATAAAACGTAGAATTTGTATTGTAGATTTATCTAGAGAAAATGTATTTAATATGGTGTTCCGTTTATAAAAATTGCCGAATAATAATTTTAATATACAACATCCACAAATTACTGTATCTATTAATTTTTTAAATAATTCTTAATTTTTTTTTTCAGCTTCCCGCTGTATCCCGCACTAGGCAGGGTAGGCAGAGGGAACGAAAGTGAAATCTAGTGTTATGACACTCCGTTCCACTTCCGTTCCCCACTTTCCGCCGAATTTGAGGCATTGGGTGTTGAGTGGCGGAACTCAACGCCGCGCTTTGCCTTATTACCAGAGCGAAGAAATGAAACATTAAATATTTAAATTGAAAATATTAAATATTTCATTTCCTCGACTGGGGATCGAACCCAGAACCTGTCGGTTACAGTTACACTCTTGTGCCGCTGCGCCACGACAGGTTTCTAATTCTAAATAATTTTGTAAAATTTATCGAAACACGTCTTTCTCTCGCTTTATCTATCTATATTTCAATAAATATGAATAACGTTTAATATTATTTTAAAAATTTCTTTTAGGCTTACAGTTTAAAAAGTAGACCTCTATAACGTACAAAACAACCCAATACAGACATTGGGCGACCTCCCTATATTACTAACCACCTGTTTAAATGAAGTGCCCATCGTATTTTTTCGTCAGTACGTTAATTTCTAGAGCTCCTATAATTATATTGTATTATATTATCTTTATAAGTTTTAAATGTGTGGCGGAAACACATTTACCAAATAATAATAAATGAAGTTATTTGATTCGTCATTGTAAATAAGCTCTACTACATTGAATATGTATTTTGACGATTCAAAAGTGCTTGTAGTGGCCTAATTGAATAAAGCATATCAGAGCTAATAGTATAAAAGAGCGGGTTCAGAGTTATCTTCCTACAGGTTCAAAGTTACTGTCTCTGATAACGCGCAATACAAAAAGATACTTCAATATGATTAGTAAGGCAATTTATAGAATTTAATAAATTAATACATTTTTGCCTTACGAGATAGCTCGACTGAGAATAATTGTCATTTTTCATCGGAAGCAACCGCAACTAGCCCAGTTGATAGTTCTTATGGTTTCTATAATTTATTAAAAATTATTGGTGATGAGAGAATTTAATCTTAAAATTTATAAAAACCCTACAAATGAAATTCTTATATTATATTTCATGATAGGTGTATATTGAATTTTATATAATGTAAATGGATAAAAGATTATAAAAAAACCTGTGATCACCGAAATACATGACTTGTTTGCTTTATCAATTGTCGATGCTAAAAAATATATATTTTTTATTTGATAACCATATATATCTTCCACTAAACAATTATTAAACAAAAAGACTTTTGTAGAGAAACATCTTTACAAACTTTAAAAATCTTGTGAGGTACAACGATCGAGTTTACAAGTTAGGTCTCACTTAAATAACATTTTTTTATAATTGTACAAGAAAAATAATAAAAATATTTCATTATAAAACCCTGTAAATTCACCTTTAGTTTCAAATGTAATGAAAGATTTTTTTCACAAAAAAACTATAAATGTGCAACAGTACTTAAAATAGTACTAAAATACTTGTAACAATAAACTATTCTAAATGTCAAAGAGTATTTTCATAAATAGAATGAATCAAAGCTACTCGTAAAAGTGCCTTGCAAGGCACTTGTGTTTGCGACTCCTTCACTTTAAGTTATATTTTGGATCGGAGACCTGCTAACTGCCAGGGGACTGCCAACTTCTTTTATTATCTTTTTAGTTACACTTCTTTAAATAATTTTATCTATTTATCCACCGTTTACTATTCTTAAGTAATGAAAACCTTTATTTTATTACTTACAGTATTTTATTTTGGAATATATCAGAATCTGGGTTCGATTTGCACAAAGATAATTTCTAAGCTAAACTAAGTATGTCGTTAGTTCATCATCATCATCATTTTCAGCCGTTCGACGCCCACTGCTGGACATAGGCCTCCCCCAAGGATTTCCACGACGATCGGTCTTGCGCCTCCCGCATCCAGCGGTTTCCGGCGATCTTGACCAGATCGTCGGTCCACCTGGTAGGGGGCCTGCCCACTGAGCGTCGTCCGGTTCGTGGTCGCCATTCGAGAACCTTTCCGCCCCAACGGCCATCGGTTCTTCTTGCTATGTGTCCCGCCCACTGCCACTTCAGCTGAGCAATTCTTCGAGCAATGTCGGTAACTTTTGTTCTCCTACGGATCTCTTCATTTCTGATTCGATCACGTAGGGTAATACCAAGCATTGCTCTCTCCATTGCCCGCTGAGTGACTCTGAGCCTTCTTATGAGACGCATAGTTAGCGACCACGTCTCGCTCCCGTATGTCATTACTGGCAACACGCACTGGTCAAAGACTTTTGTCTTGAGACACTGAGGTAGCTTGGACGTAAAGATTTTTTGTAGCTTCCCGAATGCTGCCCATCCGAGCTGGATTCGACGAGAGATCTCTTTTTCGAAGTTGGACTTACCTAACTGGACCGTGTGTCCCAGGTATACGTAATGGTCAACAACTTCGAGGGTAGTGTTCCCAATAGTAACTGGAGCAGGTACTACATGGGCGTTCGACATAATTTTCGTCTTATCCATGTTTAGCTTTAGTCCTGCTCTTTGAGACACACTACTGAGATTTTCAAGCATAGTGTTCAGATCTTCTAAGGTCTCAGCCAGTAGAACTACATCATCGGCAAAGCGAAGGTGAGTAAGGTACTCGCCATTTATGTTGATGCCGTACCTTTTCCATTCCAGAAGCTTGAAAATATCCTCCAATGCCGTAGTGAAAAGTTTCGGAGAAATTACATCTCCCTGTCTCACACCTCGTTGCAATTGGATAGGATTAGAGCTCTGGTTTTGTACTCGGACCGACATAGTGGCGTGTTCGTAGAGATACCTTAGCACTTCGATATACCTGTAGTCTACTTGGCACCTTTGGAGAGACTGCAGCACTGCCCAGGTCTCAATCGAATCGAAGGCTTTTTCATAGTCCACAAACGCCAAGCAAAGTGGCAAATTATACTCTTCAGACTTCTGTATAACTTGCCGCAGCGTATGTATGTGGTCTATGGTACTAAAGCCTTTTCGGAAACCGGCTTGTTCGGGAGGTTGGAAGTCGTCGAACCTGCAGGCGAGACGATTTGTGATGACTCTCGAAAACAACTTATAGACATGGCTTAGGAGAGAGATTGGTCTGTAATTCTTCAAGAGTGTTTTATCACCCTTTTTGAAAAACAGAACAACGTCTCCTCCACTCCACGCTTTTGGCGTTTTGCCTTCGAGAATGACGGAATTAAACAGTCTCTGGAGGACTTTAAGTATCGGCCTACCGCCCGCTCTCAGAAGTTCTGTAGTGATTCCGTCGTTGCCAGCCGCCTTGTTGTTTTTAAGTTGTTCAAGAGCCATACTAATCTCGCACAGACTGACGTCCGGGATATTCTCAGTATAACGTCGGGTAAGCTCGGCTCTGGGATCTTTAGCCAAACTTTTAGAAGGTGCTCGCGTGGAATACAATTTTCCATAGAAGCTCTCTATCTCTCTCAGAATTTCAGACTTCGTCGAAATTATGCTACCGCTATCAGTTTTCAGCTTTGTCATTTGGCTTTGCCCAATAGAAAGATCTCTTGCGAATACTTTGGAGCCTTGGTTCCGCTCGATAGCCTCTTTAATATATGTTACATTAAATTGGCGAAGGTCGCATGTTAAAGATGTAGATATCTGCCTATTTAGCTGCCTATAACGACTAGCATCATCTGATTTCTGTAGCCTCATTTCGCGTCTTTGTTCCATAAGCTAGAGAGTCGTATCGGAGAGTTTCTTTGGTTTTGTACGGTGTGTTTTGAAATACTTGTACCCTACCGTACGGATAGTATCCACTACCTTGTTGTTTAGATCGTCCACATCTAAGTTGTTCTCAAGGGCTGCGAAGCGGTTTTGAAGATCGAGCTGAAAGCTCTCAGGGTTTTGGAATTGTGCGGGTATTGGTCGGTGCGTAGACTTTATCAATCGTGATCTTTCAAACTTAATGTCGATATTCAATGTGCCTCGTACCAATCGATGATCACTGCCTGTTTTCACAGTGTTGATCACAGAGACATCATTGAATATTTGCTTTTTCGTCGACATGATAAAATCTATCTCATTTTTGACTTTACCATCCGGACTCATCCAGGTCCACTTCCGCTTTTGGGGTTTCTTGAAGAAAGAGTTCATCATATAGAGGCCGTCCTTCTCCATGAAATCAACCAACATTTGGCCTCTGGCGTTCCGTTGCCCAACTCCAAATTGCCCCACTCTCAACTCATCGCCGCAACGTTTCCCCAACCTTGCGTTGAAGTCCCCCATTACAACTGTGTAGTGGGTTTTATAGCTATGCATGGCTTTAGAGATATCCTCATACATAGCTTCCACTTCGTCGTCATGATGTACCGAGGTCGGAGCATAAACCTGTATGACATTCAACAAATATCGTTTCGATATTCTGAGGATCAGGTACGCTACCCTGCTCGATACACTACCGACGGAAACCACGTTGTTAACAAGGGACTTGTGGACGATATACCCGACACCGCCCAGGGACTGTTGGTGGCCCTCCCGGTAGTATAGCAAGTTACCGGACTTAAGGATTATCGTGTCCTCCCCCTCTCTTCGGACTTCGGATAACCCAATAATATCCCAGTGTAACTTACTTATAGCTTCTTCTAATTCTACTAACTTTGCGTCAGTCCTCAGTGTACGCGTGTTATATGTTGCCAGCTCGAGTCGTCGGTGTTGGTAGCCGGATCTTACCCGGTGATTCTTAGCACCCCTTGCTCTGCCGTTACCATAGCCGCTACCGTAGCTAGGAATAGCAGGGCTGCCGGGGACTAGGGGCCGTTTTTGTATTTGGCTATCCATGGGGGGGTTTTGCCGTAATCGCCACGCTTGGCAGGCGGGTTGGCGATCGCAGTATGATTTCAGAAAGAGAGAAAGCCATAGTTTCAGAAAGATGCTGCTGCCCATCTTCTGCTGGCTATAATCCCTTAGTCGCCTTTTACGACACCCACGGGATGAGATGGGGTGGTGCTATTCTAGGCCGGCATCCACATGTCGTTAGTTACTTTCATCCAACACAAGATTGCTAAAATGGATGAAATGGAAAACGGTAAATTATCCCTGGTTGTCTACGTTTTACGAAACCGCAAATGTGATTCAATTATATCATTTAATTACATAAAACAAAAACAAACCCGCAAAATTTCGGTATTTTAAAAGTTTCTTTGCTTTCATGTATCCTTCATTAAACTTAGCTAAATCTATTTACCAATTCATTCGAGACAGTTCTGAAATATTAATCCTCTATTGAAAGAGTTGGGACCGGTCCGGAACAGGGCTTGGTTTACTTTTCGGAAGGATCTAAGATCAATTCATGATAACTCGATATATAACTTTTACGTCCGTCCTACAATTTAACTCCAAGCTTCATTTTCTTCTGGGAATTACTTTCGAGTTGTCTTTTTGAAAACCTTTATGGGGTAAGTTTAACACTATTTTATTTTTTAATCAGACATTTTAATGGTCACATATAAACTAAAATTAATCCACATATATATCTTAATCCTTTAGATGATTGTTTTGCAGATATCTGATGGCCTAGTTAAAAATTCGTATTATTAATATAATCAACATTTAGTTTTCTTAACACAGTTTGAACATCTTAAAATTTTTAAAGTATTTTATTCACGGTCACAATGATAAAATTTTCTAACCACTAGATATTTAACTACTCTACATATATAGTAATTTTTTTTAGCTTCACGCTGTATCCCGCACGAGGCAGGGTAGGCAGAGGGAACCCGGGAACTTAGTGTTAAGACACTCTGTTCCACTTTCGTTCCCCACTGAAATCTCAAATTTGGCGGAAGAATTTGAGATTGATTTGATTGCGTGTTGAGGGGACGAAAATGAAACATTAAATATTTAAATTGCAAATATTAAATATTTTATATCATTTCCTCGACTGGGGGTCGAACCCAGAACCTGTCGGTTACAGTCAGACGCTTGTGCCGCTGCGCCACGACAGGCTAAATATATATTTTAAATTGCAATATCAATATTTTTAACTGTTACTAACGCTAATTACGTGTACATTAAATATATCCATATGGTAAGAATTTTAAAAACGGTTTAGAAACTTTTGAGTTCATCTATTACACAAAAAAATCTGTTGTAATTATAATAGAAAGCAAAAAAATATGTAATGTTTCCATATAATTATTTTTTAATTATTACAAATTATTTAACTTAAGTAAAGTAGTACATATACAATTGTTAATAGCCTATTCATTTACAATTTGTCGCTTATAGGAAACATCTTTTGTAGCATTCCTATATTGTTACATGTATGATTAAATTATACATCATTTTTTTATTATAACATGTATGACAGAGTACAGAGTGTAACTCAGTCGACTAATCAAACAAGTATTACAAATTTTAATGTGGTCCACTATTTCAACGATTTACATATTTTGTTATTAAAAATATCAAGTTTGAGCTTCGAAGGAATAAGAAAATGTCGACCTTCTTGTTGGATCTGACCTCGTTATTTATTGTTCATTGTAATACATATTTTTCTTATTCTAGAATACTGAAATAAACCCACAAGGTAAAGTAAACAGATTAAGGCAAATTCCCATGAGAAAATATAGTAACATTTGATAAAGGGGTATCCTAAGCTCCTTTTTCTAATAAAAATACTAATAAAATTCAACCTTTATAAATCTATTAAAAATATATATTACAATCATAATAACAAAAAAAAAATGTGTAGACAAAACTGCATTAAGAAATCTACTCCGACACTTTTCATTGGAATCTTGTGGTTAATCAACCCAAAAGTAATAAATAGGTCGTGACAGGCAAGAAAATCTTCAGATATGCTGACTTGTTTCGAATCGACCTTCTGTCATCTTTTGTCACTAGAATTTTTTTATCATTTATGTTTTGATATGGTCATCGAGGACGAGATAAGTTCAATTTAGATGGATTATATAGAATAATCTAGATTAATCATATTGATAATAGCGAGCAGTGTAGGTAAGTGGCCACTATCTGACTTATTAATTTATTTAGTAATCTAAAATATATAAACAAACAAACTTCATTTGAGTAGGCTTTATCTATTCTATTGCCCATTGTTATTTTGAACTTGCATCTAGTAGGCCAAGCAGTATCGATAATTATAATAAAGAGTGTTGAATTGGAATTCAATGTCACGTTTTATATTACTGAAACAAAAAAAAACACTTATATATAGTTATTTTAAGACACTGGTGTGCATGTCACGGTGAGAACGAAGAAGAACGCCAGCCTTGGGGGTGGTATGTATATAAAAATATTGTAATTAATGAGCATCAATAGATAATTTGCTATCATTAGTAACAAGTTAATTAAATTCTATAATATTATTTCCTAAACTTGTACTAATGAAATGCACAACGAACGCTACTAATTATACTCGTTAATATATTCAAATGCAATGTTTTGTTTAAAGTCAGCTATGGTTTATAATAGTGTTTGGCAGCGATAAATAGGGAATACGGTGCATTATTATGGTTGCTATTTTATGACAATTAGTTGTATAATATCATATTTACAATTTTAAATAAAATTAGGTTTAAAGCCGCTTATTCTAATTAAAATTTGTCGAATAGAATTTATAGACTATTAAACTTGTATATTTATTCTAAAATAATATTAGCAGCAGCATCAGCCACATTTTGCATAGTAGTCAGATATGACTAGATTCTAATAATCGCATATTGAGTTAATAATCCTTACAGTCTACTACTTTACATAAAACTTAAAATGATCATAACCAGTTTAACAATGCATTATATGCACATCTATAGATGTGTAAATAAATAAAAGACTGACGAAATTAATACACGTGTACAAAAGACTATGAGTATTTTTATAATATAAAATCTATGTTTATTTTCCTATAACAAGTTACATTGGCTTTGCATAGATAATTTAAACTATTCGAATGGCGAAAGATTCAATAAAAAGAGACACATAACGTTATTAAAAAGCCATACATATATTTTTTTGTATATTCTGTATTTTTATAGTATTTTATTGTATTTACTAAATAATTTATTATATCGTGTTTCTATATTATTATTAAAGAAAATTATAGCAAACACAATAAAAGAAGTCAAATAGAGCACATTATAATATTAGTTATTGATTTTTTTTGATTTGTGAAATAATTAAACACTGCTGTGTCGGCTTAGAATATTAGGATCACCCTGGTACTGATGATGTCGTAAGAGGCAACTTAAGTACGTGTGGGAGAGTCACGTTGTCAACAATTGCAACACGCATGGGCAGACTCGACCTTATCATTACGATTCCCGGCATTTAAACCTGCGTTAAGTGTCTAAGGGTAATGCCGGGGCCCGGTACCCATCCACCTTATAGATCGGCAACGCACCTGTACCTTTTCTGGTGCTACACGGAGTCGTAGGCGGCGGTGATCATTCACCATCAGGTGTACCGTACGCTCGTTTGCCGTGCCTTATCCTTAAAAAAAAATTGATAGATATTTTTATGGAAATCAATAATTAAAGTCAAAATCAATATACAAATAACATTCTGTAACATAACTAACGTTTACAATTTTGTTGTTTGTTGAAATCAAATTTCAACTGTACAATACAATATACATATAATTTTATGAAGTAACTGCAAAGCCATATATGTAAATGATCATATTGGGAACTTAAGGAATAGAAATGTATTAAATTTGACATTGTTAATATTTTATATTATACTAGTGAAGTTAAATACTTCATTATTTACTTATCTTCACGCTGTATCACTACCAGGGAGATCGAAATGCCAAATCATTCAATCAGTCATTAACCTCTTCATACATACCCTCCAGAGGTCCTCGTGTTTTATACATTAACTTTCTCCAGTATAGATATATATCAGGTCTCTCTTTCCCTCTTTGTGAATTTAATTAAATATATGATATTTATCAATTATTCACTTTTATTAATTCCAACATTTAACTTATTTAAAAAAGACTCCAATTTTATAAAACTGTGTTTTACTGACAAGTTACTATATCATTTTTATTAAATTACCTCGACATTTGCATAAACGTCCATCTCTCGATCACCGACGCTTGTTGTCTCTGACACTTAATTATCATTAAAAGCGTCGTATTCACAGGCCTGCAGTAGACAACGGAATTGGGGGAGGGAAATAAAGTGTTAGGTATTGTTAATCATGAATATATTAGATATATATATATATATATATATATATATATATATATATATATATATATATATATATATATATATATATATATATATATATATATATATATATATATATATATATATATATATATATATATATATATATATATATATATATATATATATATATATATATATATATATATATATATATATATATATATATATATATATATTTTGCATAATCATATTATTTATACATTATATGTGTATATTCTAAAAAAAATTCTAAAATTTATGGAATCCATTTCCAAAGACAACATAATTCTTAAGTCCATAAATACGTCTTTTGCAATATTATAGTTTTTACATTTTAGATATTGATAAACATATAATTTTAAAGATGCGATAAACACAGGACATTTGCTAATAATAGTGATAGGGAAACATATCAATTTACTCATTTTCATTTAGTTAAGTTACTTCTGATTTTTCCAAGTAATTCGATATCATACAAGCGATCCATTGCATGCGATGATTTGGCATTCTATCAATTAACTTTTATGCATCGTTATAAGATCCAAATATTATATCTAGCTACATATAGTTTATATTTTCTTTTTTCCTCTTTTTTATATTATGTATTTATGGAAATCGATTTAAATAAAAATAAATATAATAATGATTAATAATAATGATTTAAATAAAAATAAATATAATCATTTTGTGTACTTTAGAATATTTTTAAAAACGATAGTTTGCTGACTTCTTATAAACAGTCTATTTAATTGAACTATCGCTCAAAATCTAGCTTCGTAACTGAAATGAGACATGTTGCGTACCTTTTGAACCAGTATTGTATGTGTATTGTAGTGAATCAGTATAAAACAGTACCAAAGAACAATGGTTCTCTGGTACATATATTCTAATTGGGAACGCCCAATTCGAATTAAAACGGTTGAAAAGATACGCTGAACATAGAATGGTGTAGGCAGATTATTCACTCTAGATACAACCCTGAATCTAAACAAGACCGGATGATAGTTCTTCGGGTTTTGTTCAACTACTACAAAAAATAGCAACAGAGGCAGATTGTATCACGAATTCACTAAGTAATTTAATTGTAAGAAAAAAACCAAAGTAAGTTATTAAAAGAAATTATTTATTGTTAATCTTCTGACTTTCTTTTGCTCATATGAAATAGAAACCCACATTTCAAACCAACTAAGCGTTTGATGGCGTTATTCCTAACATTATATAATAAAAAAAATAAAAATATTTAATTGATATCAAAAAATACATTCAAAACGGTTATAAATCTAATGGTGCTATCTTAAATGCATTACACAATAGGTACTGATACTGCTCCCCAAACTAAGCGGATGCTTGTATTTTGCTAGGCAGTGTTCAGTCGTGAGACGCTGCAATTCATCCATTTTTTAAATTATTACCGAAGTCTTCTAGCACGCGCGTGTGTGGCTGTGTAGGTGTGTGTATGTGTGTGTGTGTTCCTGAGTGTAAGTGTAATTGAAGTTTTTATATAAGTGTAATTGTGTGAGAATTATGTTGAGTGAGATAGTAAATATCGATATACTTATTTGGCATACACCAGCAGGTTTTCGGTCTTATCGTAGTCTAATCCAGGGATTAGCCAGTTACGTAATGTAGTTTTTATTTGATGACAACTAAGGTGGACAATATACCCACCTAAAAACACCACCGCAGGTGGGCCGTTCTATTCTTACGAGTACGTGCCGCTTATGCACATACTGAGAATAATAGTTTCATAATAATTTTTTTTAATTTCAATGTTTCAATTTTTTTAAGATGTAAATTTTAGGGACGTCTTTGCCTATGTATTTAATAAAAAAAGGTTCCTTTTCTTACCACTAGTGTCGCTGTTAAAAAGTGTAATGTCAAGTCATTATTGTAAGACGAAGTTCCGGTAATAAATAAAGTTTTTTATTAACCTTTAAGTACTGACGTGGGTGTCTCATAGACGGTGAGCTAACAAAAAAGGGCCTTATTTCGAAGCTGTTAAAGATACCCCCGCACCCTTCCCTGTACCTTCGGGATTGAACACGTCGATTAATTAGTCAAGCGCTCACTAGCGGAGCGACAACAGGTTGGCCTGTGGAGCTGCGCAGCGTCTCTCAGACGTAAGGTCAGTATTAGTGTTGGTGGTCTGTTAGACGTCAGATCATTATTCGTGTGTATCTTTCTAAGTGTCTATAACACGTAACCTCATTATTTATCGTATTATTTTAGATGGATCAACCAAGTACTTCGAAAAGTAGCCGCAAAAGAAAAAGAATGACTTGTCGAACTGATCCGGATTTAACTGATCCGAAAGTACTCTGCAATATTGGTTAGAAACTGAAATTGAGGGCGATTTTAGAGATGTTGACGATGATCAGGCAGACCCAAATTTCTTTTTACAATCTGATCATGAAACGGAATCGGAGCAGTCAAAAGACGAAGAAAATAAGGAAAATGAGAATAAGTTAGAAAACAGATCGACTACCTTGTCTCCTCTTGACGCCAATCCCGTATGTATTATGATTGTGTAAGGATTTTGAAAATACTAATCGAAATATTACTGTCATAAATTGGTTTAGCTCCATAGAATTGATGGAACAGTTGAAAGAGAGGGGTCTGACGTATCTTGGCACTTTAAAAAAAAATAAAAGGCACATCCCACCGGAATTTCAAGCATCTAAAACTCGCCAGCCAGAATCATCGTTACACAGTTTCACGAAAGATTTCACTATTGTTTCTTATGTCCCTAAAAAGTCAAAAGCAGTATTATTGATATCATCTATGCATCACACAAAGCAATTGGATTCACTGACAAAAAAACCAGTAATTATAATAGATATAATAAAACAAAAGAGGGTGTTGATAAAATTGATAAAAAGTGTTCCAATCATTCATCAAATCGTAGAACCAGGCGTTGGCCACTCGCAATTTTTTTCAGAGTCTTGGATTTGAGTGGAGTCAACGCTTATGCTCTGTACAAGACCTGCACTGCTGCTCGTGATATTCCTAGAGCACAATTTCTTCAGAACCTTGCTTACAGTTTAGTTTTGCCGCTTTTGAAACGCCGAGTATACAATGACCGATTGCCGAGGGAATTGCGATTGACAATCGCACGCGTACTAGGTCCAAATAAGCCTCCGGAGCCTGAAATAATACCTTCTGAAAGTATAGAAGCAGTGAATGAAGCATGCAAAATCTACCCATCAAGACTCAAAAGACGTACTAAGTACAATTGCATTGAATGCCACAAGCCTATATGTCTTGGCTGTTCAAAAACAATATGCGTGGACTGTGTTGACAACATTTTTTTTTTTTAAATATTTACGTGATTTGAGAAGCATTTGCAATCTCAGCATTACTATTATTAAGACTGATGTTTAAAATGTAATAAAAGTGCCAAAAAATGTCCAAATAATTCTATTGTAGCTCAGATTATAACATATATATTTTTTAAGTAAGCGAAATACAGGCTGTCTAATTTATACCAAATAAAAACTGATTTTGTTTGAAAATGTTGTTATTTTTACCCTATTATTATAGAATAATAATAAACGGATCATAATACAAGTAAATAATGTGCAAATTAATCAACAGAAGTAATCCTTTTCGATTATTTCTTAAGCCGTCTGAGATACGTCACGTCACCGTTTATGATACCACTAAACCACGTCAATACTTAAAGGTTAATACAGAATTCTTACTCGATTTACATTAATCCAAACCTAAATCACAAAAGGTTATGGGCCCAGGTACATTGTAAAAAGAATTGAGTAAAGAGCAGAGTCCAAGTGCGCAATACACGTGTACAAGTTAACTTGTGAATTGCCAGCATCGTGGTATTCTAACCTAGTCTCGTCATGGAATTTGCAAATTCTATGAGAGTTGAAAAATTTAACGGCAAGGACTTCAGGCAACGGAAATTTCAAATAAATTGCGCCTTAAAAGCGAAAGGTTTGAATATCCACGCAGCGAGGCCATCGATGGGAGATACCAACCAGTGGGAGAAAAACGATGGTATGGCCATGTTCATAATAACCTCGTCTATGGAGCTAAATCAAATATCGCTTATTGAAAACTTCGAAACGGCCAAAGAAGTTATGAATAAACTAGAATCGATTTATGAACAAAAGTCAGAACTTAACAAAATTATGGTGCATGAAAAAGTTTATCAATATAAAATGTTACCCACCGACAATATCGCACAACATGTTTCCAAAGTGGAGAATCTAGCGAAACAATTGGAAAAAAATGGAGAAAAGTTAAGTGATACAGCCATAATGACAAATATGTTAAGCACATTACCATCAAAATATCGCTCCTTACGTCAGGCATGGCTGTCATTAGACACAGACACACAAACAATTTAGAATTTAACTGCAAGATTATTAGATGAGAAAGCAAGTTTAACAAATGAAGAACAATCTGAGAGTGCTTTAGTAGCCTTGAAACATAAGAAGCAAAACAAGTTCCAGAATTAAAATATACAAAATAATTCTATATCTGGCCAATATAATCAGCATAGATTTATTTGTTATAATTGCAACAAGAGAGGGCATTTCGCCCGAGACTGTCGAGCACCTAAGAAATCTGAGAGGAAACCTCAAGAGCAAAAGATGTTAGCATTTAGTGCTGAATAATTTTTACAATCAGAAACAAACACGGATGTATGGATACTTGACAGCGGTGCATCTGCACACATGTCATACAGGCATGATTATTTTTGTGAGTTACAAGAATATGACCAGAGTAATAATGATAAAATTGTTAGATTGGGAAATAAAAACATACTCTCGGTGCGAGGTCATGGAAATATATTAATCAATAGATTTGTGAATGGAAAATGGGAGCAGAGCATTATAGAAGGTGTACTTTATGTACCCGAGTAAGTAGTATGAAATTTATTTTCAGAAGGTATGGCAACAAGGAAAGGTTATGTTATTGTTAAAAAATTCAATGAAGCAGTAATATTAAAAGACAATGTTATTGTTATGACTGCCACCCTAAAGGAGAATAATGTATATGAAGTAAATGTTAAAACTATAGTGCATATAAATTGTAACTTAGTGCAATCGAGTTTGAAAATATGGCATGAGCGTCTAGGCCATTTGAACATGAAAGAAGTGCAAAATATGAGCAAAAATTTTGCAATTCCAGTAACTTTGAGTGATGATAATGATTTTATTTGTGAGGCGTGTCAATATGGCAAACAAAGCCGTCTGCCATTTCAAAAGTCTTGCAGAGGACAATGTCAAGCTGGTGATTTAACCTACAATGATGTGAGCGGACCAATGGAACACACTTCAATATCTGGTGCAAGATACTTTGTTTTGTTCAAGGATGGAGCTACCAGTTTTAGACATGTATTTATAATTAAGCACAAAAGTGATGTCCTAGATTGCTTCAAAAGATACAATGCTATAGTGAAAAATAAATTAGGCCATGGTGTTCGCATTTTGCATACAGACAACGGTCGTGAGTTTGTAAACAATGAATTTAAAACTTATTTGGACAGTGAAGGAATAGCTCACGAACGGACAGCACCATACACACCTGAGCAAAATGGCCGAGCGGAAAGGGAGATGCGAACAATTATGGAGAGTGCAAGATCTATGTTGTATTCTCGTGATATCTCGTTGAATCTATGGGCTGAAGCAGTGAACTGTTCGATTTATCTACTGAATAGAAGTTCTTCTACACAAACAAGAAATGTGTCACCATATGAGCTATGGAATGGAGTGAAACCTAACCTTGAACACAAAAGAGTTTTTGGTTCAGAAGGATATGTCCATATACCTGATGAAAGAAGAAGAAAATTAGATAGAAAGAGTGTCAAACTAATATTAGTGGGATATGATAATGACAATTATAGAATGTTTGATATTGAAACTGGGAAGATAACTGTGAGTAGAAATGTACGCTTTAATGAAAACAATATGCCAACACAGAGAAGAAATATCTCTTCGATTTCCATTACTACTGAGAAAGAATGTGGTGAAGGAGTAGAAGAAATACCAGTGCCACCAGGAGAACCAGGAGAACAGCCAAGTACTTCAGAATCAAGCTTTGAAAGTATAGAATCAACAGAGGATCCCAAAGATGTGAGCTATAAGCCTACACAAATGATATCTGAATCTAGTAGAGGAAATATTACATTAAGACCTAGGAGAAACAGAAATGAAGAAGCAAATTTTATTGAATATGATATACCTACTACATATGAAGAAGCTGTAAATTGTAAAAATAGTAATAAATGGAAGGAGGCTATCAGAGAAGAATTGCAGTCACTGGAAGAAAATGAAACATGGAAATTGATAGATAAGAAAAATGAGAAGACGGTGACATCAAAATGGGTGTTTTGTTTAAAGAGAAACCCAGATGGTAAAATAGAAAGGTACAAAGCTCGTCTTTGTGCACGTGGATTTACGCAAATAAAAGATGTCGATTATAAGGAAACATTTTCACCGACAACCCGATATGACTCCATAAGAATTATATTATCTATTGCAGCTCGGGAAAATTATGAATTTCAACAATTCGATGTAAAGACAGCATTCCTAAATGGTGAGTTATTAGAAGATGTCTTTATGGAGGTGCCTGAGGGAGTCCATGCTGAGCCAGGAAAAATCTGTAAGCTATTAAAATCCTTATATGGTCTTAAACAGTCATCACGCTGTTGGAATAGAAAATTTTCTTCTTTCTTGACTACATATGGTTTTGAAATATGTCCATCAGATAATTGTATTTTTGTTGGTCATTTTAATAATAACAAAGTAATTTTAATCTTGTATGTAGATGACGCCCTATTACTATCAAAAAGTAAAAATACTTTGTTGCACATTATTAATGATTTAAAACAGAGTTTTAAGATAAAATTGTTAAATTCAAATATTTTTGTTGGCATAGAAATAACTAAAGTTAATGGATCAATTATCTTAAGTCAGAAACAGTATATAGAACAAATTATAAATAAATTTAACATGTCAGAAGCTAATGCATGTAGTACTCCTGCTGATAATAATGTAATTTAAAAAAAAATGTTAATGAGTTTAATATTGATTTTCTATATAGGGAAGCAGTGGGAGCCCTGATGTTTTTGTCAATAGTATCTAGGCCTCATATTTTTTACTCGTTGAACATAGTTAGCCGATATTTAAATAATCCTAGTAAAGATCATGTAAATGCGGTTAAAAGAGTTATTCGGTACTTGTTAAATACAAAAGATTGTTGTATTACTTATAACTGTAATAAAGAATTAATAGGCTATTCCGATTCCGATTTTGCCTCAGATATTGATACTAGAAGGTCTAATACTGGATATATTTTTATGATGAATGGTGGACCTGTTACCTGGGCTAGCAGAAAGCAAAATACTGTGGCATTATCCACTACAGAATCTGAATATATGGCTGCAAGTGAAGCTGCCAAAGAAATTTTATGGATTAGACAATTATTAATTGATATTGGTGAACCACAGTTATTGATAACTCTGTATGTTGATAACCAAAGTGCTATTAAACTCATTCATAATCCTATTTACCATAAAAGAACAAAGCATATAGATATAAGGTATAATTTTATAAGAGAAAATGTAGAACAGAATATCATAAGTGTTAAATATGTAGAAAGTTTAAATCAACTTGCTGACTTTTTAACAAAGGCTTTACCTTATAGTAAATTTATTCATAATAGAGATCAAGTGTTAAATATATATTAAACTAACATTGATTCAGTTCGGTAAATAATAAATAAATATATATGGTGAAGGGCTAATATTATGATTGAGTTTCTACTTATTGTTATAAATATATATTTCATTGAAACACTGTAAAATTTAAGTGGGAGTGTTAAGATGTAAATTTTAGGAACGTCTTTGCCTATGTATTTAAAAAAAAAAAGGTTCCTTTTCTTACCACTAGTGTCGCTGTTAAAAAGTGTAATGTCAAGTCATTATTGTAAGACGAAGTTCCGGTAATAAATAAAGTTTTCAATTAATACAGAATTCTTACTCGATTTACATTAATCCAAACCTAAATCGCAAAAAAATTTTTACTAAAATGGAATATTTTTTATAGCTTCACTCTGTCTCCCTCAAAAAAGATGTAAGCTGTTGTTTAAAAGATTTAAGGCACTGCATATATCACGAACCAAAACATATATTCATAAAATATATATTTTAATCAGGAATCAGTTACAGCCTAACCTGTATATTACAGGGTAAGTTCACCAGTGCCAATGTTTTATCGCAAATATATTCAATTCTCATTTAACTGTCACACCATCGTTTTAAAGTTGACTGATCCAATTACACGATCGGTTAGAAGGTTATGTGTGCTAATACCGATATTAAACATAGTTAGTGGCGAAGCATAAATCATATTATCCCCGTGCTTCGACACCCAATAAGCGTTTTACGAATTAGGATAAGATAAATTATCACGCTCCGACATTAATGCGAATCAGAACTCGATATATATTCTCAAAGGCCATCTTAGACGAGCTTTTTCAAAGCCTGTATAATTGCAGTATCTATTATTCACAAATTCTATCTTTACACTTATATTTGTCTAGAGTGTATTTTACAGCTATATGTTTTAAGAAATCAAAAGTCAAGTTGTACTTGAGAAGAAAACTGTACCTAAGAGAACTTTTGTTTATGTAAGCTTATGTCTAACATTCGTAAAGACACAAAAGTTGTAAAGTACTTCGGGCTTTGACGTCTTTCAAATTGCTTAACGCAATTTTTACATCACTTCTTTTGACATTGAGATTGATTTTACTTGAAAAGTTAATCTTAGTTATAGCCTGTTCGGTGACTTGGCTTTAGAAAGTTCTGTGAGAGAAGATAAGTTTGGTAATCTAATATGGTTTAGTGGGAAAGATTTGAGCTCGTCATCTTGTGTCTTTTTTTGGAATAAATATGAATATGTCTATAAATAAAAGTGTACCTTAATGGTAAAGTAAAATACGTGACCAAATTCTGTTCAATTTTTTGGGTCACAAAGTGATAATATAAAGTAGCCATATCGAAAAATATTTATTGGGTAGCCAAAAGGCTGTGTCGATCTAATAATATTTAGAACTAAACGGGAATAATGGAAAACAGTGTTTGTATTGGTTGCCTTTTATACAAAACTAGCAACCGGTCGCGGCTTCACCGCCTAGAATTGTATATTTTTTTTATTCCATTACCTAAACAGCATTAGTACTCAGCTTCACGCTGTATCCTACACATGGCTGGGTAGGCAGAGAATACTTGGAAACCTAGTGTTAAGACAAGTGGAACGGAGTGTCTTGTTACTTCATCTCGTTCCCCATTTTCCGCCAATTGGAGGTATTGCGTGTTGAGTGTCGAAACTCAACGCCGCGTTTTTGCCTAGTATCAGAGCGAAGTTTCAATTCCTTGAGTAGTCGGTTACTGTCACACGTTTATGCCCCTACACCACGATAGGCCTCTATTATTAGTGTACTGATTTTATCAAATTCTGTTATGTGAAAATCACGCTTCAAATTCAGTAACTAACGTCGACCTATTTCGGTATGAATAAGATATGTTACAACAGCCTGTGTATGGACACATACATAACATTATAAATTTGGATGACATTTTAGATTATTCACATATTTTAAATTATGAAGAAATTTTAATTAATTACTTAATAGTTAGTTATACTGCCTGATTAATTATGTTTCCCTAAAAGTACATCGTTCTCTCCATTAAACCTTCAATTACTTAGTTAAGACCGAGGGCTTGTTTAGCAAAAGGTCTTTGAGTTATGCCACTCAAAATACCAAAATTACTAAATGAGCACAAATATATCGCACGTCTGTGTCTGGTTCTATATAATTTTCATAGAATTTAAGAATTTACATGTCAAATATTTTATTAAACAATAAAAGCCGAGGTGTGATATTGGATGAAAAATAATGCAGTTCACTGCATTACACCGCGCCGGCCATGGAATAATATAAATTTTATGATATCGCCGATATCCGCCTCAACATTCACTGAATTTTTATTTTATCCGATTCCTAATTTTTTTTTTTTTTTTTTCAGTATAGCGTTTTCGCAGAGTTATTTTAGACATAACTTTGTTATTGGAGAAATACTTACTGTAAAAGACGGGGGCTAAAATGTTATCATGTCGTTAATAGAAATCTTGGTGTATTTTAATGTACCTACAGCTTACTTTGTATGTCTTTAAAGTAATTGTTTTCATAGTATTATTTATGACGTAATTTCGTTGAAAATAAATATTGTAAGATCGTATGGGAGTTGCAAAGCGTATCTTTGCTAATTTTTGAAAAATAGAGTTCACAATGTGTATAAAATATTTATTTGTATTATATTCTTCACCCACAATATTAATGGCATGGATTTTATTTTTCTCTCTTTTAAGCACATATTTGTTGCAAATCAAACAACCGATCAAATGAGTGAAGTTCTCACTTCTTGCCAAGTTCATAATAGTAGACCCACGAGTAAGTAAACCCTATAGGTTTTGATCACGCGGCTAATTTTATCCAAAATTTACGAAATATCATTCGATTAAATTGACTTTTTAAGATCGAGATCTGTTGTGGCGTTGGGACGCAAAAGAGTGGCTGTAAACGTGACAAGTTGTAGTCCAAGGTTCCGATGGTGTCCGATGCCCCACTCGATTAATATAAATATTACATTAATTTATTTCATCGTTCTGACAACAAGGTACAACGCCTTATGAAGATTTAGCTTTACGCTGTATCCCGCACATGGTAGGGTATCAGAGGGAACTTGGGAACCTAGTGTTAAGACACTCCGTTCTACTTCCGTTCCCCACTTTCCGCCAAATTTGAGGCAATGCGTGTTGAGTGGCGGAATTATACGCCGCGTTTTCCTTGTACCAGAGCTAAGAAATGAAAACATTAAATATTTAATATTAATTTTTATTATTGAAAATATTAAATATTTCATTTCCTCGAATGGGGATCGAACCCAGAACCTGTCGGCTACAGTCACACGCCTGTGCCGCTGGGCCACGATGAGCCTGATGCTTTAAATTCATCGCAAAGTATGGAACGGATCGGTGAATGTTCCGTTTCTACCTTTTGATTAAAATTGGTAAATATAAATTTAAGCTTCATAGTTAAGTCCTGCAGAGGATAAAACGTGAAACTACAAGAAAATATTAACTTATGCGCTACTAGCCTTTAATTGTGATAATATAAGAAAAATCATATTTTAAATAAATGAGTATCACGTCACTACAGTCTAAAAATCTCAGGCATAGAAATCAAAAATGAATAATTGAAAAATTGACGACAACGAAAACCGTAAAGGGTATTCACAAGTAAATGGAACACGTGTGCAGCCATATGAGTTCGATGGAGTATTGGTTTTCCTAACAAAATAAAGAAATTGGTAGCTAGAATGTCTTACATAATATTAATATGCAAAACAAAATGTGCCAGAATCTTAAACAATCTTATTTTTACTATGTTTTTAAGTGTTATTCCACACTTAGGACAGAAATACTTTTAAAATTTAAGTTTAGTACTTAAACAATCTTGTTAAAATTAGAGATTGTTCGATAAAAAGAATGAAAATAAGAATAAATTTGTGTTAAGCACTAAGCTAGTTTAATCCTTTATGCTGAATTAATTATTTATTTGCTTTATATGACTTATGAATAAAAAAAAAATAGCATTTTTAAAAATTCTAAGCTCATATTATGTTAGAAAAAGAACAAGTTTTCATTGCAACTAAACAATTCTTTAGATTCGAAAATGGACTTGATTCATAATAAATTTAAGTCTTTTTAATTAGTCGATATAAAACCACCGCTAAGTTCCACCACATATTGTGCTAAAATTGCTTATGTAATAGTAATAAAACATATCTTCTCAAAAATTATTATTTTATTTGGCAAAGAAAACTTTATTTAGGACATTTATTGTTGAAATTTCTTTAGTAACAACTATTCAGTTTGTTACCACTTATAGGTCTAGATAGTCTAGGTAGATTAATTTTTTTTCAAATTATATATAAATAAATATTTTTAAAGTTTATTTTTAAAGCTTTAAAAGTAAATAAATGTTACTATAGACTAAGGTAAAACCATACTTTCTATCATCCCTTTTCTTTATGATAATTTTATATTAATATTAGGTCTTTTTTATTAAACGAGACGCAATCACTGTGATACTTTCTACTTATACTGGTGTTTGAGAATTTTGGACGACCGTAGTTAATTAGTATCCGTGCTAAATGTGATAATAAATTTGTATGCCTCTTGAGAAAATCTGGACTGCTAAAATAGTATTTCTACGAAATCTCGAAGTCTTACCATTTAGTATATTTCGGATGTTAATTATCAAAATTGTTTAAGGCAAAAATATACTCCTAGATATAGATATTTCCTGAAGGCCAGGTAACAAAATTCATTAGTAGTTTGTAAAATTGAATGTTCTAGATTAAGGAACACTTTATGGAGTAAGTTTTAGGATCTAGACAAAGTGCGACGTACGTGATTCAGATAATATGAAAATTTATTACATTAATAATTCCAAATTCTATGTATTTTAAATGGTTTAACTTTGCAGGTTATTCAACGTACTTCTTAAATTAAACTAATCTCTTCGGCAAGTCTTATTAAATATATATATTAATAAATTATATTATACTATAGATCTAAATAACTTGGTATTTTACTTGTCAATATTATGTCTATAACAATATTTTTCGTCAATTCTATCAATGAAAGGCGGCAAAAAGTTCGATAGTAATAATTTATTCATGGTTACTTATCTCTTTCGGGGGAATACCTAGCTATAATATGTATACGTGTGGGTGTATAAGGTAAGACGTCTCAACACATAATACTTTTAAACTCATAGAAATAGGAACACGAAAACACACAGTAATAGGGTTAGTAAATATTTGTATTAAAAATATAGTTGATGTAGAATAATAGAATTAATTTAATAATAGAGACCATAACAACGCAGTGAAGTACATAAAAAATAAGATATTAAGATACATATAATTTTTTACAATCACTAGATATTATTACGAATATAAATATAACCACGTAAATATTATGTCAAACAATGACATAAATATATAGCCATAATAGACCTAAAAAAATTAAATAGAAACTGAGATTCAGGCTTCAATATCTAAACCAAGTTAACTTAAAAATTTCTTTCACTTAATCTAGTAAAATTATATTTCTTATACATGTGATAGGAACATACATTGGCTTGTTAGCATTTTCGCTTTTTTCGTCCCTAAAACCTCTTTCAAACTTCATATTAGATCTCAACTTGCTTATTATATGGTGGATTGGTGGAGCTCAATATCATCTAATCATCAAACTCACCAACCATCGAGCTCACCATAATATCAGCTGTTCCATTGCGACATAACGGTCTCAATGTTTATTTATTTGTATTTGTCAACGAAATCTCAAGATCAAATTGACAAATACGGCAAATACTAACAAAAGTAATAAAAATGATTGCAAATAAAAGTAAAAAATAACATTACTTACAGTTATAATCTATATTTGTTTATTAAAGTCGTATGTCACCGAAGTGGCTCCATATTTAATAAGTGTAATATTCAATTTTAAATTTTCGGTAGAGTGACAATAATATTGTTAGGAACTTTGAAATATTTACAATTAATAACGTGATTTGTTTTATTTATATTTGGTTTATAATATTTACATTTTATTATACTTATGTGTGTGTCTTAATATTAATGAATTGCTACGCTAGCTATAATATGATTATGACTTAGAGTAATATAAGTATTGTATATAGAGAATCACGTATAGCAGATTACTCTACAAATTGATATATAAGGCTTTAAGCCAACTTGTCCTTATGGAATCTACAGTGTACAATAAATACAAATAACGAACTTACTAATCAAATATTTTAATATGTTTATTAAAGTATATAGAGTGGAAATGTATTTCCATCAAAAAAATGTAGTATATTTAATCGAATGCTTAATCAAAGAGAAGATATTTGTGTAAATTATTTTATTACAAAGTTTTGCTTATAATACTATTTACAAAAACTTTGAAATTGTATTTTAAAACAAAAAAATCAAAAAATCTCAACCAATTTCATATTTGACCTCATTTTAATAAGCAACATTTTTGTTTTATTGTAAAGGTAAATTGCTTTTTAAGCAATAGTTGCCCTTTAGCCAAAAAAATATTTGAAATTATGATATTAATAAAACTGGATATCAATTGTATAAGGCATTAATTAACAGATTAAAACATGTAAATATTATGATCTTATAAGGTTTGGTAGTTAAATTCATTTGGAAAGAAACAATGTCATAGAAAGTTATTCGTTATTTTCCTTTTGGTAACTTTTTATGGCTTACTAAAAACTTTACCCTGCTGTTTAAATTTTTTTTTATAAATGTATTTTCAAAGTAAAAGATCTATAGTGATAAAGATGTAAAAACTCTGGTTGTGAATGAATATTACAGAAAGAGTACTCGCATAATATTCCTTAATTAAGTCAATGAAAAACATAATTTAAATACTTATTGTGGATTAACACTATAAAATACGTGAAAATAATTTCAAAAGCTTTTATAATAACCGAATGTCATCATGGCACAATAGGACGATGTCAAACAGTATTTTAAATAAATTATTTTAGCTTCAGACTCAGTTCGCACAATGAAAAGTAAACTGCCACAACAAGTCATCTAGTACAGTAAACAAAGTACTGCGTGTGGATTTTTACGTGTTATTTTCGATTACCGAGTGTCAAAAATCGGGTGTCGTTTGATGATGGAGAGTCCAGTGTATAATAGCATCACCACGAATGGCGTGTGATTTGTGTTACGATATACTAATTTGAAACAACCATAATATTGTCATGATTTCTTTAAGAAATCTATTTATAAAACACCTTTTCTTATTCGAATACATGCTGAAGTATAAAAAAATCCTAATTTGACTTCAGTTGAAATTTTATATAACAATAATAGTACACGTATTTTATATAACAATAATAGTATACATAAATAGTTTAAAATGTTTTTAGCAAATATAAATAGATAAATAGAGACATTTGCTATATTATTGCTTTTTTGCCAAATATTTGAAAGTTATCGGTAACCGCATTAATGAGATTAAAAGCTAATTACTCGGTAACATTTTCCCCAGTCGAAATAAATTATAATATTAATGTTTTATTTTATTTAATAAAATAAACATTACTTTAGGAATAGATTAGTAAGTATATTAAAAATACGAGTAGGTATAATATAATTATTTTTGTATAGAAAAATTGTGTGTTCAAGACAAATGAGTGAATCCAAATGTTATGTTTTGCAATCTTTACCATGTCGGAATATTGAATATAACGTCCCAAAACTATTTAGTTAATTAGACGCAATATTTTATTTATTCGAAAAGATATTTTCTAATGTATGTGGATAATATCTTTGGTATGCTCGTTGTTGCACATGCCCATAAATAAAACTTGTCCCAACATAAACATTACACCACCTTCCTATCGCACATTTCCTTCGCTTCAGCTACATGGAGCCATGAAAACATCACTAAAAAAATTAAATGATATATTGATACAAACAAACACTGTGTCTTCACTCACCAAACCCCAGCCAGGCTAAAAATTACTTAATAAATAACAGTAGCTACCAGATTATAGACTATACACAGTTAGCTAGATTATTAGAATTTTGCTATGTTAATACAAAGTAAAATGTAATGCAAATATCAAACAAAAAATGGAGATAAACGCTCTTCAAATAAACAATAAAATTTAATATCTGGAGTATTATTATCTAAATAAACAATAATATATATGTAACACAAGCGTCGCTTCAGGGAATAATCAGCTTCGATATTATATGAGAACTCAACAATTTTACTCTGAAACTTTGGAATATAAAATACATACACGTAATTATACCTTATATATACATGAATCCAGAAATATATGGCAGTGAATATTTAAGTGTATAATGACGCCGTTTAACAAAGGTGTCGAAAGCGAAAAACGAGCAAATATCCATCGAGCGAATGGATGATCAATGATTGAATAATAAATAAATTTTTGCTGTACGTAATATTTACAAATGTATAATGTGTAGTGGTCACACACCATCAAGCTTTCAAATGAATTTACAAAGACGTATTGTTTTCCTAATGCTTCTCATATATAGTTGTCCGATTTTAACACGAACAAAAGCACATTTAAGAAATGAAAAAACATTTATCTATATATATATATATATATATATATATATATATATATATATATATATATATATATATATATATATATATATATATATATATATATATATATATATATATATATATATATATATATATATATATATATATATATATATATATATATATATATATATATATATATATATATATAAGCACAAAAATATTTGGTGTTAATCTAATTAACATATTTTTAAACTTGTATTAAATAAAAAAGGTTTAAGCAATTGAAAACATAACAGAAAATATAACGAATTTCTAGGTTAGTCAATGTCACCTGCTTAGATCACTCATGTCACTTACTTGTTTAGTCTTTTAAATACGGAAAATACTTCTTATTATCCTATAAATTTTTACTTTAATCTAAACCATCGCATACTCACTACATATCACTTTTCTATCGATCGAATGAATAAAATATATTGAATCAATCCTGAAGTTAGACATTAGAAACTTCGTCACATTACTGAAGGTTCGAGTTAAAGTATCGTCCATTTCGTAGTAGGTCTCATGTTACCACAGCTCGTTTTCATATAATAGATGCTTTTACTGCAATTTTATTTATGCCATTTTCTCTTTGTCTCGCTACATTTAGTTATTTGTGTCAAAGATTAACAAAAACAGACATTTTAATACAGAAACTTTGTGATAAAACAACTGATCCTGGATTACTATTACAAAGTATTACTTAATCTGGAATTTGTGAACAATATTTCAGGATTATAGCGCTCTTTTGTTCTGTTTTAATATGACCTAGTTAAAATTAACTTAATAAAGTAAAATTATAATTTTGAACAGTTTTGATTGCATTATTAGTTAAGTCATGGGGTCGATATATTTTCTTCTTGGACATAACATCAGATTAACTGCCAAAATTAAATATCGCTCTTTTGATACAAAAGGGTCACAAGACTAAAATACAGTATTTTATAGTACAGCCGTTTGAAGTTTTGAAAATAGTTTTTATATCGCACATATACGTTTTATTTGCCGTCAGTTGTGTATTTTATTGCCGCGTTTAATGATGAACGTAACTATTATTTATGTAAGTAATATCATGAAAGAAATATACCCTTTTGTTTATAAAAACATACTGGTGTCTGTTACATCAATTATAAAAATAGTGGACACAAACGAAATAAATGTATTTATTTAAAATTTTAGTCTTTATCCTCTTTTCACTAATAAAATTATTATTTCATATATAAAATATAGCCAAGCCGTATAATAAAAATAATTAGAAACAATTCCTATAGAGAAAGATTATTGAAATAAATTATAATTTAATTCAATTGAAAAACAATCTTACTTTCTACTGTATTTCTTTTTTTAAGCTTTACGATGTATCCCGCACATGGCAGAGTATGCAGAGGGAACTTGGGAACATAGTGTTAAAGCACTCTGTTCCACTTCTGTTTGTTTGTTTATAAAAACAATAAATCTCAAGTTTGTTTACAAAATAATATAAAAATTACCGTAATATTATAAGCAAAACGACCATGTTGTGAGTTTTTAATTTCATATGCTTTTTATAAAATATACTTTATATTTTCCTAAAACTTTTGTACAATAGCGCTGAATTGAAATTGACTATAAATATTGACTATAAAGTTAAGTATTAAGTATTAGTAGTAGACTATAAAATTATTTAAAAACCGTCCAACAATAAGAATTTGTTTTTTTTAAATATTGATTTTGAAAATATTGTCCTTTCCTTTTTTTCCTAATTGTGGGTTCGATCTTCACTCTAAACTCAGTCCACTAGGAAATGAAATGTTTAATATTTTCTAAGTAAATATTTCATGTTTTCGTTTCTCCGCTCTGGAAACAAGCCAAAGCGCGGCGTGGAGTTGAACCTTAAAATCCGGCAGAAAGTGGGAAACAGAAGTGGAGCCGAGTGTCTTAACACTAGATATTCAATTGCCCTCGTCCTACCCTGCCGTGTGCGGGATACAACGTGAAGATAAGTGAGTGAATGATCATATAAAATTTGGAAATTTAATTCTGAATTTTAGTTTATCATTAAAATCCTTTCAAAATTATGAAATTTGAAAAATAATAATAAAATAATAACCATTGCTTAAAGTTAAGTCGTATTTTTAAGAACATTTTTTTTTGTAAATCTTTTGTATTTCATCATTATCACAGCCGTTTTTACGTCCACTGCTAGTCATAGGCCTCCCTTAATAATCTTGACAAACAATCAATCCCGTGATGCCAGCATCCAGTGACTTTTTTGTGATCTTTTGTATTTAAACACAGAATTATATACAAAATAAGTTTTCTAGCGTATCAATTAATTTTGTATGACTATCATTTTTTTTTTTTCAATATATATATTTTTTTTTTTATAAGAATACTATAGGTATCAATTATGAGGCGAATTTCATTTAAAAAAGCAACGAAAAGTTATCGCTTTTAATTATGTATTATATACAAGTATGTAAAATAAATTAAACCGAACCAGTTCAGTGTTTATATAAGTTAATGATACGAATAGATTGTATAATTGATCAGATAAAAACAAGTACCTACAAGATTTATATACGAGTACTAACGGCAGTGTACAGAAAAAGGATTTATTTCACAATTTTATTTCTGATACAACCTGAAAAATTCCGTGCTTCGGACCATTAGTTCAACTACATTACTTGCGAGTTATCACTTTATCCGGAACAATGATATATAGTTTCCAATTTTTTTAAGCGTTCTCACATAAACTTCTCTGTCTTTATAATAAATAACTAGCCACTGTCAAGACTACTGAGAAATTTTAACCTGTTGTGTTGTATGATTATTAAATTATTCTCGTCTATATAACGTATACATGTGGCACAGTAGCAAAAACAAAAAAAAATACATTTAAACACTAAGTTATCTCAGTTTCCATTCAAATGCATTTATAAGCATTTCTGTACAGAAACATTTCATTTATTTACTTTAGGTAAGATACTCGTCTTCTTGTGAACCAGATTACTGCCAAAGCGGGTTTGTAGGATAGATAGGATGAAAGAATTGAAAGGACAATAGTCTACCAAGATAAAATGTAAAATTTGTATTGTAGATTTATCTAGAGAAAATGTATTTAATATGATGTTCCTTTTATAAGAATTGCCGAATAATGATTTGTGTAAGTATTTATGATTTTGTATTTTATTGCTTAGCTTCACGCTATATCCCTAGCGGGGTAGGCAGAGAGAACGGAGCGCCAAACGCTACGGTCTCGGCATACCTCTTTCGCCTCGTCCACTGTCATCAACCTCTTCATACATGCCCTCCGGGGGGTCCTCATGCGTTTTACGTGACCTTCCTCCAGTATCGTCGATACTGTGTTTTCGAAGGTCAACCGAGGTCTCCCTCTTCCTTCTCTTTTCCTTCATAAATCTTTTTTACCATTCTTTCTTCACTCATTCGCTCGACGTGCCCAAACCACCTGAGCACGTTCTTCTTCATTCTCACTGTGACATCCACGCTAGTACCTGCCATTCTGTGTATTTCTTCATTGGACATGCGATCAGATAAACTGACTCCGCATATCCGACGAAGAGATCGCATCTCTACAGCAATCATCTTTCTTACATTCTTCTTCTGTAATACCCAAGTTTCGCTGCCGTATAACAGTGTCGATACCAACACTGCATTGTGTACGGCCAAACGCGCAGCTATGCTGACGTTTCGCCGTCTCAACAATGCAGCTAAGGCACCGTTAACTCTGTTACCGGCAGCAATACGCCTTTCCACATCCATTTCGTATCTACCGTCTCTGCTAAACATACATCCCAGATATACTACCTCATTCACTTGTTCTAATATCTTATCATTTACACTGACCTTGCAAACTGTTCTTTCTTCATTTCTTTCAAATACCAGAACCTTCGTCTTATTCGCATTCAGGCTTAGACCATTATTCGCGCATCCTTCTTTCAGAGTGGTAACCAATGCCTGCAACTCGCTTTCTGATGATGCAATAAGCACTGCATCATCTGCGCACAGCAGGCAATTTATATTCGAGGTACCTACTTTCACTCCCATGTCACTTTGTCTCACTCCATGAAGACAGCTGTCCAAATACAAATTGAACAACCAAGCTGACATGGCGCAACCTTGTTTAACACCCGATTGGATGTTAAACCAAGGCGACATGCCAGCTCCTACTTGCACGCAGGCTGAGTGATCTCTGTAAAGAGACTTTACAGCCTGCAGCAAGGGTCCGCTCACATTGTACCGGGGCAGTATCTCCCATAATCTCTTTCTTACAACCCTGTCAAACGCCTTTTCCAAGTCCACAAAAGCACAGAAAACTTTTTGGTTTACTGCCAAAAATTTTTCCGTAATCATGCGGAGGGCAAAGATCTGATCCATACAACCTCTTCCAGGTCTAAAGCCTCCCTGGGCCTCCCACAACAGCCTTTCAGATCTATCTTGCATTCTTCTCGCTAATATTTTAGCATACACTTTACTACCTAAGCTAATCAAACTGATAGCCCTATAGCTTGCGCAATCTATCTGTGAACCTTTGCCTTTATACAAAGGCACGATGACTGCACCTCGCCAATCGTCTGGGACCTCCCCGGATTTCCAGCATAAATTGCACAGAAACCAGAACAGGTCCAAGACGCGTGGCCCACCATATTTGATCATCTCGGCAGTAACTCCATCTGCTCCCGCTGCCTTACTACATTTCAAACTTCGTATGGCACTCTCAATTTCTTTTATACTGATTTCGCCGTCCGCTACATCAAGACTCAGCGTTTCGCTGTTACTTGAGGCAGAGGCGTCATCACATTCATACATCTCCTTGTAAAATTCCGCCCATCGCTGCAAAACCTGTGGTTGTTCAGTTAAAAGTTCACCGTCTTTCGAAAGCACCCCTTTCATTCTACAGGTTAGCGAGCAACTCCGGGAACCACTCACTTCTCGCCAGAAAAGCTTTGTGTTTTCCCGAAAGTTGTTCGTTAACCTTTCATCTCTTTCTTTCTCAGAGTTTTCACGCTTCATCTTTATCAGTACTTTCGTTTGGTGTTTTTGCAGCTTATACTCTTTCTTTCTTATCTCTCTCATGCTTTTATCCTTATCCGAGGCTTTATAATCCTGCCATGCTTTCCTCTTTTTTCCTATTGCATCTTTCACTTCATCATCCCACCATTCATCTCGCTTTTTGTTAAAGCCTCTTTTCCCTTTACCACATACCTCTGCCGCTATTTCCGTCATACAATTCCTTAGGTTCTGCCAGCATACTTCGATATTTTGAGCTCCAGATTCGTAGCTGTCTAACTTTTTGGAAACTCTTTCTTGATATTCCTCTCTGACCGGTGGATCTTGAAGCTTCCAGCTTCTTATGCGATGATTCGTAGCCAAGCTTGGACAACCGGTGCGGCTGCGCCAACCTGCGAACAGACCCCTTATCCTAGCTACGACTAGATAATGGTCTGTTCCCAATTCAGCACCCCTAAACACTCGCGTGTCCATAACTTGGCTACGAATACGCTGATCCACTAGGAATAGATCAATCATACTTTTCTCTTCCGTTCGCTCCCACGTATACATGTGAATTTGTTTGTGGTCAAACATCGTGTTTGCCACAAACAAATTCGTTTCCTTGCAAATTTCCAATATAAGCTTTCCAGCCTCATTCATTCTCTTATCACCGTAATCCCTAGCACTCCTTCGTAACCGCTACGCGCAGTTCCGACCCATCCGTTCAAATCACCGCATATTATTACTTTTTCATTCTCTCTAACACTACCTAGAACGTCCCTCACACTCTCCCAAAACTCTTCGAGTTCGCATAATGGAGCTGAGGATACCGGCGCATACGCCGCTAACAAGAAAACTCTTGTTATCCCCAGCTTGAAGCGCACCCAAAGCAGCCTCGAGTTGATCGCCTTGTATTCTATCATTGCACTAACCAACCGAGAAGACACTAACACGCCTACACCTCGACTCCCTCGCTCGCTCTCTGGTACGCCGGCCCAGAGAGCGATCCGGTTGCCAGGTAAATCGGCCGTGTCACTGCCTTTTCGCTTGGTCTCAGTCACACAAATAACATCCAGATCTCTGTCTTCCATCACATCTAATAATTCATTCATCTTTTCTTCCATCCCTCCTCTTACATTCCACGTAGCTATTTGTAGCTCCGTCCTCCACTTCCCGCCGCTCCGGACATGGCGTGCTGGGTGGCGGTCCCCAACGCCGCATTCGTCTCCACTTGTCGCACCAGCGGGGACGCACTGGTGCGCGTCGCCTTGGGGGGACGCCCTATCAGTGCGCGCTCGTGTGGTGCACATTGTGGTTGATGGAACGTTGCAGCCCTCTAGAGGGCTGGCAGGGGTCGCTACGGGCAAGCCTTCCATCGTGAACCCATCGTGATTTTGTATTTAAATTTTAATTTACAAATATCCACATATTACTATATCTTTTATTTTTTTAAATAATTCTAAATAATTTTGTAAAATTTATCGAAACACGTCGTTCTCTCGCTTTATCTATCTATATTTCTATAAATATGAATAACGTTTAATACTATTTTTTAATGTTTCTTTTAGGCTTACAGTTTAAAAAGTAGACCTCTATAACGTACAAAACAACCAAATACAGACATGGGGCGACCTCCCTATATTACTAACCACCTGTTTAAATGAAGTGCCCATCGTATTTTTTCGACAGAGATTTCTAGAGCTCCTATAATTATATTGTATTATATTATCTTTATAAGTTTTAAATATGTATGTTTATAAGTTTTAAATATGTGTGTTTAAGAGAATTTTTAAGCTAAACTAGTACGTCGTTAGTTACTTCCGGTCCGGAACAGGGCTTGCTTTACTTTTCGGAAGGATCTAAGATCAATTCATGATAACTCGATATATAACTTTTACGTCCGTCCTACAATTCAACTCCAAGCTTCATTTTCTTCTGGGAATTACTTTCGAGTTGTCTCTTTGAAAACCTTTTGTGGAGTAAGCTTAATACTGTTTTATTCAATATTATTTTATTTTTTAATCAGGCATTTTAATGGTAACTTATAAAATATTAATTATTATATTAATTAACAAATTTAATCTACATATAAATCTTTTTTTCTTTAGATGATGGTTTTACAGATGTGTGTTCATATTTTGCTTTCTTAACACAGTTTGAACTTTTTTAAGTATTTTAATTTATTCTCGTCACTTTTACAAAATTTTCCAACCACTAGACATAACTACACTACACTTACACTAAATTTATATTATAAATTGCAATATCAATAGTTTTAAAGCTAACTATTATTAACGCTAATTAAAAGCCCACGTATACCCTGCTTCAATTACGTGTGGATAAAATATATCTATATGGAAATAATTTTAAAAAGCGGTTTAGTAACTTTTCAGTTCATCTATTACCCAAAAAAATCTGTTATAACTATTATATAAATGTTTACATATTATTATTGTTTAATTATACCAAATGTACATATACAATTGTTAATAGCCAATTCATTTACAAGGAAATAATACTAAAAAGAATTTGTTGCTTTTATGACACTTTATACTACTACGATTATTGTATAATATAATATTTATCTGTATTCTTATAACGTTACGTGTATGATAAAATTAAATAACATTTTTCATCATTACATGTATGAGTACGAAGTGTAACTCAGTCAACTGATCAAACAGGTGTTACAAATCTTAAGGTGATCCACTATTTTAACGATTTATATATTTTGTTATTAAAAATATCAAGGATGAGCTTCGAAGGAATAAGAAAAAGTCGGCCTTCCTGTTGGATCTGACCTCGTTATTTTTTGTTCAGTGTAATACATATTTTTCTTATTCTAGAATGCTGGAATAAACCCGCAAGGTAAGGTAAATAGATTAAGGCAAATTTCCCATGAGTGTTCATAAAGGGGTATCCTAAGCCCATATTTCTAATAAAAGTGCTAACAAAGCACAACCTTTATAAATCTAAAAAAAATTGACAATCATAATAATAAAACAAAACAAAATATGTAGAAAAAAATTGCATTGATATAAGAATTCTACTCCGACACTTTCCATTGGTATCTTGTGGTTAATCAACCCAAAAGTAATAGGTCGTGACAGGCAAGAAAATCTTCAGATATGCTGACTTGTTTCGAAGCGACCTTCTGTCATCTTTTGTCACTAGAAATTCCTTATCATTTATGTTTTCTTATGGTGATCGAGGACGAGATAATTTCAATTTAGATGGATTAGATAGATTAATCTAGATTAATCATATTGATAATAGCTAGCTGTGTAGGTAAGTGGCTACTATCGGAGTCATTAATTTATTTAATAACGTAAAATATATAAACAAATAAACTTCATTTGAGTAGATAGTAAATATAAATTTAAAAAAGCGTATAAAAATTTTGAACGAAGCAGGATTTGAACCTGCGCCTCTGGAATACCGTTCCATTCGCGAACGAATGGCTTAGTTGGTCAGAGCGCTGGAACGGTATTCCAGAGGCGCAGGTTCAAATCCTGCTTCGTTCAAAATTTTTATACGCTTTTTTAAATTTATATTTAGTATTTTCTGACCTAAGTGTGGAATAACACTTTAAAAACATACTAAAAATTAATTTGAGTAGACTTCATCTATTCTATAGCACATTGTTATTTTGAACTTGCATTTAGTAGGCCAAGCAGTATCGAGATAATTATAATATAGAGTGTCCCACCGTGTTGAATTGGAATTCAATGTCACGTTTTATATTACTGAAACTAAAAAAAAACATTTAAATATAGTTATTTTAAAATACTAGCGTGGATGTCACGGTGAGAACAAAGATGGACATCAGCTAGGGGGGGATGATATCTTCGAAAACACAGTTTCTCCGAAACTAGAAGAATGTTATGAAAAAGCATGAAGACCCAGATTTAAATTTTAACATTCAACAATTTTAACATTTTTAGAAAACCAACGTTTTGAACACTTCACGGATTACGAACTCGCTTCATTTAAAAAAAAATGTTCGCGATCGCGATATTATAATGTACTACTTATGATGTATATAAAAATATTGTAATTAATGAGCATCAATAGATAATTTGCTATCATTAGTAACAAGTTAATTAAATTCTATTATTTCCTAAACTTGTACTAATGAAATGCACAACGAACGCTACTAATTATACTCGTTAATATATTCAAATGCAATGTTTTGTTTAAAGTCAGCTATGGTTTATAATAGTGTTTGGCAGCGATAAATAGGGAATACGGTGCATTATTATGGTTGCTATGTTATGACAATTAGTTGTATAATATCATATTTACAATTTTAAATAAAATTAGGTTTAAAGCCGCTTATTCTAATTAAAATTTGTCGAATAGAATTTATAGACAAACTTGTATATTTATTTTAAAACAATATCAGCAGCGGTATCATTCACATTTTGCATTGTAGGCAGATACAATTTGCATAGTAGGTGATCTACCAATTATAATAATTCTAATAATCCAAATAATTGCATATTAAGTTAATAATCCATAAAGATTATAGTAGACTGTAAAGACTACTACTTTGCTATAAATTTAAAATGATCATAATCAGTTTAATAATGCATTATATGCATATCTATAAATGTTTAAATAAATAAAAGACTGACGAAATTTATACACGTTTTTATTAAACACTATGAGTATTTTTATAATATAAAATCAATGTTTATTTTCCTCTCACAAGTTACATTGGCTTTGCATTAATAATTAAAATTGTTGGAATAACGAAAGATTCAATGAAAAAGACACAACGTTATTAAAGAGCCATACATGATTTTTTTTGTATATTTTCTATATTTAACATACAATATTTATATTATATATTATTATGCTATAGTACATACAATATTTTATTATATTGTGTTTCTATATTATTAATAAATGCAATTATGGCAAGTACAAAAAAGAGCTCAAATAGAGCACATTATAATAAATGCTTCTTAAAACTTTCTTGAGTTGTCAAATAATTTGGTACCTCGATAGATATTTTCAGTAACAATAATCAATAATTAAAGTCAAAACCAATATACAAATAACATTCTATAACATAATTAACGTTTACAGTTCTATTGTTTTGTGAAAATCAAATTTCAACTGTAGAATACAATATACAAATAATTTTATATAATAACTGGCATTCCATATATGTACATGATCATATTGTGAACTTAAGAAATAGAAATGTACTAAATTTGACATTGTTAATATTTTATTTAATACTAGTGAAGTTAAATACATAATTATTTACTTATCTTCACGCTGCATCACTACCAGGGAGAACGAAATGCGAAACGCTACGGTCTCGGCATACCTCTTTCTCCTCGTCCACTATGATTATCCTCCTCATACATCCAGAGGTCCTCGTGCATTTTACGTATCCTTTATCCAGTATCGTAGATATTGTGTTTTGGAAGGTCGAGGTCGAAGCCCAAGTCTCCCCTTCTCTTTGTGAAGTTAACTAAATATTATTATATAATATTTAACAAAATATATATATATATATATATATATATATATATATATATATATATATATATATATATATATATATATATATATATATATATATATATATATATATATATATATATATATATATATATATATATATATATATATGTATATATATTATTTCAATATTTGTTTTATTTAAAAAAAGAATCTATTTTTATAAAGTATTCACTTTAAGTTACCATATCAGCTTTTCGTTAAATTACCTTGACATTTGCATAATGACTTCCCAAGATGAATGGTGAATGAGGTGTTTGTCCATCTCTCGATCACCGACGCTTGTTGTCTCTGACACTTAATTATCATTAAAAGCGTAGTGATTACAGGCCTGCAGTAGACAGCAGAATCTAGGGAGGGAAATAAAGTGCTAGGTATTGTTAGTCATGAATATATTAAATAAACATATTATTTATGCATTATCATATATATAATATATAAAAATAAATTCAAAAGTTTATGAAATCCATTTCCAAAGACAAGATAATACTTTAGCCCATAAATACATCTTTTACAATATTACAGCTTCTAAATTTTAGATATTGATATTCGTATCATTTTAAAGATGCAATAAAAACAGGACAATTGCTAATAATAGTCATAGGGAAACATATCAATTTACCTATTTTAATTTCTGATTGTTCCGAGCAATTCGATATCTTACCATTTAGCATCCTAGTAATCAATTAACTTTTATGTGTCGTTATAAAGTCACATATAGTTTATATTTTCGTTTATCTTCTTTTCATTTATGTATTTATTGAAAGAAGCAATTTAAATAAATATAATAATGACTCATTTTGTGCACTTTAGAATATTTATAAAAATGATAGTTTGATGACTTTTCGTAAATATTGATAAATTGGGCGATCGCTTAAAAGCTAGCTCAACTGAAATTGAGACATGTTGCGTACCATGTGAACCAGTATTTTAAGTACATTGTAGTGAATCAGTACCAGTGATCCCAATTCAAATTAAATCAGTTGAAAAGATACGCTGGACCTATAATGGTGTAGGCAGATTATTCATTCCAGAGACAACCCTTAATCTGATCACGACCGGAGGAACCGTCTACAAAAAAGAGAGCGTTCTTCTGACTTTCTTTTGGTCATATAAAATAGAATCCCACATTTCAAACCAACTAAACATTATATTAATTATCAACGGTTTTAAAGTGGAAATAGAATTTGAAGGTATCTAAATAACACCCACCTGAAAACACCATCGCAGGTGGGCCGTTCCATCCTGTAGAGTACGTAACGCTTATCCACACACTGAGGATGATATTTTCATAATAAAATTCTTGAATTCCATTTTTTTACTAAAATGGAATATTTTTTATAGCTTTACGCTGTCTCCCTCAAAAAAGATTTAAGTTTTTGTTTAAATCTTTTAAGGCACTACATATGTACATCACGAACCATACCATATATTCAATTAATACATGTTCCAAAGGTGTACGGTTTAGTTACAGCCTAACCTGTGTAATACAGTGTAAGTTCACCAGTACCAATATTGCTAATCCTAAACTTTAAATTATATACAAATGAAGACCAGCCTTGAATAATATCATAAATTTATTCAATTCTCATTTAACTGTCATTTTAATACAACATATTGATTGAACATTTTATTTATTTATTACACCATCGTTTTAAAGGTGACTGATCCAATACACGATCGGTTAGAAGGTTATGTGTGCTAATACCGATATTAAACATAGTTAGTGGCGAAGATAAATCATATTATCCCCGTGCTTCGACACCCAATAAGCGTTTTACGAATTAGGATGAGATAAATTATCGCCCTCCGACATTAATGCGAATTTTCAAATAAATAAACTTTGTAAATTAAAACCACTTCTCATGCCTAAAATTAAAAAAAGGTATTATTTTACATAAAAACTATTTAGTGTTTTTCTTAAATTACATATAAAAAATGGATTGTTATAATGAAAGCGACGGTCGTATTAAAATGCAAGCATTCGAATATAGCTTAAAAGAGATTAAAATACATAAATGAACAAGAACTCTTACTAGATGAAGCTTCATTTACAAAGCATATATTATCTTTTATGTATATATGATATTTAATATATGTTTTGTAAATGATGTTAATAGATCATCTATTTGTACGGCAATATTCAAAATGCAAAACTCGATTTATATTCTCAAAGGCTATTTAGACGAGCTTTTTCAAAGACTATAATTGCAGTATCTATTATTCACGATTTCCATCTTTACACTTATACTTGCCTAGAGTGTATTTTACAGCTACCTGTTTTAAGAAATCACAAGTCAAGTTGTACTTGAGAAGAAAACTGTACCTAAGAGAACTTTTGTTTATGTAAGCTTATGTCTAACATTCGTAAAGACACAGAAGTTGCAAAGTACTTCGGGCCTTGACGTCTTTCAAATTGCTTAACGCAATTTTTACATCACTTCTTTTGACATTGAGATTGATTTTACTTGAAAAGTTAATCTTAGTTATAGCCTGTTCGGTGACTTGGCTTTAGAAAGTTCTGTGAAAGAAGATAAGTTTGGTAATCTAATATGGTTTAGTGGGAAAGATTTGAGCTCGTCATCTTGTGTCTTTTTTTTTGGAAAAAATATGAATATGTCTATAAATAAAACCGCCTAACCTTAATGGTAAAGTAAAATACGTGACCATAATCTGTTTAATTTTGTGGGTCAGAAAGTGATAATATTAAGTACTCGTAGCTATGGAAATATATTTATTGGGTAGTCAAAAGGCTGTGTTGATATAATAATACCTATTTAGAACTAAACGGGAATAGTGCAAAGCAGTTATTGTATTGGTTGCCTTTTATACAATACTAGCAACCGGTCGCGGCTTCATCGCCTAGAATTATATATTTTTTTATTCCATTACCTAAACAGCATTAGTACTCAGCTTCACGCTGTATCCCACACATGGCGGTGAAATGGAGTGTCTTGTTTTTTATTCTCGTTCCCCATTTTCCGCTGAGTTGGAGGTATTGCGTGTTGAGTGGCGGAACTCAACGCCGCGTTTTTGCCTAGTATCAGAGCGAATTTTCATTTCCTTGAGTAGTCGGTTACTGTCACGCGTTTACGCCGGTACACCACGATAGACCTCTATTATTAGTGTAATGCTTTCATCAAATTCTGTTATGTGAAAGTCACGCATCAAATTAAGTAAGTAACGTCTGATTTTTCGAACTATTTCGGTATGAATAAGATATGTAATAATTGTTTTTAAATGTATATATTAATATTTTAATGAAATCTCTACACATCTAATTTTCGAAAGGAAATTTTGATTGTGTAAAAAGCTACTCAAAATAAAACGTTATAGTAACAAAATATTACAAAAAGAAACTTCTGTTTGTCAGCCTGTTCATACATAAAGTTATAAATTTTGATGTCATTTTAAATTATTTATATATTTTTAATTACAAAGAGAGTTTAATTAATTACTTAATATGATCTGATATCTGATTAATTATGATTACCTTAATGTACATCGTTCACTCCATTAAACCTTCAATTACTTAGTTAAGACCGAGGGCTTGTTTAGCAAAGGGTCTTTGAGTTGTGCCACTCAAAATACCAAAATTACTAAATGAGCACAAATATATCGCACGTCTGTGTCTGGTTTCTATATAATTTCCATAGAATTTAAGAATTTACATGTCAAATATTTTATTACACAATAAAAGCCAAGGTGTGATAATGGATGAAAAATAATGCAGTTGACTGCATTACACCGCGCCGGCCATGGAATAATATAAATTTTATGATATCGCCGATATCCGCCTCAACATTCATTGAATTTTTATTTTATCCGCTTCCGATTCTTTATTTTCTTTTTCTCGGTATAGCGTTTTCGCAGAGTTATTTTAGACATAACTTTGTTATTGGAGGAATATTCACTGTAAAAGTCTGGGGATAAAATGTTATCATGTCGTTAATAGAAATCTTGGTGTATTTTAATGTACCTACAGCTTAATATGTATGTCTTTAAAGCAATTGTTTTCATAGTATTATTTATGACGTTGAAAATAAATATTGTAAGATCGTATGCGAGTTGCAAAGCGTATCTTTGCAATTTTTTGAAAAATAGATTTCACAATGTGTATAAAATATTTATTTGTATTATATTCTTCACCCACAATATTAATGGCATGGATTTTATTTTTCTCTCTTTTAAGCACATATTTGTTGCAAATCAAACAACCGATCAAATGAGTGAGTGAGGAGTCTCACTTCTTGCCAAGTTCATAATAGTAGACCCACGAGTAAGTAAACCCTATAGGTTTTGATCACGCGGCTAATTTTATCCAAAATTTACGAAAGATCATTCGATTAAATTGACTTTTTAAGATCGAGATCTGTTGTGGCGTTGGGACGCAAAAGAGCGGCTATAAGCGTGACAAGTTCCGATGGTGTCCGATTCCCCACTCGAGTAATATAAATATTACATTAATTTATTTCATCGTTCTGACAACGAGGTACAACGCCTTATGAAGACTTAGCTTTACGCTTCATCCCGCACATGGTAGAGTATCAGAGGGAACTTGGGAACCTAGTGTTAAGACACTCTGTTCTACTTTCGTTCCCCACTTACCGCCAAATTTGAGGCAATGCGTGTTGAGTGGCGGAACTATACGCCGCATATTACGGTTTCCTTGTACCAGAGCAAAGAAATGAAAATATTAAATATTTATTTTTTATACAGGGTGGGCCACGGAGTTTTGCGAATTTGAAATCGCCATAGCGTTGGAACGGGGGAGGGGGGCGGAGCGCGGGAGGTGGGGATCTGTAACTCGGGCCTTGGAAATTTAGTCGCAATGGAGCACTTCACGGGTGAACAGCGTGCGTTCTGTGTAAAAAAATATTCGTGCGTTATTGTTCGACGTTCATTTCGCTCCCACTATGGATTGCATGATTTAAAACAGTGTCCGAGTGAAAGTTTGATTAGGGCGTGGGTCAGAAAGTTCGAGGCTACCGGTTCGACCCTTAATCAGAAACCTAAGGGGCCCGAAAGGACGAAAAGGTCAGATAAAAACATAAACGAAGTCGGAGCTTCCGTACTACGCAATCCTGGGCAATCAACTCGCAAGCGATCAGCAGAGCTATCTGTATCAAGAACGACTTTGCGTCGTATTTTGAAGGAAGATTTAAAATTGCACCCGTATAAACTTCAACTAGTGCAAGATTTGAAGCCAAATGATCACAATTTACGACGTGATTTCGTCGAAACAATGTTTGAGCGGTTTCGGAGCTTCAACAATATTCTTTTTTCAGACGAAGCCCATTTTCACTTAAATGGGCACGTAAATAAATAAAATAGTCGTTATTGGGCCTCAGAAAATCCACAATTCAAACACCAAAAGCCTTTGCATTCGCCAAAAGTGACAGTTTGGGCGGCTATTTCAGCACACGGAATCATCGGACCCTTTTTCTTTGAAGACCAGCGAGGGAATTCTGTGACAGTTAATACTGAGCGATACACAGCCATGTTGCGCGATTTCTTTTACCCATAGCTGTCAGAATTTCGAGGGTACAATAGTTCGACATGGTTTCAACAAGATGGCGCCACTTGCCATACCTCTAACGAGAGTTTGGCAGCCGCAAAGGAGATGTTTGCTGGAAAACTCATTTTGCGCCGAGGTGACATTCCATGGCCACCGAGGAGTCCGGATTTAACTCCACCCGATTTTTTCTTGTGGGGCTACATGAAAAGTAGAGTCTACAGTAATAATCCGACCACGATTGCAAAGTTGAAGGCTAATATCCGCGAAGAAATGGCCGCTATTCCGCGTGCCATGTGCGAACGAGTTTTTGTCAATTTGAGGTCGAGATTCGAAGAATGTTTGCAGCGGGATGGTGCGCATCTGGATGATGTTATTTTTAAGAAATGATTTTCCCAAATGTTAACTTTAATTTAAAAATAAATTGGTTTTAATATTACTTTTGTTTTTTTTTTTATGAATTTTTCAAATTCGCAAAACTCCGGGGCCCACCCTGTATATATTAAATATTTCATTTCCTCGAATGGGGATCGAACCCAGAACCTGTCGGCTACAGTCACACGCCTGTGCCGCTGGGCCACGATGAGCCTGATGCTTTAAATTCAGCGCAAAGTATGGAACGGATCGGTGAATGTTCCGTTTCTACCTTTTGATTAAAGTTGGTAAATATAAATTTAAGCTTCATAGTTAAGTCCTGCAGAGGATAAAACGTGAAACTACAAGAAAATATTAACTTATGCGCTACTAGCCTTTAATTGTGATAAAATAAGAAAATTCATATTTTAAATAAATCAGTATCACGTCACTACAGTCTAAAAATCTCAGGCATAGAAATCAAAAATGAATAATTGAAAAATTGACGACAACGAAAACCGTAAAGGGTATTCACAAGTAAATGGAATACGTGTGCAGCCATATGAGTTCGATGGAGTATTGGTTTTCCTAACAAAATAAAGAAATTGATAGCTAGAATGTCTTACATAATATTAATATGCAAAACAAAATGTGCCAGAATCTTAAACAATCTTATTTTTACTATGTTTTTAAGTGTTATTCCACACTTAGGACAGAAATACTTTTAAAATTTAAGTTTAGTACTTAAACAATCTTGTTAAGTTTAGAGATTGTTCGATAAAAAGAATGAAAATAAGAATAAATATATGTTAAGCACTAAGCTAGTTTAATCCTTTATGCTGAATTAATTATTTATTTGCTTTATATGACTTATGAATAAAAAAAATATTGCATTTTTAAAAATTCTAAACTCATATTATGTTAGAAAAAGAACAAGTTTTCTTTGCAACTAAACAATTCTTTAGATTCGAAAATGGACTTGATTTGTAATTTTTTTTTAATTAGTCGAAATAAAACCACCGCTGAGTTCCATAACATATTGTGCTAAAATTGCTTATGTAATAGTAATAAAACATATCTTCTCAAAAATTATTATTATATTTGGCAATAAAAACTTTATTTAGGACATTTATTGTTGAAACTTCTTTAGTAGCAAGTATTCAGTTTGTTACCACTTATAGGTCTTAGATTCAATTTTTTTCAAATTAAAAACTATATCAAATTATATAAATATAAATAAAAAAAAATAAAGTTTGTTTTTAAAGCTTTAAAAATGAATAACTGTTACTATAGACTAAGGTAAAACCATACTGTCTATCATCCCTTTTCCCTATGATAATATTATTAAAATTAGGGCTTTTTTATTAAACGAGACGCAATCACTGTGATACTTTCTATTTATACTGGTGTTTGAGAATTTTGGACGACCGTAGTTAATTAGTATCCGTGCTAAATGTAATAATAAATTTGTATGCCTCTTGAGAAAATCTGGACTGCTAACATAGTATCTCTACGACATCTCGAAGTCTTACCATTTAGTATATTTCGGATGTTAATTATCAAAATTGTTTAAGGCAAAAATATACTCCTAGATATAGATATTTCCTGAAAGCCAGGTAGCAAAATTCATTATTAGTTTGTAAACTAGAATGTTCTAGATTAAGGAACACTTTATGGAGTAAGTTTTAGGATCTAGACAAAGTGCGACGTACGTGATTCAGATAATACGAATATTAAAATTTATTACATTAATAATTCCAAATCTATTAATATAATAAAACAGTAAAAAAGTCGTGTCTGTACATTGAATATATTTAAAAAAAAACAATGTAGGGGGACTTAAAATTACTAATAGAACACGAATCTACAATATTTAAAATTTTTGTCTGTCTGTTTGTCTGTTTGTACCAGCACATCTTCTTATCTACTGGACCGATTTCAATATTTTTTTTAGTTGTATAGCTTTCAGGTCTGGGCAGGACATAGGCTATACTTTATTTCAAATACTTCAACACCTGATGCAGAACAGCATCAGTCCAGATAAATTATAAGAAATTTTTAAACGCATTCATAATAAAAGTTTAAAACACTTTAAAACATAGTAAAAATATTAAAATAAATAGTATTCTCTCTTGCCAAACGATAATTCTTACGAGTTGTCTTTGGGTAGCGGAAATTTGTAAAAATCTCCCTACAGAGATGCTAACAACATAAATAAGTTGTAACAAGCGTATAAGAATTTCGACGGAGCTTGGTGAGAACGAATGGCTTAGTTGGTCAGAGCGCTGGAACGGTATTTCAGAGGCGCGGGTTCAAATCCTGCTTCGTTCAAAAAATTTTTATACGCTTTTTAAATTTAAGTTTAGTATAATAAAAGTTGTAGAGGGTGATGAGCATTTTACAATGATATATTAAAATTGACGATATGGAACATCTGATGAACAACCTTATCAGTCCAGCTAAACTATAAATATTGAAATATTGAAATGCTTCCCAATAGTTTACGGCAGTTATTCGCTATAATGTTAGTGTTTTGTGCCCTTTCGGATCCATTAAGATTGTGGGAAAAGTATAAAACATTTTTATCAGAAGATTTTTTACGTACTCTGAAAACAGAAAATTGCATTTTCAATTGGAGGCAATTCTCTTACTGACTACGGTCTACCTGTTCCCTTACCAGAATTCAGTCAAACACACACTAATCGAGAATATATAGCTGAAACAAACTACAGTCTTAACGAATTGACTGCTATAGTTAACGAGTGCGCATCCAAATTTACATCGGAACAACGACAAATATTTAATAAAGTGGTCCAAAGTGCCGTTAGGAACGAAGGAAAGCTGTTTTTCTTAGATGCTCCCGGAGGCACTGGAAAAACGTATCTGACAAAGGCAATTTTAGCTGAATTAAGACGACAAAAGAAGATTGTTCTTGCAGTGGGGTCCTCGGGTATTGCTGCTACATTACTTCCTGGTGGAAAGACGGCACACACAATGTTTAAAATCCCACTCGATTTGGATAGAACTGAAACACCAACATGTTCTATTACACGAAATTGTGAGAAAGCAAAATTGTTTAAGGATTGCTGTATTATTGTATGGGATGAGTGTACCATGTCTCATAAAAAGGCCATAGAAGCCGTTGATAGAACGTTGCGGGATATTCTTAGAGATAATAGGCCAGTGGGCAATATTACAATTTTATTCTCAGGTGATTTCAGACAAACTCTACCAGTTATAAATCGAGGGACCAGGGCTGATGAAACCAACGCTTCTTTAAAATATTCATATTTATGGCCCCAGATGGAAAACTAAAACTATCAATGAATATGAGAGCCCAGCTTGGTAGTTGTTCATATTCTCTAAAATTTTCTGAAATGTTATTAAAAGTTGGAGAAGGTCTCCTTCCTGAAGAGAATGGTCAGATCAGAATTCCTGAATGCTTGGCAAACTGGTCAACTCCGATAAGGAACTTATTAATTCAGTATTTGGAGATATTCATAGCATACTAACTCAGGAAAATTCTTGGTTATGTGAACGCGCAATTTTGACTCCTAAAAACGTTCAAGCTGGTGCAATAAATGAAAAAAATTTTGCAGATTTTCTTGGTGATGAAGTGGTATACACTTCCTTTGATAAGGTAGTGGATGAAAAGGACGTCACAAATTACCCAGTTGAGTTTCTCAATTCATTAATAGCTAGCGGTCTCCCTGCTCACAAAATAACACTCAAAGTTGGTGTTCCGGTACTGCTGATGAGAAATTTGACTCCGCCGAAATTATGCAACGGAACCCGACTTAAAGTCAAAGTATTGCAAAGAAATGTTATTGAAGCAGAAATACGCACTGGATGTGGGGCTGGTGAAATCATATTTTTACCACGCATACCACTTATACCCAACAATTTTCCGTTTCAATTTAAACGTACTCAATTCCCCGTCAAAACTTGCTTTGCGATGACAATAAATAAGTCACAGGGACAAACGCTTAAATCCGCTGGTATTGACTTAAGGACTGATTGCTTTACCCATGGACAACTTTATGTTGCTTTTTCGCGAGTCAGTAATGTTTCAGGTCTGTACATTTTGGCCCCCGAGAGAAAAACTGCCAACATAGTGTACAAAGAAATATTTTACTCAATTTTAGACACAGATTAGAAATATTGTACAAATTAAAAAAAATCTTTGTACACTATGTGGTAGTTATTCTCTCAGGGGACGATATATACAGACCTCAAACATTACCTCCTCCGTCCTTAAATCGATAACAGCGACTTTAAACGTATCAATAAGTGAAAGGGACAACCTCTGACTTATTGATTGTCATCATAAAGAAAATTCTCATAGCAATTGAGTACTTTAAAACTGGAACGGAAAATTATTAGGTATAAGTGGTATGCGTAGTAAAAATACGAAGAAACCAGTTCCACACCCAGAATTACCGCTTCAATAATATTTCTTTGCAATATTTTGACTTGAAGTCGGGTTTCAAAATTTCGGCGGAGTCAAATTTCTCATCATCGTTATCAGAACACGTTTTAAGTTTTATTTGTGAGTAGGGCGCTAGCTGTTAATGAATCGAGAATCTCTACCGGGTAAAGCATGTCGTCATTTTCTTCCATTATCCTATCAATGAAAATAAATACCACTTCATCTCCAAGAAAATCTGCTAAAACCTTTTTATTTATTGCACCAGCATGATCAGTTTTAGGGGTCAAAATTGCGCGTAAACATAACCAAGAATTCTCCAGAGTTAGTATGTTATTAATGTCCTCAAATTTTAGATTAATAAGTTCCGTTTTGGAGCTGACCAGTTTGCCAAATATTTCAAGAATACCTATTTGATTATTTTTTTCAAGAAGGAGACCTTCTCCAATTTTTAATAACAACTACCAAGTTAGGTTACAATTTTAATTGATAGTTTTAGTTTTTCCATCTAGAGCCATTAGTAAGAATTTCAAAGATTTCTTTTCAAACAGTCGTTGATTTTATCAGCTCTGATCGTTCGACTTAAAACTCGCAAAGTTGGTCTGAAGTCACCTGAGGATAAAATTGTAATATTGCCCATTGACCTGTTATCGTAGAATGTGCCGCAACGTTCTATCAAAGGCCTTTTTATGAGATTTGGTGGACTCTTCCCATATGATAGGGCAGCAATCCAGAAACAATTTTGCTTTGTCAGAATTTCGTGTACCAGACTATGTTGGTGTTTCTGATCTGTCGACAGTAATTAGGATCTTAAACATGTCGTGTGTTGTCTTTCCACCAGGAAGTAATATAGCATCAATATCTGAAGAGGCCAATGCAAGAGAAATCTTTTTGTCGTCTCAATTCAGCTGGAACTGCCCTTGTCAGATAGGTTCTTCCAGTGCCCCCCGGAGCGTCTAAAAAAAACAACTTGCCTTTCTTCATGAAGGCACTTTGGACCACCCAACTAAATATTTGTCTTGGTACCGTTGTGTAGCAAATTTGGATGCGCTATCATTAACTATAGTAGTTAAGTCGCTAGGACGGTAGTTAGTATCAGTTTTATATTCCTTATTTGCGTGTTTGACTGGATTCTGTTAAAGGAACGAAGGGAACTGAAAGGGTAGGAAATTAGTAATAGAATCGACTCCAATGGAAAATATAATATCCTGTATAGAAAAAAGGCAACTATTTTTTGCTATTTTTCTGTACTCTATAGACTGATATTGCCTTCTGCACTACGCCTAAAGTTTTCTGTGTTTAATTCACATAATAATATTCTCAATAAATTTTTTCATTCTCTTCCCACAATCTTGAGGATCTAAGATGTCACAAAACATTAATATTATAGCGAATGCTGTCACGGATGCAAAATTTCTCAAGACTGCCATGCCAAGTAGCTGAAGTGTCCTGCAAGTTTCTTGAAACGAAAGATGCTCTACACCATCATAACATTTCAAAAAGAAAATAAATTAGTCCTTAAACAATCTGGAGCAACTGGTGCAAATAGTAACAATCCTGAATATGAGGAAGCACTGTCTATACTCTGCCAAAAGTATCATCTGGCCACACCAATGTTTTTCTTCTAACAACGTCTTACGTTCACGTTTAACAAATATTTTATATGCGATCGAAGGATTTTGATGGTACTTATAATCAAAACTTAAATGGACTTCCACAATATGGCGGCGCTCTCCCCTCTCTTGCGTAGGATGCGTCGCTTACGTTGGTCGTGTTTTATTACAAATTTTTATTTCTCTTTATGCTTTTTTCTTAAAAATATTTAACATGTAACCATAAAGGGTTTACTTAAAAGTATTTTTGATTTTCGCGTATATTCTCAATGACACTAATTTAATTTAACCGGATTAATAATTTCGGATTAATTAAAATTAATCCGAAATTATTAATCCGGTTAAATTAAATTTCGGAAATTTTTCTTAAAATTTCGGATTAATCCGAAATGTCTTTAAATTATAATTTCAAATCTAAATGATATACTTTTTATTACCTTGGATGTTTTTTCATAATATCCAAAGAAATCCCATAGGCAAACAGAAACTGTTAGCCCTTTAAATGGGGTTAAGCAGAACCACGGTCAAAAGAGTGTTGAATGAAGACCTAGGGCTACGAGCCTATCGCAGAAAAACAGGACATTTTTTTTTTTTTTTTTTTTTTTTTTATGGAAAAGATGGCAAACGAGCGTACGGGTCACCTGATGGTAAGTGATCACCGTCGCCCACGACCCCCAGTAACTCCAGAGGAGCTACAGGAGCGTTGCCGTCCTTTAAGGTGGAAGGGCACCGGGGCCGGGCATTACCTAATACGAAACGCAGTGGCCAAAGCCACTACTTAACGCCGGTCTTAAATGCCGAGGGTGGTAACAATCCGGTCGAGTCTGCCCATGCGTGTTGCCATTGCTGGCAACGTGACTCTACCACACGCACTTTAGTCGCCTCTTACGACACCATCAGTACCAGGGTGATCCTATTCTAAGCCGGAATCACACGGCATAAAATCATTTAGATGCGTGTCCAATGGACATGAGACTGAAGAGATCTTGCATTTCGTTGAAGTGGTACGCGGGAAAAAAGCATAGTCAAACTCTCTTTTCCGACGAAAAGATTTTTACCGTGGAGGAGAGCTACAATAAATAAAATGATAAGATACATTTTTATGACAAATGTGTAAAAACAAATGCGATTGACTATCAAAATACAGTCCTCGCGAACCTTGTGGAACCAGTTTCTCATACAATGTTAAATCACAGACCCTGGATATTCCAGTAAGATTCTGCACCAGCTCATAGAGCGAAAAGCACGCAAGACTGACTAACGGCGCGCAAAATTGACTTCATCCGGTACGAAGACTGGCCCTCCCCCAGTCCAGACTTAAATCCGTTAAATTACAAAATATGGCAACACTTAAAGCAAAAGGCCTGCTCAACACGCCATTCTAATGTGGAGTCACTCAAGGCGTTCTTGATCAAAGCAGCTGCCGATATTGACATAGACCTCATGTGTGTTGCTATAGACGATTGGCCGCGCAGGTTAAAGGCCTGTTCCCAAGATCCCTCTGCCTACCCTGCCATGTGCGGGATACAGCGTGAAGCGGAGTCTGTATTGTTTAGAAGATCTGCCCGTACAAACAGACCTATAGATAAACAGACAAACAGAAAAACAAAAATCCTAAAAATAACAGGTTCGTGTTCTATTAGTTATTTTAAGCGCCCCTACACTGCTTTTACGTAAATATATTCAATATACAGATATAATTTTATCATTGTTTTATTATAATATAGATAAATATAGATTTATATAATAAATAAAGATAAAAATTAGATAAGTTCTTTCCAAATGTCAACGGAAAATACTGCTATAGAAAAATATAGCTTAATATACGAGTATACATGACCAATAAATAATCAAATTTACGCTAAATTTTACAATGAAAGTAATGTTATCTTAGTAAACACTACAAAAACTACGATAATTGCATTATTAACAATATACCAATAATATATTTGATCTGAAGCATAAAAAAAATAATTCTATTCATCATTATGCGAAGGAGAATTAAGGTGCTGACGGTAGTTAAAACTCAGATTGTCTACTTGGAATAAATCGAGATCTGCGCGGGCGAAGCCGCGAGCAGCAGCTAGTTCTATATATTTTAAATGGTTGAGCTTTGCAGGTTATTCAACGTACTTCTTAAATTGAACTAATCTCTTCGGCAAGTCTTATTATATATATATATATATATATATATACATATATATATATATATATATATATATATATATGTATATATATATATATATATATATATATATATATATATATATATATATATATATATATATATATATATATATATATATATATATATATATATATATATATATATATATATATATATATATATATATATATATATATATATATATATATATATATATATATATATATATATATATATATATATATATATATATATATATATATATATATATATATATATATATATATATATATATTAATAAATTATATTATACTATAGATCTAAATAACTTGGTATTTTACTTGTCAATATTACGTCTATAATAATATTTTTCGTCAATTATATCTATCTATCAATGAGGGGCGGCAAAAAGTTCGATAGTAATAATTTATTCATGGTTACTTACTACTACTCTACTACTTTTTTGGGAGAATAACTAGCTATACGTATAATATGTATACATGTGGGTGTATAAGGTAAGACGTCTCAACACATAATACTTTTAAGCTCATAGAAATAGAAACGCGAAATAACACAGTAATAGGGTTAGTTTTAATATTATTTACCGTTGCATATATATGACATGCTTTTAATGTTGATCAGGAGGCAATTATTACATGGCTTTTCTATCTAACAAATATTATTATTAAAATTTTTGTGAAATGATTATTGACAAAACTTATCTCGTCCGCTCATATGTGTGGTATATAAAATATGGGATATTTTATATACCTTGTTCATAAAAAAGTACGGAATATTTTAATTCTTTGCAAACCAAGACAAAGCGCAGCGTTGAATTCCGCTACATAACTAACACACGTTGCTTTCAGAATTCACCGGAAAGTGGGGAATAGAAGTGATAAATAAGGAAATAGAAGAGATAAACAATATTCAACTTAAAGATAGTTTAATTATAAGTACTTCTATAAAGACATCATTAGTATTATAAAAATTCTGATTCTTTCTCAGAGATCAAGTGACTCGAAATGTAAAAAATATATATTTTATTTTTACGATTCATCCTGTTCGTGACATCAGCGTAATAGGCGCGATTTTGCTTAGCGCACGAGCTGTATAAAAAAATTCTTATACCGTGATCCGCTCCTGTGAGGATATCTGTCTTACGAGACGGCCATGAACATCAATAAAGCTGAACACGCCGGTCATGACTAGGCGAATATATTGTATGGGCGCAGGATACTATGATTATATAACATTGACTGAATAATTTTTGTACGGTACTTATACTACATACATTTATATGTATTATATATAAAGGGAATTTAACAACGCAATTGTTAATTATCATGTAACATAATAAACGAACCATATGAACTATTTTAAACTTCCTTTGATTCACTAAATTTAAATTTAAAAAAGTATAATTTTTTTAACGTAACAGGATTTGAACTTGCGCTTATTCGAAACCGTCTAAGCGTTCTGACCAACTAAGCCATACGTTCTTATCTTTCGACGTTGCTACGTCGAAATTCTTATACGCTTGTTACAACTTATTTAGGTTTCCAAGAAGCGTGGCTTCAAAACCTGCTACATTCATATTGTTATACGCTTTTGAATTTAAATTTAGTATTTTACAAAAACTTCTTTATGTGTGGAAAAACACTTTAAAAAATAGTAAAAATATTTTTACTAAGACAAGGAGAGAAACTTAGTATTCGGCCACCAACGTAACAATTGCTCGCCCTATTTTTTGCTTTCATATTCTAGAAAATTGCTAATGAAATTTCATTTTATACGGTTTATGTAAAAATTTCGAAAAAAATCCTCTCTAAGGCCTTTTATATTTTCCAAGTACAGGGGGACATAAACGCAATTATCACAGGGAGTGTTCTGGCGAACTGTTTAATATTTAAACTTAAACTTTTTAAAATTTTAAAAGTTTAAGTTTAGTATTTTCTGTCCTAAGTGTGGAATAACACTTTAAAACATAGTAAAACTGTTTAATACTTGTCGCCCGAATTTTCTAACTACGTAGTACGTCACAAGCTGAAGTACAATCCTCACCATCTGGATATGTGGCAGTCTACTACTTTAGAGTTTCGTAGGAATTTTCTTCCACGCATCACACTTCTATGAAATGAACTGCCCTATACTGCTAGACTGTTTTCAGATCGATATGACATGGTTACTTTCAAAAAGTGTGTTTATCCCCACTTTTACTTCAGCGTTTTACGCCACTTGGGCCTTAAATGAAATCTTTCATTTTATGTACATACATAGAATTAAAAGAGATTTCATATACAAGCATTAATTAGTTACGTCTTAATTGTTTCCAATCCTACATATCGAAACGGCGGTGTGCGGCAGAATGCCAATTGCCGTCTAAAACCAAGTGACGCGCCACACCTGAATCTTAGAGGGCATTACCACATGATGTCTGTGCCATGTGATATTATTCTGTTTAATTGAAAATCCTTTATTATATTGTCACAGAGCTATCTATATTATCTAAATTTATAATGTATTATTCATAATAATTAAAGAATATTGAGGTCAGTCAATATTCTTTAATTATTATGAATAATACATTATAAACAAAGGCACAAGCGTGTGATTGTAAAAACACCTTTCACTTAATCTAGTAAAATTATATTTCTTATATATGTGATAGGAACATAAATTGGGCTGTTGGCATCACAGCATTTTCGTTTTCTGGATCTTTGAAACCCCTTGCAAACTATTAGATTTGAAATCTCAATTTGTTTGTTATATGGCGGATTTGTGGAACTCAATATCATCTAACCATCAAACTCAAAACCATCGAGCTCACCATAATATCAGCTGTTCCATTGCGACATAACGGTTTCAATGTTTATTTATTTGTATTTGTCAACGAAATCTCAAGATCAAATTGACAAATACGGCAAATACTAACAAAAGTATTAAAAATGATTACAAAAAAAAGTAAAAAAGTAACAATACTTATACTTATAATCTGTATATGTTTATTTAAGTCGTATGTCATCGAAATGGCTCAATATTTAATAAATGTAATATTCAATTTTTAATTTTCAGTAGAGTGACAATAACATTGTTAGGAACCTTGAAATATTTACAATGAATAACGTGGTTTGATTTATTTATACTTAAACCAAGTAATAATACTTACATTTTTTTATACTTTATCCAATTACTTTACTCCTACTTATTACTCCTACTTTTATGTATCTTAATATTATTAATGAATTGCTAAGCTAGTTATGATTATATTCCGAACTAGTGACCACCCGCTACTTTATACCCGCTATTTTATTTATTAATATTTAATTTAAGCGATTGTGTTTACAGAAACAGATCGCGTAACGAATATAATTGAAAGTTAAAAACGGAAGTAAAGAAATAGCGATGTTTCATGAATAATTGTATGTTTTTATGTATTATTGCTTAAATTTTCATATTGATCATATCATTATTATATTAATAAATAAATTAATAAATTAAGTTTTAATCGTATAACCGCTGCTTTCAGTATTATTTTTCTTATTCATTAAAAAGTTAAGCAAACTGTTGCAATAAATCTTTTTGAAACAAGCCAGATCAAAAAATGTTATACTTTCAAGATTCCCAATATGCTGTCAATTTACTTCTTCAAGCAGAAACTGAATAAAAATAAGGTCTCCTTGCTGCCTGAAATATAAGTGAAAATTGAAATAAAGTTTTAAAATGTCTCAAATCAAAACCTTGTGGTATGAAATTGTATGACATTGTTGCTATAATATTCTAACTGTTTATGTAATTTTCAATGGAGCTTTTAAAACATCTGTTTTTTTTTTCTCAGGACATATATTTAACACATGTTGTGGCCATCAAATTGTTATTCACATAGAAAAAGGACCTTTCTCAACAAAACATATCGCTTATCCTTGTTTACAGCTTATCTTTAGAACTTTTTGGGTATTTTTAACTTCACTGGAATTTAAACAAATGCCTTTCTGGTAAAGTGATGTTTTTTTATTACTATGTATAATATTCGATGCAGTTAATATTAAAAATATAAAACCTTTCTTTTAAAATTAAAAGCAGTTTTGTTATTTCCTAAATTACCGAGGCCTCAAATAATACACTTAGAGAATTACGATCCAAATTGACGACTCCAAAGCCAAGTGTTTAGCATTTCCAATTGTGAGTTCACTTTAAAGGGAAGTATAATCAAATCGAATCGCGTTTTATAGGTAATTGTTGCCTGATGTGATCGAATGTCAACTTTATTTAAGTTTTACCTTTACCTTTAGTCATTGAGGCGAAGTAAATTGTAAAAATCAATCCAATAAAAATTGCCAGCTTCATATGTCATGTTTATTTCAAAATACCGTCTGTAGACGAAACAAAAACATCCTTCATTCATTCATTCATTTCATGATTTGAGCGTGCCAGTGCAGCACATTTAACTTCGCCGTCACTATCACGCTGTATGGAAAACTCACGTGAGGCCTTGATAAAAAAGCATTTTCGAGTATAACAAAATATTAACCTCAAAGTACAAATTGCATTGAGTACATGATTATGACACGTTATCAAACTGATACAAATACTTACTAAAGTTCACGCTGTATCCCGCACAAGGCGGGGTAGGCAGAGGGAACTTGGGAACCTAGTGTTAACACTCTGTTCCACTTCCGTTCTCCACTTTCTGCCGAATTTGAGGAATTGTGTGTTGAGTGACGGAACGCAACGCCGCGTTTTACTAAACCTAAAATACTAAAATGCTCATTTGGTATAAATCCTTAATGACCATTCAAATAAGACAAACTCTTTAAAATACCGTTTCTCCACTATTCTTCTTCGCGTTCATTTTTTCTTAGATTGTTTTTGTTGATTCTATTAATAAATAATTATATATTTTAGCTATTGGTGAGGCCGCCACTCAACACGCAGTGCCTCAAATTTGGCGGAAAGTGGGGAACGGAAGTGGAACGGAGTGTCTTAACACTAGGTTCCCGGGTTCCCTCTGTCTACCCTGCCTCGTGCGGGATACAGCGTGAAGCTAAGAAAGTGAGAAAGAAAGATAACTATTGGTTTGCTTGCGGTTCCATCCGCTCTGTCATAACAATAATTTAGTACAAAAAAAGTATTTAAAATCAAAACAATTAAAAAAATAGAAAATATTATATTAGAATACAAACAAAACAAGAACAAGATTTTTTTAATGTTTACTGTTGTTTAATTATAGTATAGAATATTTATTGCCGTTTAATAATAGTATAGATAGACGTTAGTGTAATTTTTAGTATAATTTTATTAAGTTAAGGTAAATATTTGTATTAAAAATATAGTTGATGTAGAATAATAGAAATAATTTCAATAATAGAGACCATAACAACGCATTGAAGTACATAAAATATAAGATATTAAGATACATATATTTTTTTACACTCTTTAGATAATATTACGAATTTAAATATAACCACGTAAATATTTTGTCAAACACTGACATAAATATATAGGCTGAATAGACTTAAAAAAATGAAATACAAACTGAGATTCAGGCTTCAATATCTAAGCCAAGTTAACTTAAAAAATCCTTTGACTTAATCTAGTAAAATTATATTTCTTATATATATGATAGGAACATAAATTGGCCTGTTGGCATTATAACATTTTCGTTTTCTTGATCTCTAAAACTCTTTTCAAACTATTAGATTCGAAATCTGAACTTGCTTGTCATATGGTGGATTGGTGGAACTCAATATCATCTAACCATCAAACTCAGAACCATCGAGCTCACCATAATATCAGCTGTTCCATTGCGACATAACGGTTTCAATGTTTATTTATTTGTATTTGTCAACGAAATCTCAAGATCAAATTGATAAATACGGCAAATACTAACAAAAGTAATAAAAATGATTGCAAATAAAAGTAAAAAAGTAACAATACTTATACTTATAATCTGTATATGTTTATTAAAGTCGTATGTCATCGAAATGGCTCTATATTTAATATATGTAATATTCAATTTTTAATTTTCAGTAGAGTGACAATAACATTGTTAGGAACCTTGAAATATTTACAATAAATAACGTGGTTTGATTTATTTATACTTGGTTTATAATACTTTCATTTTTTTATATTTTATCCAATTTCTTTATTCCTACTTTTGTGTGTCTTAATATTATTAATGAATTGTTAACCTAATTATAATTGTATTCCGAACTAGCAACCACCCGCTGCTCCGCTCGCTTGAATGGTATTATTTTATTTATTATTTATAATTATTTTCGTGTTCTAATAACATTATGGCTTTTAAAAATCAAACAAGTAAATGTTGGAAACTTTGTCCACATATAATAGTAAAAACTGAATTTCTGGTGATCCGTTAATGATATCAAAGCGTACAAACGCACAAAAAAAAACAGAGAAACAGACAATCATTTTAAAGATTAGATTTACTATTTTAGGTCTCTATTGCATTATTAAAATGTACAGACAGTCATAGGTCACAGATTTGTTATAAGTATAGTGAAAGTATTTTTCTTGACAACTAAAAAGTGAATTTTGTATAATAACCAAGATATTTACAGTAAAGATACATTTTGGAGAAAAATTCTAGGATAAAGCTTAGAAATCCATTACAGTGTCACGTATAGCAGATTACTCTACAAATTGATATAGAAGGCTTTAAGCTAACTGCCCTCCTGGAATAAATACAAAGAAGAAAGAACTTACTAATAAAATATTTGTATATGTTTATTAAAGTAAATAGAGCGGAAATATATTTCCATCAAAATCATGTAGTATGTTTAATCGAATGGTTAATCAAAGAGAATATATTTGTGTAAATTATTTTATTACAAAGTTTTGCTTATAATATTATTTACAAAAACTTTGGAATTGTATTTTAAAACAAAAAAATCAATAAATCTTAACCAATTTCATATTTGACCTCATTTTAATAAGTAACATTTTTGTTTTATTATAAAGGAAAATTGGTTTTCAAGTAATAATTTCATTTTAGCCAAAAAATATTTGAAATTATAAATATAAATAAAACTGGATATGGACGCATAAGACATTAATTAACTGATTAAAACATACAAATATTATGTTTTCATAAGGCTAGATAAATTAATTTGGGAAGAAACAATGACATAGAAAGTTATTCGTTATTAACCTTTTGGTAACTTTTTATGGCTTACTAAAAACTTTACCCCGCTGTAGAAAAAATTTTTACAAATGTATTTTCAAAGTAAAAGATCAATACTGACAAAGATGGAAAAAAATCTGCCCGTGAATGAATATTACACAAGGAGTACTCGCATAATATTCTTTAATCAAGTCAATGTAAAACATAATTGTAATACTTATTGCGGATTAACATCTTAAAATAAGAAAAAATATCGAGTGTCATTTGATGATGGAGTGTCCAGTGTATAATAGTATCACCACGAATGGCGTGTGATGTGTGTTACGATATACTAATTTGAAATAACCAAAGTATTGTCATGAGGCCTGTCGTGGCGCAGCGGCACAAGAGTGTGACTGTAACCGACAGGTTCTGGGTTCGATCCCCAGTCGAGGAAATGAAATATTAAATATTTTCAATTTCATAAATATTTAATGTTTCATTTCTTCGCTCTGGTAAGGCAAAAGCGCGGCGTTGAGTTCCGCCACCCAACACGCAATGCCTCATATTCGGCGGAAAGTGGGGAACGGAAGTTGAACGGAGTGTCTTAACACTAGGTTCCCGGGTTCCCTCTGCCTACCCTGCCTCGTGCGGGATACAGCGTGAAGCTGAGTATTGTCATGTTTTCTTCAAGAAATCTATTTAAAAAACACCTTTTCTTATTCGAATACATGCTGAATTATAAAAAATTACTAAATTTGACTTCAGTTGATATTTTATATAACAATAATAGTTTAAAATGTTTTTAGCAAATATAAATATAGATATATAGATAAATAGAGACATTTCCTATATTATTGCTTTTTTGCCAAATATTTGAAAGTTATCGGTAACCGCATTAATGAGATTAAAAGCTAATTACTCGGTAACATTTTCCCCAGTCGAAATAAATTATAATATTAATGTTTTATTTTATTTAATAAAATAAACATTACTTTAGGAATAGATTAGTAAGTATATTCAAAATACGAGTAGGTATAATATAATTATTTTTATATAGAAAAATTGCGTGTTCAAGACAAATGAGTGAATCCAAATGTTATGTTTTGCAATCTTTACCATGTCGGAATATTGAATATAACGTCCCAAAACTATTTAGTTAATTAGACGCAATATTATATTTATTCGAGAAGATATTTTCTAGTGTATGTGGATAATATCTTTGGTCTGATTGTTGTTGCACATATCCATAAACAAAACTTGTCCCAACATAAACATTACACCACCTTCCTATCGCACATTTCCTTCGCTTCAGCTACATGGAGCCATGAAAGCATCACTAAAAAAATAAAATGATATATTGATACAAACAAACACTGTGTCTTCACTCACCAAACCTAATTCAGGCTAAAAAATACTTAATAAATAACTGTAGCTACCAGATTATAGAATATACACAGTTAGCTAGATTATTAGAATTTTGCTATAGTAATACAAAGTAAAATGTAATGAATATATCAAACAAAAAATGGAGAATAACGCTCTTCAAATAAAAAAATAAATTTAATATCTAGAGTAATATTATCTAAATAAACAATAATATATATGTAAAGCAAGCGTCACATCAGGGAATAATCAGCGTCGATATTATATGAGAACTGAACGATTACACTCTGAAACCTTGGTACTACATACACGTGACTATAACTTATGTACGAGTATACATGAATTCAGAAATATATGGCAGTGAATATTTAAGTGTATAATGATACCGTTTGACAAAGGTATTGAAAACGAAAAACGACCAAATATCAATCGAGAAAATGGATGATCAATGATTAAATAATAAATAAATATTTGCTGTACGTAATATTTACAATTGTCTAATATATAGGGTCATAAACCATCATGCTTTATAATAAACTTACAAAGATGTATTGTATTCCTAATGCTTCTCATATATCGTTGTCCGAGTTTAACACGAACAAGAGCACATTTAAGAAATGAAAAAACATTTATCTTATCCCTTTTCTACACTTAGCCAATATATAATTAAGCACAAAAATATTTGGTGTTAAGCTCTAATTAATATATTTTTAAACTTGTATTAAGTAAAAAAAGTTTAAGCAATTGAAAACATAAATAATATAACGAATTTCTAGGTTAGTCAATGTCACCTACTTAGATCACGCATGTCACTTACTTACTTAGTCTTTTAAATACGGAAAATGCTTCTTATTATCCTATAAATTTCTACTTTAATCTAAACTATCGCATATAACGCCATAACTAAATATATTTGCTTACATTTTGAAAGAATGTAAAGTTATCATTATTTAATTAATATATTTATCAAAGTCCTTTTAGTAAAAATAAAACATGTTTTTATTGTAGGAATGATATTCTAAATCACTTTTTTATCGATCGAATGGATAAAATACATTGAATCAATCCTGAAGTTAGCCATTAGAAACGTGTCACGTCGTCACATTACTGAAGGTCCGAGTAAGTATCTTCCATTTTGTAGTAGGTCTTATATTACCGCAGCCCGTTTTCATATAATAGATGCGTTTACTGCAATTTTATTTATGCCATTTTCTCTTTGTCTCGCTACATTTAGTAATTTGTGTCAAAGATTAACAAAAACAGACATTTTAATACAGAAACTTTGTGATAAAACAACTGATCCTGGATTACTATTACAAAGTACTACTTTATCTGGAATTTGTAAACAATATTTCAGGATTATAGCGCTCTTTTGTTCTGTTTTAATATGACCTACTTAAAATTAACTTAATAAAGTAAAATTATAACTCTGAACAGTTTTGATTGCATTATTAGTTAAGTCATGGGGTCGATATATTTTCTTCTTGGACATAACATCAGATTAACTGCTAAAATTAAATATCGCTCTTTTGATACAAAAGGGCCACAAGACTAAAATACAGTATTTTATAGTACAGCCGTTTGAAGTTTTGAAAATAGTTTTTATATCGTACATATACGTTTTATTTGCCGTCAGTTGCGTATTTTATTGCCGCGTTTAATGATGAACGTAACTATTATTTATGTAAGTAATATCATGAAAGAAATATACCCTTTTGTTTATAAAACATACTGCTGTCTGTTAAGTCAATTATAAAAATAGTGGACACAAACGAAATAAATGTATTTATTTAAAATTTTAGTCTTTATCCTCTTTTCACTAATAAAATTATTATTTCAAATATAAAATATAGCCAAGCCGTATAATAAAAATAATTAGAAACAATTCCTATAGAGAAAGATTATGGAAATAAATTATAATTTAATTCAATTGAAAAACAATCTTACTTTCTACTGTATTTCTTTTTTTAAGCTTCACGATGTATCCTGCACATGGCAGAGTATGCAGAGGGAACTTGGAAACCTAGTATTAAAGCACTCTGTTCCACTTCCGTTTGTATATTAATAAAAACAATAAATCTCAAGTTTGTTTATAAAATAATATAAAAATTACCGTAACATTATAAGCAAAACGACCATGTTGTGCGTTTTTAATTTCATATACTTTATTATAAAATATACTTTATATTTTCCTAAAAGTTGTACAATAGCGCTGAATTGAAATATGGCACTAATGACTATAAAATTAAGTATAATATTTAAAAACCGTCCAATAATAAGAATTTGTTACTGGACGATTTTGAAAATATTGTCCTTTGCTTTCCTATTTGTGGGTTCGATCTTCTCCAAACTCAGTCCACTAGGAAATGAAATGTTTAATATTTTCTAAGTTAATATATCATGTTTTCGTTTCTTCTCTCTGGTAACAAGCCAAAGCGCGGCGTGGAGTTCCGCCTTTAAACGTGCAATGCCTCAAATTCGGCAGAAAGTGGAGAACAGAAGTGGAGCCGAGTGTCTTAACACTAAATTTCCAAGTTACCTCTGCTTACCCTGCCGTGTGCGGGATACAACGTGAAGATGAGTGAGTGAATGATCATATAAAATTTGGATATTTAAGTCTGAATTTTAGTTATTCATTAAAATAATTCAAAATTATAAAATTTGATTGAAGTAAAGTCATATTTTCAGAATTTTTTTTTTGTAAATCTTTTGTATTTCATTATTATCACAGCTGTTTTTACGTCCACTGCTAGTCTTAGGCCTCCCTTAAGAATCTTGACAAACAATCAATCCCGTGATGCCAGCATCAAGTGACTTTTTTGTGATCTTTTGTATTTAAACACAGAATTATATACAAAATAAGTTTTCTAGCGTATCAATTAATTTTGTATGACTATAATATTATTATTGTTATTTTTTTTTTCAATAATTTTTACTTAATTTTTATTAAAATACTATAGATATCGATTATGAGGCGAATTTCATTTAAAAAAGCAACGAAAAGTTATCGCTTTTAATTATGTACATATGATATACAAGTATGTAAAAAAAATTAAACCGAACCAGCTCAGTGTTTATATTAGTTTATAATACGAAAAGATTGTATAATTGATCAGGTAAAAACAAGTACCTACAAGATTTATATACGAGTACTAACGGCAGTGTACAGAAAAAGGATTTATTTCACAATTTTATATCTGATACAACCTGAAAAAATCCGTGCTTCGGACCATTAGTTCAACTACATTACTTGCGAGTTATCACTTTATCCGGAACAATGATATATAGTTTCCAATTTTTTTAAGCGTTCTCACATAAACTTCTCTGTCTTTATAATAAATAACTAGCCACTGTCAGGACTACTGAAAAATTTTAACCTGTTGTGTTGTATGATTATTAAATTATTCTCGTCTATATAACGTATACATGTGGCACAGTAGCAAAAACAAAAAAAAAATACATTTAAACACTAAGTTATCTCAGTTTCCATTCAAATGCATTTATAATCATTTCTGTACAGAAATATTTCATTTATTTACTTTATGTAAGATACTCGTTTTCTTGTGAACCAGATTACTGCCGAAGCGGGTTTGTAGGATAGATAGGATGAAAGAATTGAAAGGACAATAGTCTACCAAGATAAAATGTTGAATTTGTATTGTAGATTTATCTAGAGAAAATGTATTTAATATGATGTTCCTTTTATAAGAATTGCCGAATAATAATTTGTGTAAGTATTTATGATTTTGTATTTAAATTTTAATTTACAAATATAAATTTCTATATCTTTTAATTTTTTAAATAATTCTAAATAATTTTGTAAAATTTATCGAAACACGTCTTTCTCTCGCTTTATCTATCTATATTTCAATAAATATGAATAACGTTTAATACTATTTTTTAATGTTTCTTTTAGGCTTACAGTTTAAAAAGTAACGTAGACCTCTGTAACGTACAAAACAACCCAATACAGACATTGGGCGACCTCCCTATATTACTAACCACCTGTTTAAATAAAGTGCCCATCGTATTTTTTCGTCGTACGTTAATTTCTAGAGCTCCTATAATTATATTGTATTATATTATCTTTATAAGTTTTAAATATGTATGTTTATAAGTTTTAAATATGTATGTTTATAAGTTTTAAATATGTGTGTTTAAGAGAATTTCTAAGCTAAACTAGTACGTCGTTAGTTACTTTCATCTAACACAAAATTGCTAAAATGGATGAAATGGAAAACGGTAAATTATCCCTGGTTGTCGCCGTTTTCCGAATCTACTATATATCATCATAATATATTTACATACATTTAATTACATAAAATCCGCATAATTTCGATATTTTGAAAGTTTCTTTGCTTTAATGTATCCTTCATTAAACTTGGCCAAATCTATTTACCAACTCATTCGAGACAGTTCTGAAATATTAATCCTCTATTGAAAGAGTTGGAACTATCCGGTCCGGAACAGGGCTTGGTTTACTTTTCGGAAGGATCTAAGATCAATTCATGATAACTCGATATATAACTTTTACGTCCGTCCTACAATTTAACTCCAAGCTTCATTTTCTTCTGGGAATTACTTTCGAGTTGTCTCTTTGAAAACCTTTTGTGGAGTAAGCTTAATACTATTTTATTCAATATTATGTTATTTTTTAATCAGGCATTTTAATGGTAACCTATAAAATATTAATTATTATATTAATTAACAAATTTAATCTACTTATAAATCTTTTTTCTTTAGATGATGGTTTTACAGATGTCTGTTCATATTTTGCTTTCTTAACACAATTTAAACTTATTAAGTATTTTAATTTATTTTCGTCAGTTTTACAAAATTTTCCATCCACTAGACATAACTACACTACACTTACACGAAATTTATATTTTAAATTGCAATATCAATAGTTTTAAAGCTAACTATTATTAACGCTAATTAAAAGCCCACGTATACCCTGCTTCAATTACGTGTGGATAAAATATATCTATATGGAAATAATTTTAAAAAGCGGTTTAGTAACTTATAACTATTCATCTAAATCTAAAAATCTGTTATAACTATTATATAAATGTTTATATATTATTATTGTTTAATTATACCAAATGTACATATACAATTGTTAATAGCCAATTCATTTACAAGGAAATAATACTAAAAAGAATTTGTTGCTTTTATGACACTTTATACTACTATGATTATTGTATAATATAATGTTTATCTGTATTCTTATAACGTTACGTGTATGATAAAATTAAATAACATTTTTTATCATTACATGTATGAGTACGGAGTGTAACTCAGTCAACTGATCAAACAGGTGTTACAAATCTTAAGGTGATCCACTATTTTAACGATTTATATATTTTGTTATTAAAAATATCAAGGATGAGCTTCGAAGGAATAAGAAAAAGTCGGCCTTCCTGTTGGATCTGAGCTCGTTATTTATTGTTCAGTGTAATACATATTTTTCTTATTCTAGAATGCTGGAATAAACCCGCAAGGTAAGGTAAATAGATTAAGGCAAATTTCCCATGAGTGTTCATAAAGGGGTATCCTAAGCCCATATTTATAATGAAAGTGCTAACAAAGCACAACCTTTATAAATCTAAAAAAATTGACAATCATAATAATAAAACTAAACAAAATATGTAGAAAAAAATTGCATTGATATAATAATTCTACTCCGACACTTTCCATTGGTATCTTGTGGTTAATCAACCCAAAAGTAATAGGTCGTGACAGGCAAGAAAATCTTCAGATATGCTGACTTGTTTCGAAGCGACCTTCTGTCATCTTTTGTCACTAGAAATTCCTTATCATTTATGTTTTCTTATGGTCATCGAGGACGAGATAAATTCAATTTAGATGGATTAGATAGATTAATCTAGATTAATCATATTGATAATAGCTAGCTGTGTAGGTAAGTGGCTACTATCGGAGTCATTAATTTATTTAATAACGTAAAATATATAAAAAAATAAACTTCATTTGAGTAGATACTAAATATAAATTTAAAAAAGCGTATAAAAATTTTGAACGAAGCAGGATTTGAACCTGCGCCTCTGGAATACCATTCCATTCGCGAACGAATGGCTTAGTTGGTCAGAGCGCTGGAACGGTATTCCAGAGGCGCAGGTTCAAATCCTGCTTCGTTCAAAATTTTTATACGCTTTTTTAAATTTATATTTAGTATTTTCTGTCCTAAGTGTGGAATAACACTTTAAAAACATAGTAAAAATTAATTTGAGTAGACTTCATCTATTCTATTGCACATTGTTATTTTGAACTTGCATTTAGTAGGCAAAGCAGTATCGAGATAATTATAATAAAGAGTGTCCCACCGTGTTGAATTGGAATTCAATGACACGTTTTATATTTCTGAAACAAACAAAAAACATTTAAGTTATTTTAAAATACTAGCGTGGAAGTCACGGTGAGCACAAAGATGAACATCAGCTTGGGGGGGATGATATCTTCGAAAACACAGTTTCTCCGAAACTAGAAGAATGTTATGAAAAAGCATGAAGACCCAGATTTAAATTTTAACATTCAACAATTTTAACATTTTTAGAAAACCAACGTTTTGAACACTTCACGGATTACGAACTCGCTTCATTTAAAAAAAATGTTTGCGATCGTGATATTATAATGTACTACTTATTATGTATATAAAAATATTGTAATCAATTAACATTAATAGATAATCTGCTATCATTAGTAACAAGTTAATTAAATTCTATATTCCCTAAACTTGTACTAATGAAATGCACAACGAACGCTACTAATTATACTCGTTAATATATTCAAATGCAATGTTTTGTTTAAAGTCAGCTATGGTTCATAATAGTGTTTGGCTGCGATAAATAGGGAATACGGTGCATTATTATGGTTGCTATGTTATGACAATTAGTTGTATAATATCACATTTATAATTTTAAATAAAATTAGGTTTAAAGCCGCTTATTCTAATTAAAATTTGTCGAATAGAATTTATAGACAAACTTGTATATTTATTTTAAAACAGTATCAGCAGCGGTATCAGTCACATTTTGCATTGTAGGCAGATACAATTTGCATAGTAGGTGATCTACCAATTCTAATAATTCAAATAATCCAAATAATTGCACATTAAGTTAATAATCCATAAAGATTATAGTAGACTGTAAAGACTACTACTTTGCTATAATTTTAAAATGATCATAATCAGTTTAATAATGCATTATATGCATATCTATAAATGTTTAAATAAATAAAAGACTGACGAAATTTATACACGTTTTTATATACACTATGAGTTATTATATACACTATGAGTATTTTTATAATATAAAATCAATGTTTATTTTCCTCTCACAAGTTACATTGGCTTTGCATTAATAATTAAAATTGTTGGAATAACGAAAGATTCAATGAAAAAAGACACAACGTTATTAAAGAGCCATACATGATTTTTTTTGTATATTTTCTATATTTAACATACAATATTTATATTATATATTATTATGCTATAGTACATACAATATTTTACTATATTGTGTTTCCATATTATTAATAAATGCAATTATGGCAACTACAAAAAAGAGCTCAAATAGAGCACATTATAATAAATGCTTCTTAAAATTTTCTTGATTTGTCAAATAATTAGGTACCTCGATAGATATTTTCAGTAACTATAATCAATAATTGAAGTCAAAACCAATATACAAATAACATTCTATAACATAATTAACGTTTACAGTTCTATTGTTTTGTGAAAATCAAATTTCAACTGTAGAATACAATATACATATAATTTTATATAATAACTGGAATGTCATATATGTAAATGATCATATTGTGAACTTAAGAAATAGAAATGTACTAAATTTGACATTGTAATTTTTTTATTTAATACTAGTGAAGTTAAATACATAATTATTTACTTATATTCACGCTGTATCACTACCAGGGAGAACGAAATGCGAAACGCTACAATCTCGGCATACCTCTTTCTCCTCGTCCACTGTCATTATCCTCCTCATACATCCAGAGGTCCTCGTGCTTTTTACGTTACCTTTATCCAGTATCGTAGATATTGTGTTCTTGAAGGTCGAGGTCGAAGCCCAAGTCTCCCCTTCCCTTTGTGAATATATATATATATATATATATATATATATATATATATATATATATATATATATATATATATATATATATATATATATATATATATATATATATATATATATATATATATATATATATATATATATATATATATTTGATTTATTTAAAAAAAGAATCTATGTTTATAAAGTATTCACTTTAAGTTACCATATCAGTTTTTCGTTAAATTACCTTGACATTTGCATAATGACTTTCCAAGATGAATGGTGAATGAGGTGTTTGTCCATCTCTCGATCACCGACGCTTGTTGTCTCTGACACTTAATTATCATTAAAAGCGTAGTGATTACAGGCCTGCAGTAGACAGCAGAATCTAGGGAGGGAAATAAAGTGTTAGGTATTGTTAGTCATGAATATATTAAATAAACATATTATTTATTCATTATAATATATATTCTAAAAATAAATTCAAAAGTTTATGAAATCCATTTCCAAAGACAAGTATACTATAATACTTTAGTCTATAAATACATCTTTTGCAATATTACAGCTTCTAAATTTTAGATATTGATATTCGTATCATTTTAAAGATGCAATAAAAACAGGACAATTGCTAATAATAGTGATAGGGAAACATATCAATTTACCTATTTTAATTTCTGATTGTTCCGAGCAATTCGATATCTTACCATTTAGCATCCTAGTAATCAATTAACTTTTATGTGTCGTTATAAAGTCACATATAGTTTATATTTTCGTTTATCTTCTTTTCATTTATGTATTTATTGAAAGAAGCAATTTAAATAAATATAATAATGACTCATTTTGTGCACTTTAGAATATTTATAAAAATGATAGTTTGATGACTTTTCGTAAATATTGATATAAATTGAGCGATCCCTTAAAAGCTAGCGCCGTAACTGAAATTGAGACATGTTGCTTACCTTGTGAACCAGTATTGTAAGTACATTGTAGTGAATCAGTATCAGTGATCCCAATTCAAATTAAAACGGTTGAAAAGATACGCTGGACCTATAATGGTGTAGGCAGATTATTCATTCCAGAGACAACCCTTAATCTGATCACGACCGGAGGAACCGTCTACAAAAAAGAGAGCGATCTTCTGACTTTCTTTTGGTCATATAAAATAAAATCCCACATTTCAATCCAACTAAGCGTTTGATAGCGTTATTTCTAACATTATATTAATTATCAACGGTTTTAAAGTGGAAATAGAATTTGAAGGTATCTAAATAACACCCAGCTGAAAACACCACCGCAGGTGGGCCGTTCCATCCTTTAGAGTACGTAACGCTTATCCACATACTGAGGATGATATTTTCATAATAAAATTCTTGAATTTTATTTTTTTACTAAAATGAAATATTTTTTATAGCTTTACGCTGTCTCCCTCAAAAAAAGATTTAAGTTGTTGTTTAAATCTTTTAAGGCACTACATATGTACATCACGAACCAATACATATGTTCAAATAATACATGTTCCAAAGGTGTTACGGTTTAGTTACAGCCTAACCTGTGTATTACAGTGTAAGTTCACCAGTACCAATATTTCTAATCCTAAACTTTAAATTATATACAAATGAAGACCAGACTTGAATAATATCACAAATTTATTCAATTCTCATTTAACTGTCATTTTACATTTTACAACATATTGATTGAACATTTTATTTATTTATTACACCACCGTTTTAAAGGTGACTGATCCAATTACACGATCGGTTAGAAGGTTATGTGTGCTAATACCGATATTAAACATAGTTAGTGGCGAAGATAAATCATATTATCCCCGTGCTTCGACACCCAATAAGCGTTTTACGAATTAGGATGAGATAAATTATCACCCTCCGACATTAATGCGAATTTTCTAATCAATAAACTTTGTAAATTAAAACCACTTCTCATGCCTTAAATTAAAAAAAGGTATTATTTTACATAAAAACTATTTAGTGTTTTTCTTAAATTACATATAAAAATGCATTGTTATAATGAAAGCGACGGTCGTATTAAAATGCAAGCATTCGAATATAGCTTAAAAGAGATTAAAATACATAAATGAACAAGAACTCTTACTAGATGAAGCATCATTTACAAAACATATGTTATCTTTTATGTATATATGATATTTAATATTTTTTTTGTAAATGATGTTAATAGATCATTTATTTGTACGGCAATATAATTCAAAACTCGATATATATTCTCAAAGGCCATTTTAGACGAGCTTTTTCAAAGACTGTATAATTGCAGTATCTATTATTCACGAATTCCATCTTTACACTTATACTTGTCTAGAGTGTATTTTACAGCTACCTGTTTTAAGAAATCACTAGTCAAGTTGTACTTGAGAAGAAAACTGTACCTAAGAGAACTTTTGTTTATGTAAGCTTATGTCTAACATTCGTAAAGACACAGAAGTTGTAAAGTACTTCGGGCTTTGACGTCTTTCAAATTGCTTAACGCAATTTTTACATCACTTCTTTTGACATTGAGATTGATTTTACTTGAAAAGTTAATCTTAGTTATAGCCTGTTCGGTGACTTGGCTTTAGAAAGTTCTGTGAGAGAAGATAAGTTTGGTAATCTAATATGGTTTAGTGGAAAAGATTTGAGCTCGTCATCTTGTGTCTTTTTTTTTGGAATAAATATGAATATGTCTAAAAATAAAACTGCCTAACCTTAATGGTAAAGTAAAATCGTGACCAAATTCTGTTCAATTTTTGGGGTCAGAAAGTGATAGTATAAAGAAGTATGGAAAAATATTTTTTGGGTATCCAACACATGGCTGGGTACGCAGAGTATACTTGGAAACCTAGTGTTATGACAAGTGGAACGGAGTGTCTTGTCACTTCATCTCGTTCCCCATTTTCCGCCAATTGGAGGTATTGCGTGTTGAGTGTCGGAACTCAACGCCGCGTTTTTGCCTAGTATCAGAGCGAAGTTCTATTTGCTAGAGTGATCGGTTACTGTCACACGCTTGTGCCGCTGTACCACGATAAGCATCTACTATTAGTGTACTGCTATTATCAAATTCTGTTATGTGAAAATCACACTTCAAATAAGATAATTGATGTCGACCTATTTCGGTATGAATAAGATATGTTACATCAGCCTGTGTATGGACACATACATAACATTATAAATTTGGATGACATTTTAGATTATTCACATATTTTTAATTATGAAGAAATTTTAATTAATTACTTAATAGTTATACTGCCTGATTAATTATGTTTCCCTAAAAGTACATCGTTCTCTCCATTAAACCTTCAATTACTTAGTTAAGACCGAGGGCTTGTTTAGCAAAGGGTCTTTGAGTTGTGCCACTCAAAATACTAAATTTCTAAATGAGCACAAATATATCGCACGTCTGTGTCTGGTTTCTATATAATTTCCATAGAATTTAAGAATTTACATGTCAAATATTTTATTAAACAATAAAAGCCGAGGTGTGATATTGGATGAAAAATAATGCAGTTGACTGCATTACACCGCGCCGGCCATGGAATAATATAAATTTTATGATATCGCCGATATCCGCCTCAACATTCTCTGAATTTTTATTTTATCCGCTCCCGATTCTTTATTTTCTTTTTCTCAGTATAGCGTTTTCGCAGAGTTATTTTAGACATAACTTTGTTATTGGAGGAATACTTACTGTAAAAGACGGGGTATAAAATGTTATCATGTCGTTAATAGAAATCTTTACGTATTTTAATGTACATACAGCCTAATTTGTATGTCTTTAAAGTAATTGTTTTCATAGTATTATTTATGACGTTGAAAATAAATATTGTAAGATCGTATGCGAGTTGCAAAGCGTATCTTTGCTAATTTTTGAAAAATAGATTTCACAATGTGTATAAAATATTTATTTGTATTATATTCTTCACCCACAATATTAATGGCATGGATTTTATTTTTCTCTCTTTTAAGCACATATTTGTTGCAAATCATACAACCGATCAAATGAATGAAGTTCTCACTTCTTGCCAAGTTCATAATAGTAGACCCACGAGTAAGTAAACCCTATAGGTTTTGATCACGCGGCTAATTTTATCCAAAATTTACGAAAGATCATTCGATTAAATTGATTTTTTTAAGATCGAGATCTGTTGTGGCGTTGGGACGCAAAAGAGCGGCTATAAGCGTGACAAGTTCCGATGGTGTCCGATTCCCCACTCGAGTAATATTGATATTACATTAATTTATTTCATCGTTCCGACAACGAGGTACAACGCCTTATGAAGACTTAGCTTTACACTGTATCCCGCACATGGTAGGGTATCAGAGGGAACTTGGGAACCTAGTGTTAAGACACTCTGTTCTACTTCCGTTCCCCACTTTCCGCCAAATTTGAGGCAATGCGTGTTGAGTGGCGGAACTATACGCCGCATATTACGTTTTCCTTGTACCAGAGCAAAGAAATGAAAATATTAAATATTTAATATTAATTTTTATTATTGAAAATATTAAATATTTCATTTCCTCGAATGGGGATCGAACCCAGAACCTGTCGGCTACAGTCACACGCCTGTGCCGCTGGGCCACGATGAGCCTGATGCTTTAAATTCAGTGCAAAGTATGGAACGGATCGGTGAATGTTCCGTTTCTACCTTTTGATTAAAATTGGTTAATATAAATTTAAGCTTCATAGTTAAGTCCTGCAGAGGATAAAACGTGAAACTACAAGAAAATATTAACTTATGCGCTACTAGCCTTTAATTGTGTAATATAAGAAAATTCATATTTTAAATAAATGAGTATCACGTCACTACAGTCTAAAAATCTCAGGCATAGAAATCAAAAATGAATAATTGAAAAATTGACGACAACAAAAACCGTAAAGGATATTCACAAGTAAATGGAACACGTGTGCAGCCATATGAGTTTGATGGAGTATTGGTTTTCCTAACAAAATAAAGAAATTGGTAGCTAGAATGTCTTACATAATATTAATATGCAAAACAAACTGTGTCAGAATCTTACACAATCTTATTTTTACTATTTTTTAAAGTGTTATTCCACACGTAGGACAGAAAATACTTTTAAAATTTAAGTTTAGTACTTAAACAATCTTGTTAAGTTTAGAGATTGTTCGATAAAAAGAATGAAAATAAGAATAAATTTGTGTTAAGCACTAAGCTAGTTTAATCCTTTATGCTGAATTAATTATTTATTTGCTTTATATGACTTATGAATAAAAAAAAAGCATTTTTAAAAATTCTAAGCTCATATTATGTTAGAAAAAGAACAAGTTCTCATTGCAACTAAACAATTCTTTAGATTCGAAGATAGACTTGATTCATAATAAATTTAAGTCTTTTTAATTAGTCGATATAAAACCACCGCTAAGTTCCACCACATATTGTGCTAAAATTGCTTATGTAATAGTAATAAAACATATCTTCTCAAAAAATATTATTTTATTTGGCAAAGAAAACTTTATTTAGGACATTTATTGTTGAAACTTCTTTAGTAGCAACTATTCAGTTTGTTACCACTTATAGGTCTAGATAGATTAAATTTTTTTCAAATTATATATAAATAAATATTTTTAAAGTTTATTTTTAAAGCTTTAAAAGTAAATAAATGTTACTATAGACTAAGGTAAAACCATACTTTCTATCATCCCTTTTCTTTATGATAATTTTATATTAATATTAGGTCTTTTTTATTAAACGAGACGCAATCACTGTGATATTTTCTACTTATACTGATGTTTGAGAATTTTGGACGACCGTAATTAATTAGTATCCGTGCTAAATGTGATAATAAATTTGTATGCCTCTTGAGAAAATCTGGACTGCTAAAATAGTATTTCTACGAAATCTCGAAGTCTTACCATAAAGTATATTTCGGATGTTAATTATCAAAATTGTTTAAGGCAAAAATATACTCCTAGATATAGATATTTCCTGAAAGCCAGGTAGCAAAATTCATTAGTAGTTTGTAAAATAGAATGTTCTAGATTAAGGAACACTTTATGGAGTAAGTTTTAGGATCTAGACAAAGTGCGACGTACGTGATTCAGATAATATGAAAATTTATAACATTAACAATCCCAAATTCTATGTATTTTAAATGGTTTAACTTTGCAGGTTATTCAACGTTCTTCTTAAATTAAACTAATCTCTTCGGCAAGTCTTATTATATATATATATATATATATATATATATATATATATATATATATATATATATATATATATATATATAATAAGACTTGCCGAAGAGATTAGTATATATATATATATATATATATATATATATATATATATATATATATATATATATATATATATATATATATATATATATTTATAAATTATTTTATACTATAGATCTAAATAACTTGGTATTTTACTTGTCAATATTATGTCTATAATAATATTTTTCGTCAATTCTATCAATGAGGGGCGGCAAAAAATTCGGTAGTAATAATTTATTCCTGGTTACGTACTACTACTCTACTACTCTTTTGGGAGAATAACTAGCTATACGTATAATATGTATACATTTGGTGTGTGTGTATAAGGTAAGACGTCTCAACACATAATACTTTTAAGCTCATAGAAATAGAAACGCGAAATAACACAGTAATAGGGTTAGTTTTAATTATTTACCGTTGCATATATATGACATGCTTTTAATGTTGATCAAGAGGCATTTATTACATGGCTTTTCTATCTAACAAACATTATTAAAATTTTTGTGAAATGATTATTGACAAAACTTATCTCGTTCGCTTATATGTGTGGTATATAAAATATGAAATATTTTATATACCTTGTTCATAAAAAAGTACGGAATATTTTAATTCTTTGTAAACCGCTGTTGAATTCCGCTACATAACTAACATACGTTGCTTTCAGAATTCACCGGAAAGTGGAGAATAGAAGTGATAAATAAGGGAATAGAAGAGATAAATAATATTCAACCTAAAGATAATTAAACTATAAGTACTTCTATAAAGACAACATTAGTCTTATAAAAATTCTGATTCTTTTCCAGAGATCGAGTTACTGGAAATGTAAAAAATATATATTTTATTTTTACGATTCATCCTGTTCGTGACATCAGCGTAATAGGCGCGATTTTGCTTAGCGCACGAGCTGTATAAAAAATCTTATACCGTGATCCGCTTCTATGAGGATATCTGTCTTACAAGACGGCCATGAACATCAATAAAGCTGAACACGCCGGTCTTGACTAGGCGAATATATTGAATGGGCGCAGGATACTATGATTATATAACATTGACTGAATAATTTTTGTACGGTACTTATATGTATTATACATAAAGGGAATTTAACAACGTAATTGTTAATTATCATGCAACATAATAAACGAAGCTATATGAAATATTTTTAACTTCCTTTAATTTACTAAGTATAATCTTAAAAACTTATAATAATGGTACGAACACGAGGCCTGTCGTAGCGCAGCGGCACAAGCGTGTGATTTAGGGGGGTTAGATCCCCTGTCTAGGAAACGAAGCGCTTTACGCCGCTTGGACCTTAAATTAAATCTTTCATTTTATGTACATACATAGAATTAGAAGAGATTTCCTGTACAAGCATTAATTAGTTACGTCTTAATTGTTTCCAATACCACATATCGAAACGGCGATGAGCGGCAGAAAGCCAATTCCCGTGTAAAACCACGTGACGCGCCACACCTGAATCTTCGAGGGCATTACCACAAGATGTCTGTACCATGTGATATTATCCTGTTTAATTGAAAATCCTTATTATGTTGTTGCAGAGCTAGCTATATTATTTAAATTTATAATGTATTGTCCATAGTAATTAAAGAATATTGAGGTAATGTCGCAAAGGCACAAGTGTGTGATTAAAAATGACAGTTTAGTATATGTATAGTTATTGTAGTTATTTTGTAATGGAACTTTTAAAACATCTGTTTTTTTTCTCATCACATATATTTAACACATGTTGTGGCCATCAAATTGTTATTCACATAGAAAAGGACCTTTCTCTATAAAAATATATCGCTTACCCTTGTGTACAGCTTATCTTTAGAACTTTTAGGGTATTTTTAACTTCACTGGAATTTAAACAAATGCCTTTCTGGTAAAGTGATGTTTTTTTTATTACTATGTATAATATAGGACTCCAAAGCCAGGTGTTTATCATTTCCAATTGTGAGTTCACTTTAAAGGGAAGTATAATCAAATCGAATCGCGTTTTATAGGTAATTGTTGCCTGATATAATCGAATGTCAACTATATTTAGGCTTTACCTTTACCTTTTGTCATTGAGGCGACGTAAATTGAAAACATCTTAACTAAATTCAATCCACGAAAAATTACCAGCTTCATAGGTCATGTTTATTTCAAAATACCGTCTGTAGACGAAATAAAAACTGCCTTCATTCGTTCATTCATTTCTTGATTTTAGCGAGCCAGTGCAGCACATTTAACTTCGCTACACTATCACGCTATATGGAAAACTCACGTGAGGCATTGATAAAACAGCATTTTCGAGTATAACAAAATATCAACCTCAAACTACGCATTGCATTGAGTACATGATTGTGACACGTTATCAAGCTGATACAAATACTTACTAAAGTTCACGCTGTATCCTGCACAAGGCGGGGGCAGAGGGAACTTGGGAACCTAGTGTTAAGACACTCCGTTCCACTTCCGTTCCCCACTTTTCGCCGAATTTGAGAAATTGCGTGTTGAGTGACGGAACGCAACGCCGCGTTTTACTAAACCTAAAATACTAAAATTCTCATTTGGCATAAAACCTTAATGACCATTCAAATAAGACAAACTCTTTAAAATACCGTTTCTCCGCTATTCTTCTTCGCATTCGTTTTTTCTTAGATTGTTTTTGTCGATTCTGTTAATAAATAATTATATATTATAACTATTGGTGAAGCCAGTCGTGGCGCAGCGGCACAAGAGTGTGACTGTAACCGACAGGTTCTGGGTTCGATCCCCCGTCGAGGAAATGAAATATTTAATATTTAATTTAAATATTTAATGTTTCATTTCTTCGCTCTGGTAATAAGGCAAAGCGCGGCGTTGATTTCCGCCACTTAACACGCAGTGCCTCAAATTTGGCGGAAAGTGGGGAACGGAAGTGGAACGGAGTGTCTTAACACTAGGTTCCCGGGTTCCCTCTGCCTACCCTGCCATTTGCGCGATACAGCGTGAAGCTAAGAAAGTCAGAAAGAAAGATAACTATTGGTTTGCTTGCGGTTCCGTCCGTTCTGTCATAACAAAAATTTAGTACCTACTAAAAAAAGTATTTAAAATCAAAACAATTAAAAAAATAGAAAATATTATATTAGAATACACAAACAAAACAAGAACAAGATTTTTTTAATATTTACTGCTGTTTAGTTATAGTATAGAATACTTACTGCTGTTTAGTTATAGTATAGATAGAGGTTAGTCTAATTTTTAGTATAATTTTATTAAGTTAAGGTAAATATTTGTATTAAAAATATAGTTGATGTAGAATAATAGAAATAATTTAATAATAGAGACCATAACAACGCAGTGAAGTACATAAAAAATAAGATATTAAGATACATATATTTTTTTACAATCACTAGATTCTGCAATAATTTGTTAAAAAAAATTAAATGTAATTACGAAAACACTGAATTTCAGAAGGCAGGCAAAAATTCAAAAAGGACATGGAAAGTTATTAAAAAAGTCACTAACACCACCAAAGACAATAGTAAGGTCTCTAACAATCTTTTAAAATTAACTAACGATCCAATAGCAGCAGTTAACAATGTAAATGATTACTTTGCTAATATAGGAAAAAAACTTGCATCTTCCGATCACTTTAATAGTATTTCCCAATTGTATCTTTCGCATATCACCTCCCAAGTGACACCTAACTCAATGGTCATTAATCTAACTGATAACTCAGAAATCAGATCCATAATCTGCGGTCTTAAAACTCATTGTGCTGTAGGGTGGGATAGTATACCGTCCTCTATCATTAAAGCTTCTGTAAATGTACTCACTCCTCCTATTACTTGGATTTGCAACCTTTGCTTGACTCAGGGAATATTTCCCAAAGCTTTTAAAAAGGCTGTTCTACACCCAATTTATAAGAAAGGATGTAAGGAAAACGTTGGTAACTATAGACCCATATCTGTCCTGACAGCTTTATCGAAGATCTTGGAAAAACTTATTAACAATAGACTTGTTGGTTTCTTAAATAAATATGGGCTGCTCTCTGAAAATCAATATGGTTTTAGAAATGGTAGATCAACTGAAGATGCACTCATCACTTTAGTCGATGAAGTGACCCAAAATATTGATAAAAGAAAGAAGACCCTCGGAATCTTTTTGGATGTCTCTAAAGCATTTGACACAGTTACTTTGCATTTCCTATACAATAAATTGGAAAATATCGGTATAATAGGAGTTGCCTTGGAGCTTTTTAAAAGCTATTTATCTGATAGAACACAAATAGTTACAATTAATAATAACATTAGCAATGAAGCGAACCTATCATACGGAGTTCCTCAGGGTAGCGTATTGGGACCAACACTATTCTTAATATACGTTAATGAACTTTGCAACCTTAATATACCGAACGCCAGAATAATTTCTTATGCAGATGATACCACTTTGCTTGTTCATGGTAACAGTTGGGCCGAGACGAAGGTACACAGTGAAAAAGCTCTAGCCATTGTAATAAACTGGTTGTCCTGCAACAGACTCACATTAAATATAGATAAAACCCAATTTATAACTTTAGGCCCAAAACGCTCACTACCACCCGTCTCATTTTCTATAGTTGCTCATAGGTGTCACCCTGAACTATATTTGACTTGTCACTGTTCAAATATCACCAGATCTCCCACTGTAAAATACCTTGGAATTCTTATTGACGAAAGAAAAAATGGAAAAATTGGAAAAATCATATAATATCAGTGAGTGCCCGTATACGGAAAGTAGTATATATTTTTAAACAACTGAGATCTAGCGCTGGCACGCAGATTTTAAAGATGGTTTATTATGCACTTGTGCAATCGATCCTTACTTACTGTATACCAGCTTGGGGTGGTGCGTCTAAATCAATTCTGTTTCCACTCGAAAAAGCGCAGAGATGCGTACTCAAGGTTATGACATCTAAACCTACTCGTTTTCCAACAACAGAATTATATGACATATGTAAGGTGTTAACTGTAAGACAACTATTTGTACTTTGTTCTGTTCTGCGAAAACATAGACTCACCCCATTTAATCCGCATATTGTTTCTAGTAAACGCAGATTTGATAAAATTTGTCTGATTGAGTCACGTCGCACAGTCTTTTCTAATCGCCACTTTTATTATTCAAGTCCAATATTATACAATGATATCAATAAAAAAATGAAAATTTATCCTCTCACTCTGCCTAAATGTAGAGCTAAATTAATTGACTGGTTATTAAAATTAAATTATGAACAAACAGAGGACCTAGTAGCTTGACATCAATGGATTCATCACCTGTACGCACACATATATTCACATACACACGCACTTACACATCACACTCGCCCACTATGCATTACCACACACTCTAATAATGTTTAGTGTCGAACACAACAATTGATTCTTCTTTTTTTTTTTATTATTTCTTATAATTTTATGAATAATATTTTTTTATTTTTTATTATTATATTATTTTATTATATCAATTAGCTAGTTTTTTTGTCATTGTATTTTTGTTTTTCTTTTGTACTTAATTATTATTATATTGTTGTTTATTTTATTTTAATCTTGTAAAATTACTACATGAAACGACGCATGAGAGGCGGGCGTTAATAACCGCGACACAGTTTACAACTAATGCAGTTATTATCGTTATAAATTGTTTTTTGTAATTTTTTGTCTTGAATAAACGATGTATTATTATTATTATTATAATATTACGAATATAAATATAACCACGTATGTATTAAGTCAAACAATGACATAAATATATAGCCATAATAGACCTAAAAAAATTAAATAGAAACTGAGATTCAGGCTTCAATATCTAAGTCAAGTTGACTTAAAAAATCCTTAGTCTTAATCTAGTAAAATTATATTTCTTATATATATGAAAGGAACATACATTGGCCTGTTGGCATTATAACATTTTCGTTTTCTTGATCTCTAAAACTCTTTTCAAACTATTAGATTTGAAACTTGCTTGTTATATGGTGGATTGGTGGGACTCAATATCATCTAACCATCAAACTCAAAACCATCGAGCTCACCACAATATCAGCTGTTCCATTGCGACATAACGGTCTCAATGTTTATTTATTTGTATTTGTCAATGAAAATCTCGAGATCAAATCGACAAATACGGCAAATACTAACAAAAGTAATAAAAATGATTGCAAATAAAAGTAAAAAATAACATTACTTATAATTATAATCTGTATATGTTTATTAAAGTCGTATGTCATCGAAATGGCTCCATATTTAATAAATGTAATATTCAATTTTAAATTTTCGGTAGAGTGACAATAATATTGTTAGGAACCTTGAAATATTTACAATTAATAACGTGATTTGCTTTATTTATATTTGGTTTATAATATCTACATTTTATTATACTTATGTGTGTGTCTTAATATTAATGAATTGCTACGCTAGCTATAATATGATTATGAACTAACGACCACCCGCGGATTCGCCTGCTTGGATAACATATATTATTTTATTTATTAGTTATATATTTTTTCTTTTCTAATATTATTATTATATTATTGGGAACGTTGTCCAAATATAATAGTAAAAACTGTATATCTGGTTATCCGTTAATAATATCAGAGATGCGTTTGTAACGCACAAAAAATACAGAGAAACAGACAATTATTTTAAATATCACTATTTTGGGTTTCTATTACATTATTACACTGACTTAGAGTAATATAAGTATTGTATATAGAGAATCACGTATAGCAGATTACTCTACAAATTGATATATAAGGCTTTAAGCCAACTTGTCCTTATGGAATCTACAGTGTACAATAAATACAAATAACGAACTTACTAATAAAATATTTTTATATGTTTATAAAAGTAAATAAAGTGAAAATATATTTCCATCAAAAACATGTAGTATGTTTAATCGAATGTTTAATCAAAGAGAAGATATTTGTGTAAATTATTTTACAACAAAGCTTTGCTTATAATATTATTTGCAAAAAGTTTGGAATTGAATTTTTAAAAAAAAAAAATATATTAATTAGAGCTTAACACCAAATATTTTTGTGCTTAATTATATATTGGCTAAGTGTAGAAAAGGGATAAGATAAATGTTTTTTCATTTTTTAAATGTGCTCTTGTTCGTGTTAAAATCGGACAACGATATATGAGAAGCATTAGGAAAACAATACGTCTTTGTACATTCATTTGAAAGCTTGATGGTGTGTGACCACTACACATTATACATTTGTAAATATTACGTACAGCAAAAATTTATTTATTATTCAATCATTGATCATCCATTCGCTCGATGGATATTTGCTCGTTTTTCGCTTTCGACACCTTTGTTAAACGGCATCATTATACACTTAAATATTCACTGCCATATATTTCTGGATTCATGTATATATAAGGTATAATTACGTGTATGTATTTTATATTCCAAAGTTTCAGAGTAAAATCGTTCAGTTCTCATATAATATCGAAGCTGATTATTCCCTGAAGCGACGCTTGTGTTACATATATATTATTGTTTATTTAGATAATAATACTCCAGATATTAAATTTTATTGTTTATTTGAAGAGCGTTTATCTCCATTTTTTGTTTGATATTTGCATTACATTTTACTTTGTATTAACATAGCAAAATTCTAATAATCTAGCTAACTGTGTATAGTCTATAATCTGGTAGCTACTGTTATTTATTAAGTAATTTTTAGCCTGGCTGGGGTTTGTTGAGTGAATACACAGTGTTTGTTTGTATCAATATATCATTTATTTTTTTTAGTGATGTTTTCATGGCTCCATGTAGCTGAAGCGAAGGAAATGTGCGATAGGAAGGTGGTGTAATGTTTATGTTGGGACAAGTTTTATTTATGGGCATGTGCAACAACGAGCAGACCAAAGATATTATCCACATACACTAGAAAATATCTTCTCGAATAAATATAATATTGCGTCTAATTAACTAAATAGTTTTGGGACGTTATATTCAATATTCCGACATGGTAAAGATTGCAAAACATAACATTTGGATTCACTCATTTGTCTTGAACACGCAATTTTTCTATACAAAAATAATTATATTATACCTACTCGTATTTTGAATATACTTACTAATCTATTCCTAAAGTAATGTTTATTTTATTAAATAAAATAAAACATTAATATTATAATTTATTTCGACTGGGGAAAATGTTACCGAGTAATTAGCTTTTAATCTCATTAATGCGGCTACCGATAACTTTCAAATATTTGGCAAAAAAGCAATAATATAGCAAATGCCTCTATTTATCTATTTATATTTGCTAAAAACATTTTAAACTATTATTGTTATATAAAATATCAACTGAAGTCAAATTTAGTATTTTTTTTATAATTCAGCATGTATTCGAATAAGAAAAGGTGTTTTATAAATAGATTTCTTAAAGAAATCATGACAATATTATGGTTGTTTCAAATTAGTATATCGTAACACAAATCACACGCCATTCGTGGTGATGCTATTATACACTGGACTCCATCATCAAACGACACCCGACTTTTGACACTCGGTAATCGAAAACAACACGTAAAAATCCACACGCAGTACTTTGTTTACTGTACTAGATGACTTGTTGTGACAGTTTACTTTTCATTGGGCGAACTAAGTCTGAAGTTAAAATAATTTATTTAAAATACTGTTTGACATCGTCCTATTGTGCCATGATGACATTCGGTTATTATAAAAGCTTTTGTAATTATTTTCACGTATTTTATAGTGTTAATCCACAATAAGATTTATATTATGTTTTTCATTGACTTAATTAAGGAATATTATGCGAGTACTCCTTCTGTAATATTCATTCACACCCAGATTTTTTACATCTTTATCAATATAGATCTTTTACTTTGAAAATACATTTATAAAAAAATTTTAAACAGCAGCAACAGGGTATAGTTTTTAGTAAGCCATAAAAAGTTACCAAAAGGTAAATAACGAATAACTTTCTATGACATTGTTTCAAATTTTTAAATAAACAATAATATATATGTAACACAAGCGTCGCTTCAGGGAATAATCAGCTTCGATATTATATGAGAACTCAACAATTTTACTCTGAAACTTTGGAATATAAAATACATACACGTAATTATACCTTATATATACATGAATCCAGAAATATATGGCAGTGAATATTTAAGTGTATAATGATGCCGTTTAACAAAGGTGTCGAAAGCGAAAAACGAGCAAATATCCATCGAGCGAATGGATGATCAATGATTGAATAATAAATAAATTTTTGCTGTACGTAATATTTACAAATGTATAATGTGTAGTGGTCACACACCATCAAGCTTTCAAATGAATGTACAAAGACGTATTGTTTTCCTAATGCTTCTCATATATCGTTGTCCGATTTTAACACGAACAAAACCACATTTAAGAAATGAAAAAACATTTATCTTATCCTTATATTATATCTTATATATATACATATAAATATATATATATATATATATATATATATATATATATATATATATATATATATATATATATATATATATATATATATATATATATATATATATATATATATATACATACATATATATATATATATATATATATATATATATATAAGCACAAAAATATTTGGTGTTAATCTAATTAACATATTTTTAAACTTGTATTAAATAAAAAAAGTTTAAGCAATTGAAAACATAACAGAATATATAACGAATTTCTAGGTTAGTCAATGACACCTGCTTAGATCACTCATGTCACTTACTTGTTTAGTCTTTTAAATACGGAAAATACTTCTTATATTATCCTATAAATTTTTACTTTAATCTAAACCATCGCATACTCACTACATATCACTTTTCTATCGATCGAATGAATAAAATATATTGAATCAATCCTCAAGTTACACATTAGAAACGTCGTCACATTACTGAAGGTTCGAGTTAAAGTATCGTCAATTTCGTAGTAGGTTTCATGTTACCACAGCTCGTTTTCATATAATAGATGGTTTTACTATAATTTTCTTTATGCAATTTACTCTTTGTCTCACTATATTTAGTTTATTTATGCCAAAATTAACAAAAAGAGACATTTTTATACAGAAACATTGTAATAAAACAACTGATCCTGGATTACTATTACAAAGTATTACTTAATCTGGAATTTGTGAACAATATTTCAGGATTATAGCGCTCTTTTGTTTTGTTTTAATAAGACCTAGTTAAAATTAACTTAATAAAGTAAAATTATAATTTTGAACAGTTTTGATTGCATTATTAGTTAAGTCATAGGGTCGATATATTTTCTTCTTGGACATAACATCAGATTAACTGCTAAAATTAAATATCGCTCTTTTGATACAAAAGGGTCACAAGACTAAAATACAGTATTTTATAGTACAGCCGTTTGAAGTTTTGAAAATAGTTTTTATATCGCACATATACGTTTTATTTGCCGTCAGTTGTGTATTTTATTGCCGCGTTTAATGATGAACGTAACTATTATTTATGTAAGTAATATCATGAAAGAAATATACCCTTTTGTTTATAAAAACATACTGGTGTCTGTTACATCAATTATAAAAATAGTGGACACAAACGAAATAAATGTATTTATTTAAAAATTTAACCTTTATCCTCTTTTTACTAATAAAATTATTATTTCAAATATAAAATATAGCCAAGCCGTATAATAAAAATAATTAGAAACAATTTCTATAGAGAAAGATTATGGAAATAAATTATAATTTAATGCAATTGAAAAACAATCTTACTTTCTACTGTATTTCTTTTTTTAAGCTTTACGATGTATCCCGCACATGGCAGAGTATGCAGAGGGAATATGGGAACATAGTGTTAAAGCACTCTGTTCCACTTCTGTTTGTTTGTTTATAAAAACAATAAATCTCAAGTTTGTTTATAAAATAATATAAAAATTACCGTAATTTTATAAGCAAAACCATGTTGTGAGTTTTTAATTTCATATGCTTTATTATAAAATATACTTTATATTTTCCTAAAACTTTTGTGCAATAGCGCTGAATTGAAATTGACTATAAATATTGACTATAAAGTTAAGTATTAAGTATTAGTAGTAGACTCTAAAATTATTTAAAAACCGTCCAATAATAAGAATTTGTTTTTTTTAAATATTGATTTTAAAAATATTGTCCTTTCCTTTTTTTCCTATTTGTGGGTTCGATCTTCTCTAAACTCAGTCCACTAGGAAATGAAATGTTTAATATTTTCTAAGTTAATATATCATGTTTTCGTTTCTTCGCTCTGATAACAAGCCAAAGCGCGGCGTGGAGTTGCACCTTTAAATTCGGCAGAAAGTGGGAAACAGAAGTGGAGCCGAGTATCTTAACACTAGATTTTCAAGTTCCCTCGTCCTACCCTGCCATGGGCGGGATACACCGTAAAGATAAGTGAGTGAATGATGATACAAAATTTGGAAATTTAAGTCTAAATTTTAGTTACTCATTAAAATCCTTTTAAAATTATGAATTTTGAAAAATAATAATAAAATAATAAACATTGCTTAAAGTTGTCATATTTTAAGAATATTTTTTTTTGTAAATCTTTTGTATTTCATTATTATCACAGCTGTTTTTACGTCCACTGCCAGTCTTAGGCCTCCCTTAAGAATCTTGACAAACAATCAATCCCGTGATGCCAGCATCCAGTGACTTTTTTGTGATCTTTTGTATTTAAACAGCGAATTATATAAAAAATAAGTTTTCTAGCGTATCAATTAATTTTGTATGACTACAATTTTCGTTTTTAATATTTTTACTTATTTTTTATAAGAATACTATAGGTATTGATTACAAGGCGAATTTCATTTAAAAAAGCAACGAAAAGTTATCGCTTTTAATTATGTATTATATACAAGTATGTAAAATAAATTAAACCGAACCAGCTCAGTGTTTATATTACTTTATGATACAGACTAGAATAGATTGTATAATTGATAAAGTAAAAACAAGTACCTACAAGATTCATATACGAGTACTAACGGCAGTGTACAGAAAAAGGAGTTGTTTCACAATTTTATTTCTGATACAACCTGAAAAATTCCGTGCTTCGGAACATTAGTTCACCTACATTACTTGCGAGTTATCACTTTATCCGGAACAATGATATGTTGTTTCGGATTTTTTCAAGCGTTCTCATACAAACTTTTCTGTCTCTATCATAAGTAACTAGCCACTGTCAGAACTACTGAAGACTGAGAGTTTTTAACCTGTTGTGTTGTATGATTATTCAATTATTCTGGTCTGTATAATGTATACACGTGGCGCAGTAGCAAAAAAAAACACATTTAAACTTCTTAACTAAAATTTTCATACAAATGTTCATTTATAAGAATTTCTGTACAGAAACATTTCATTTATTTACTTTAGGTAAGATACTCGTTTTCTTGTGAACCAGATTACTGCCGGAGCGGGTTTGTAGGATAGATAGGATGAAATAATTGAAAGGAAAATAGGCTACCAAGATAAAATGTTGAATTTGTATTGTAGATTTATCTAGAGAAAATGTATTTAATATGGTGTGCCGTTTATAAAAATTGCCGAATAATAATTTGTATAAGTATTCTGATTTTGTAACTTCTAATATTTAAATTTTAATATACAAACATCCACAAATTACTATATAATTCTAAATAATTTTGTAAAATTTATCGATACACGTCTTTTTCTCGCTATATCCATCTATATTTCAATAAATATGAATAACGTTTAAAACTGTTTTTTAATGTTTCTTTTAGGCTTACAGTTTAAAAAGTATACCTCTGTAACGTACAAAACAACCAAATACAGACATTAGGCGACCTCCCTATATTACTAACCACCTGTTTAAATGAAGTGCCCATTGTATTTTTTCGTCAGTACGTTAATTTCTAGAGCTCCTATAATTATATTGTATTATATTATCTTTATAAGTTTTAAATATGTGGAGGAAACACATTTACCAAATAATAATAAATGAAGTTATTTGATTCGTCATTGTTAATAAGCTCTACTACATTGAATATGTATTTTGACGATTCAAAAGTGCTTGTAATGGCCTAATTGAATAAAGCATATCAGAGCTAATAGTATAAAAGAGCGGGTTCAGAGTTATCTTTCTACAGGTTCAAAGTTACTGTCTCTGATAACGCGCAATACAAAAAGATACTTCAATATGATTAGTAAGGCAATTTATAGAATTTAATAAATTAATAAATTTTTGCCTTATCTATCTCGACTGAGAATAATTGTCATTTTTCATCGGAAGCAACCGCAACTAGCCCAGTTGATAGTTCTTATGGTTTCTATAATTTATTAAAAAATATTGGTGATAAGAGAATTTCATCTTAAAATTTGTAAAAACCCTACAAATGAATACTTAACTTACTAAGACTTATAATATGTTTCATGATAGGTGTACATTGAATTTTATATAATGTAAATGAATAAAAGATTATAAAAAAACGTGTGATCACCGAAATACATGACTTGTTTACTTTATCAATAATTGATATTGTCGATGCAAAAAAATATATATTTTTTATTTAATAACCATATATATCTTCCAATAAACAATTATTAAACAAAAAGATTTTTGTAGAGAAACATCTTTACAAACTTTAAAAATCTTGTGAGGTACAACGATCGAGTTTACAAGTTAGGTCTCACTTAAATAACATTTTTTTATAATTGTACAAGAAAAATAATAAAAATATTTCATTATAAAACCCTGTAAATTTACCTTTAGTTTCAAATGTAATGAAAGATTTTTTTCATAAAAAAACTATAAATGTGAAACAGTACTTAAAATAGTACTAAAATACTTGTAACAATAAACTATTCTAAATGTTAAAGAGTATTTTCATAAATAGAATGAATCAAAGCTACTCGTAAAAGTGCCTTGCAAGGCACTTGTGTTTGCGACTCCTTCACTTTAAGTTATATTTTGGATCGGAGACCTGCTTACTGCCAGGGGACTGCCAACTTCTTTTATTATCTTTTTAGTTACACTTCTTTAAATAATTTTATCTATTTTTCCACCATTTACTATTCTTAAGAAATGAAAACCTTTATTTTATTACTTACAGTGTTTTATTTTGGAATATATCAGAATCTGGGTTCGATTTGCACAAAGAGAATTTCTAAGCTAAACTAAGTACGTCGTTAGTTACTTTCATCCAACACAAGATTGCTAAAATGGATGAAATGGAAAACGGTAAATTATCCCTGGTTGTCTACGTTTTACGAAACCGCAAATGTGATTTAATTATATCTATATTTCATCATAACATATTTACTTACATTTAATTACATAAAACAAAAACAAACCCGCAAAATTTCGGTATTTTGAAAGTTTCTTTGCTTTCATGTATCCTTCATTAAACTTGGCTAAATCTATTTACCAATTCATTCGAGACAGTTCTGAAATATTAATCCTCTATTGAAAGAGTTGGGACCGGTCCGGAACAGGGCTTGGTTTACTTTTCGGAAGGACCTAAGATCAATTCATGATAACTCGATATATAACTTTTACGTCCGTCCTACAATTTAACTCCAAGCTTCATTTTCTTCTGGGAATTACTTTCGAGTTGTCTTTTTGAAAACCTTTATGGGGTAAGTTTAACACTATTTTATTTTTTAATCAGACATTTCACACATATAAACTAAAATTAATCCACATATATATCTTAATCCTTTAGATGATTGTCTTGCAGATATCTGATGGCCTAGTTAAAAATTCATATTATTAATATAATCAACATTTAGTTTTCTTAACACAGTTTGAACATCTTAAAATTTTTCAAGTATTTTGTTCACGGTCACAATGATAAAATTTTCTAACCACTAGATATTTAACTACTCTACATTTACAGTAATTTTTTTTTAGCTTCACGCTGTATCCCGCACGAGGCAGGGTAGGCAGAGGGAAACCGGGAACTTAGTGTTAAGACACTCTGTTCCACTTTCGTTCCCCACTCAAATCTCAAATTCGGCGGAAGAATTTGAGATTGATTTGATTGCGTGTTGAGGGGACAAAAATGAAACATTAAATATTTAAATTGCAAATATTAAATATTTTATATCATTTCCTCGACTGGGGGTCGAACCCAGAACCTGTCGGTTACAGTCAGACGCTTGTGCCGCTGCGCCACGACAGGCTAAATATATATTTTAAATTGCAATATCAATATTTTTAACTGTTACTAACGCTAATTAAAAGCCGATGTATAGCTTGCTTCAATTACGTGTAGATTAAATATATCCATATGGTAAGAATTTTAAAAACGGTTTAGAAACTTTTGAGTTCATCTATTACACGAAAAAATCTGTTGTAATTATAATAGAAAGCAAAAAAATATGTAATGTTTCCATATAATTATTTTTTAATTATTACAAATTATTTAACTTAAGTAAAGTAGTACATATACAATTGTTAATAGCCTATTCATTTACAAGGAAATAATATTAAATTCAATTTGTCGCTTTTAGGAAACATCTTTTGTAGCATTCCTATATTGTTACATGTATGATTAAATTATACAACATTTTTCATTATAACATGTATGACAGAGTACAGAGTGTAACTCAGTCGACTAATCAAACAAGTATTACAAATCTTAAGGTGGTCCACTATTTCAAAGATTTACATATTTTGTTATTAAAAATATCAAGTTTGAGCTTCGAAGGAATAAGAAAATGTCGACCTTCTTGTTGGATCTGACCTCGTTATTTATTGTTCATTGTAATACATATTTCTCTTATTCTAGAATACTGAAATAAACCCACAAGGTAAAGTAAACAGATTAAGGCAAATTCCCATGAGAAAATATAGTAACATTTGATAAAGGGGTATCCTAAGCTCCTTTTTCTAATAAAAATACTAATAAAATTCAACCTTTATAAATCTATTAAAAAAATATATATTACAATCATAATAACAAAAAAAAATGTGTAGATAAAACTGCATTAAAGTAAGAAATCTACTCCGACACTTTCCATTGGAATCTTGTGGTTAATCAACCCAAAAGTAATAGGTCGTGACAGGCAAGAAAATCTTTAGATATGCTGACTTGTTTCGAAGCGACCTTCTGTCATCTTTTGTCTCTAGAAATTTTTTATCATTTATGTTTTCTTATGGTCATCGAGGACGAGATAAGTTCAATTTAGATGGATTATAAAGAATAATCTAGATTAATCATATTAATAATAGTGAGCAGTGTAGGTAAGTGGCTACTATCTGACTTATTAATTTATTTAGTAATCTAAAATATATAAACAAACAAACTCATTTGAGTAGGCTTTATCTATTCTATTGCCCATTGTTATTTTGAACTTGCATCTAGTAGGCCAAGCAGTATCGATAATTATAATAAAGAGTGTTGAATTGGAATTCAATGTCACGTTTTATATTACTGAAACAAAAAAAAAAACACTTATATATAGTTATTTTAAGACACTGGTGTGCATGTCACGGTGAGAACGAAGAAGAACGCCAGCCTTGGGGGTGGTATGTATATAAAAATATTGTAATTAATGAGCATCAATAGATAATTTGCTATCATTAGTAACAAGTTAATTAAATTCTATTATATTATTTCCTAAACTTGTACTAATGAAATGCACAACGAACGCTACTAATTATACTCGTTAATATATTCAAATGCAATGTTTTGTTTAAAGTCAGCTATGGTTTATAATAGTGTTTGGCAGCGATAAATAGGGAATACGGTGCATTATTATGGTTGCTATGTTATGACAATTAGTTGTATAATATCATATTTACAATTTTAAATAAAATTAGCTTTAAAGCCGCTTATTCTAATTAAAATTTGTCGAATAGAATTTATAGACAAACTTGTATATTTATTCTAAAATAATATTAGCAGCAGCATCAGCCACATTTTGCATAGTAGTCAGATATGACTAGATTCTAATAATCGCATATTGAGTTAATAATCCTTACAGTCTACTACTTCACATAAAACTTAAAATGATCATAACCAGTTTAACAATGCATTATATGCACATCTATAAATGTGTAAATAAATAAAAGACTGACGAAATTAATACACGTGTACAAAAGACTATGAGTATTTTTATAATATAAAATCTATGTTTATTTTCCTATAACAAGTAACATTGGCTTTGCATAGATAATTTAAACTATTCGAATGGCGAAAGATTCAATAAAAAGAGACACATAACGTTATTTAAAAAGCCATAAATATATTTTTTTGTATATTCTGTATTTTTATAGTATTTTATTGTATTTCCTAAATAATTTATTATATCGTGTTTCTATATTATTATTAAAGAAAATTATAGCAAACACAATAAAAGAAGTCAAATAGAGCACATTATAATATTAGTTATTGATTTTTTTTTTGATTTGTGAAATAATTAAACACTTTGCCGTGTCGGCTTAGAATAGGATCACCCTGGTACTGATGATGTCGTAAGAGGCATCTTAAGTACGTGTGGGAGGGTCACGTTGTCAACAATTGCAACACGCATGGGCAGATTCGACCTGATCATTACCATCCCCGGCATTTAAACCTGCGTTAAGTACTGGCTTCGACCACTGCGTTTCGCATTGGGTAATGCCGGGGCCCGGTGCCCACCCACCTTATAGATCGGCAACGCACCTGTACCTTTTCTGGTGCTACACGGAGTCGTAGGCGGCGGTGATCACTTACCATCAGGTGACCCGTACGCTCGTTTGCCGTATCTTATCCTTAAAAAAAATTGATAGATATTTTTATGGAAATCAATAATTAAAGTCAAAATCAATATACAAATAACATTAATTTAAGGTTTAAAGAATATTTATTTCTCATTAAAAACATACAGTCACTTACATGAGAAATTAACAATAAAAAAAAATTTGTGTGGGTAAAATACAAACAAGTGTTCAGCATTTCACAGTTACATGGTAAATAAATGGTTTCGTCTACGTATTAAATTTGGCTTATCTTAGGTACATTATTGGAATCGTACATTATTCACAATGCTTGTGTTTAGAATAGGTATAAACGACGCGTACGCACAAAGCGAACGGCTGGTAAGGTACTGTTTCAACCGCCGGTTGCTTATTGGTCAGCTGTTTGAGACTTTATCCGCATAGGAATGTACATGAAAATATAACAATAATATAATTTATTTAAAATGAATTTAAAATATGTCTTTTTAGTTTGTTTTTAAAAATATTTAATGATTTTATGTTTTTTAATGCGTCTGGTAAATTATTATATAATTGTGCTCCTTCAAAAATCAAGGTCCTTCGTCCGTATTTAGTTCTAGTTTTAGAAATTAGAAAAGTTTTATTAGGTCTTCGTTGACTGTATTTTGGCAATTCATTGTTCAGAGTTAACTTTATTTTCGAACTAATTTTATTCTTTAAAATTTTATAAATAAGTAATAGCGTGTGAAAGTGGTACAATTGATTGATATTCATAATGTTCGTTTCCTAATAAAGCTTTTTTGTATTGGTTGTATATTTATAATTAAATAATATTTTTATAATTTTGTTTTGTAACTTTTGTAGTTTATTTAATTTTGTTTTTGATGCTGTTCCCCATAATTCAATTAGGTATGTTGATTGCGATTTCATGTAGGAGTTGTATATCAGAAATCGAACTTTGCGGGGAAAGCAGCCAATACTATGTCGAACAGCACCAAGAAACGATCTGAGTTTTGTGATGACATAATTAATTTGAGAGTTCCACATTAAGCTGTGATCAATTCTTAGACCGAGATATTTTTCCTCCTTTTTTTCTTTTAATACTTTGCCATCAATAGTTAACGTTTGAAAATTTCCGATTTTTTTATTTTTTGGTTTGAAAATACAGTAAGATGTCTTTGATACATTTATTGTAAGTAAGTTATAACGAAACCAATCAAAAAGGTTGTTCAAATCCTCTTGTGCCTGAGTAATAATTACATCGATGGAATCCCCAAAGTAAAAAAGACAAGTATCATCTGCGTAGAGTGTTAATTTCCCGTGCAGTTTAAGTTCAGAAATATTATTAATGTAAACCAGAAACAACATCGATCCAAGAATCGACCCTTGTGGTACACCACATGTGATGGATTTCTTACCGCTTTCAGTGTCATTTATTTTTGTAACTTGATACCGACCACTAAGGTACGACTTTAACATTTGAAGAGGTATGGCTGTTATTCCAATTTTTTCGAGCTTGTCTAGTAACAATTTGTGACTGACGGTGTCAAACGCCTTTTGTAGGTCAATAAAGACTCCTAAAGTAACCTTTTTATTATCCAAACTAGTTTTTATTTCAGTGACTAAATCTAAAGTAGCTGCTAAGGTGTTTGAATGAGGCCTAAATCCGTATTGACAATCAGAAAAGAAATTTATAGAAGATAAGTATTCCTCTAATCTTACAGAGAGGATTTTTTCCAAAATTTTAAAAATAACCAGCAATACAGAAATTGGACGATAATTATTAGGATCACTTAACACCCCAGATTTGTAAAGTGGACTAACTTTTGCAAGTTTTAAAGAGTTAGGAAAATGACCTATGTGAAGGAGTTTATTAAAGCAATTGCTTAGGTTTTGAGCCACTAAACTACTAATACACTTTACGTGCTTTGTGCTGATACCATCTATATCAGAGCTTGTATTATTGTCAAGACCATTAATAATTTTAATGATTTCTTCAGTAGTACATGGCGAGAATTTAATAAACTTTTTGTCTGAACTGAATGAGGGCATCGAATAAATAGAGTTATTATGAAATTTTGTCGGTATCTCGTTTGCTAGTTTAAGACCTATTGAGGAAAAATAATCGTTAAATACGTTACATACCATTCTCGATTCTGTTACAAGACCATTAGGAGTCTTTAGTTTTAGAGGAGCACAATTAAGTTTAACATTTTTATTTGATATGCTATTAATGTATGACCAAAGTTTTCGTGGATTATTTATAACGTTTTATTTTTTTTTAAGATAGAAACTTTCTTTAGCGTTTTTAATGTCCAATCGCACTTTATAAAGCTGTGTGTAATATTGTTTATATAAACATACATTATTAGGTTCCTTTTTAAGTTCATTCCATAATTTGTTCCTATTGTTTATACCTTTAATTAATTCTTTATTAATCCAGTCCTTACAAGGAAGGTTATTAATCTTTGTTTTACCTTGTTTACATTCTGAAATAGATTTTAAGATGTATTGTTCCAGTTCATTGTAGTCGTTATTTTTAGGTTGAAACTCTTGAATTAAATTTTGTAACTTTTTGTAATCCGTTGACCAATATTGCGTCTTTTTCAGTTTTGGAACTTTGTGTTTCTTAATCTCTACGCAGGTTTGCTTGTGGTCTGATAAACTGGAATCAGTAGTAGCTAAGTGAAACTTAGTGTCCGGCAGGTTAGTCATCCACATATCCACATTCCTGAAGTAGTGATTTGTAACGTTTAGTTTTGTTATCTGCAACATTCAACAAATCTATGTTGAAATCTCCAAAAACGAGACATCTATTGTGTAGTGATTTCCAAAATCTTCCAGAAAACAAGGAAAGTTTGTATCTCCCGGGTAATAAATTAGTCCAACATCAAAACAATACCTTTCAAGATTAACCCACAGGTAATTATTTCCCCCTATGTATGATTCATTAACACAATTGTGGTTCAAGCTATCATGTACGTATATCGAGACGCCACCTCCTTTTTTGTCATTTCTAATGTTGAAATAGTGTGTGTAGTTTTCTAGTTGAAAGTTTCGTGTCTCTTCTGGTGTTGTAATCCACGTTTCGGTAAAAAAGTACTACATGTATTGTATTAGATACTGATCTTAGTATACACTTTATTTCATCTAGTTTTCCTTCTCTTCGAATGCTTCGTATATTTGTGTAACGAAAATTAAATCTATATTTAGTGTTTATGAGATTAGAATATGTATTAAGAACTTCGTTTGTAACATTCTTAAATACTTTGCCGCAAGTGACTGTAGTGATCAGTTTTTTTTAGGATGCATTTTAGTAACATTCGGTACTCCCTTTATATACTTTATAATCAAGTCCGTTTCTCCAGTTTCTAGTCGGGACACTAATTCTGCTTTTGTTTTCTTGAAAAAATCTTGCTGCATAGGGGTTTGATCGGCAAAGATTTTTATATTACTATTGAGCTTTGCTTTATTTTTCATCAATGATCTAGGTAATTCTGTCCCAGTGAAACAAACTTTAATATTGCGTTTTCTCTCTTCGTTGTATTTCCCGATTCTAAATATTTTCGATGGTTGTGGACTGGAATTTTCAGTGAGAATGTTAAGAATTTTCATAACTTCTCGCTGATCATTGCAACGTCTATCTTAGATATTCGTACTATTAGGTTCAGGTATACCAGAAATAATAAGATTATTAGCTCTGTTATTTCTCTCTTGTATTTCTCTAATGATTTCTTCACTCGTAAGATTCGAAGTCACTAACTTTGATTTAAATTCTGATTCCAGAGCATCTATCTTTTTCTCAGCAGAAAACAGTTTACTTGAAAATGTCGAAGTATTTGACTCAACATTTTGTATTTTTACTTCACCGTTAGTCACTCGGGCATCTAGTTCAGAGATATCAGATCTTATATTATTTTGTTCAATAGTTAAATTGGAGGTTATATTTTTCATTTCTTTCATATCATTTTTAATACTTGTTCGATTAACTTGCATCTTTTCCAGTGTAATTTCTTATTTGGCAATCGTTTTTTCTAGCATTTCCTTAATACGACTAAATTCTGAGCGTAAACCTTTTATTTCTGTTTCACACTCGCATGGCTTTTCAAGTTGTTTCCGCCTTTTTAGATTTACATTTTCGGTTTCATATTTAGTTTTTAATGGTGTATTTTTAGAATTCATATTGTATATATAAATATATTTTAATTGATGATAAAAACAAATACTTTCGTTCTTATTTTTTTCGTGCGTAGATATTTTGTATTAGCACGATGTTTAATCGACCTCTCAGCTGTTTTACGTTCGTGCTTCCGATAAGGATAAAAAATAACAGCTGATCACTTCCGCGGGGGTGCTGCGCGGGTATTAAGCAACGTCACATCAAAAACACCACAGTAAAAAGTCGTATGCACAATTTAACTTTATATTCCGTTGTAGCACGTATATAGGTTTCACTACAGTGTAATTTTCTGTGTAGCACTTAACAATATTTTGAGATAAACTAAGTATACGCCTGCTCAACTCGACTGCTGCATTCTGTAACATAATTAACGTTTACAATTTTGTTGTTTGTTGAAATCAAATTTCAACTGTACAATACAATATACATATAATTTTATGAAGTAACTGCAAAGCCATATATGTAAATGATCATATTGGGAACGTAAGGAATAGAAATGTATTAAATTTGACATTGTTAATATTTTATATAATACTAGTGGAGTTAAATACTTCATTATTTACTTATCTTCACGCTGTATCACTACCAGGGAGATCGAAATGCCAAATGCTACGGTCTCGGCATACCTATTTCTCCTCGTCCACTGTCATTAACCTCTTCATACATACCCTCCAGAGGTCCTCGTGTTTTTTACATTAACTTTCTCCAGTATAGATATAGATCAGGTCTCCCTTTCCCCCTTTGTGAATTTAATTAAATATATTTATCAATTATTCACTTTTATAAATTTCAACATTTAACTTATTTAAAAAAGATTCTTATTTTATATAACTATGTATTACCTATAAGTTACCATATCAGTTTTTTTTAAATTACCTCGACATTTGCATAATGACTTTCCAAGATGAATGGTGAATGAGGTGTACGTCCATCTCTCGATCACCGAAGCTTGTCTCTGACACTTAATTATCATTAAAAGCGTCGTATTCACAGGCCTGCAGTAGACAACGGAATTGGGGGAGGGAAATAAAGTGTTAGGTATTGTTAATCATGAATATATTAAATATATATCTACTATAATGCATAATCATATTATTTATACATTATGATATGTGTATATTCTAGAAATTAATTCTAAATTTTATGAAATTCATTTCCAAAGACAACATACTTCTTAAGTCTATAAATACGACATCTTTTGCAATAATATAGTTTTTACATGTTAGATATTGACAAACATATAATTTTAAAGATGCGATAAACACAGGACATTTGCTAATAATAGTGATAAGGAAACATATCAATTTACTCATTTTCATTTAGTTAAGTTACTTCTGATTTTTCCAAGTAATTCGATATCGTACAAGCGATCCATTGCATGCGATGATTAGGCATTCTATCAATTAACTTTTATGCATTGTTATAAGATCCAAATATTATATCTAGCCACATATAGTTTATATTTTCTTTTATCCTCTTTTTTATATTATATATTTATGGAAATCGATTTAAATAAAAATAAATATAATAATGATTAATAATAATGATTTAAATAAAAATAAATATAATCATTTTGTGTACTTTAGAATATTTTTAAAAACGATAGTTTGCTGACTTCTTATACACAGTCTGTTTAATTGAGCTATCGCTCAAAATCTAGCTTCGTAACTGAAATGAGACATGTTGCGTACCTTTTTAACCAGTATTGTATGTGTATTGTAGTGAATCAGTATAAAACAGTACCAAAGAACAATGGTTCTCTGGTACATATATTCTAATTGGGAACGCCCAATTCGAATTAAAACGGTTGAAAAGATACGCTGAACATAGAATGGTGTAGGCAGATTATTCACTCTAGATACAACCCTGAATCTAAACAAGACCGGATGATGGTTCTTCGGGTTTTGTTCAACTACTACAAAAAAGAGCAACAGAGGCAGATTGTATCACGAATTCACTAGGTAATTTAATTGTAAGAAAAAAACCAAAGTAAGTTATTAAAAGAAATTATTTATTGTTAATCTTCTGACTTTCTTTTGCTCATATGAAATAGAAACCCACATTTCAAACCAACTAAGCGTTTGATAGCGTTATTCCTAACATTATATAATAAAAAAAAAATATATTTAATTGATATAAATCTAATGGTGCTATCTTAAATGCATTACACAATAGGTACTGATACTGCTCCCCAAACTAAGCGGATGCTTGTATTTTGCTAGGCAGTGTTCAGTCGTGAGATGTTATATTATAAAAAATAAGATATTAGCGAGTGAATGACGCTGCAAGTTATCCATTTTTTAAATTATTACCTAAGTCTTCTAGCACGCGCGTGTGTGGCTGTGTAGGTGTGTGTATGTGTGTGTGTGTTCCTGAGTGTAAGTGTAATTGAAGTTTTTTATATAAGTGTAATTGTGTGAGAATTATGTTGAGTGAGATAGTAAATATCGATATACTTATTTGGCATACACCAGCAGGTTTTCGGTCTTATCGTAGTCTAATCCAGGGATTAGCCAGTTACGTAATGTAGTTTTTATTTGATGACAACTAAGGTGGACAATATACCCACCTAAAAACACCACCGCAGGTGGGCCGTTCTGTTCTTACGAGTACGTGCCGCTTATCCACATACTGAGGATAATAGTTTCATAATAAAATTTTTCAATTTCAATTTTTCAATTTTTTACTAAAATAGAATATTTTTTATAGCTTCACTCTGTCTCCCTCAAAAAAGATGTAAACTGTTGTTTAAAAGATTTAAGGCACTGCATATATCACGAACCAAAACATATATTCATAAAATATATATTTTAATCAGGAATCAGTTACAGCCTAACCTGTATATTACAGGGTAAGTTCACCAGTGCCAATGTTTTATCGCAAATATATTCAATTCTCATTTAACTGTCACACCATCGTTTTAAAGTTGACTGATCCAATTACACGATCGGTTAGAAGGTTATGTGTGCTAATACCGATATTAAACATAGTTAGTGGCGAAGCATAAATCATATTATCCCCGTGCTTCGACACCCAATAAGCGTTTTACGAATTAGGATAAGATAAATTATCACGCTCCGACATTAATGCGAATCAGAACTCGATATATATTCTCAAAGGCCATCTTAGACGAGCTTTTTCAAAGCCTGTATAATTGCAGTATCTATTATTCACAAATTCTATCTTTACACTTATATTTGCCTAGAGTGTATTTTACAGCTACCTGTTTTAAGAAATCAAAAGTCAAATTGTATTTGAGAAGAAAACTGTACCTAAGAGAACTTTTGTTTATGTAAGCTTATGTCTAACATTCGTAAAGACACAAAAGTTGTAAAGTACTTCGGGCTTTGACGTCTTTCAAATTGCTTAACGCAATTTTTACATCACTTCTTTTGACATTGAGATTGATTTTACTTGAAAAGTTAATCTTAGTTATAGCCTGTTCGGTGACTTGGCTTTAGAAAGTTCTGTGAGAGAAGATAAGTTTGGTAATCTAATATGGTTTAGTGGGAAAGATTTGAGCTCGTCATCTTGTCTTTTTTTTTGGAACAAATATGAATATGTCTATAAATAAAAGTGTACCTTAATGGTAAAGTAAAATACGTGACCAAATTCTGTTCAATTTTTTGGGTCACAAAGTGATAATATAAAGTAGCCATATCGAAAAATATTTATTGGGTAGCCAAAAGGCTGTGTCGATATAATAATATTTAGAACTAAACGAGAATAGTGGAAGGCAGTGTTTGTATTGGTTGCTTTTTATACAATACTAGCAACCGGTCGCGGCTTCACCGCCTAGAATTATATATATTTTTTATTCCATTACATAAACAGCATTAGTACTCAGCTTCACGCTGTATCCTACACATGGCTGGGTAGGCAGAGAATACTTGGAAACCTAGTGTTAAGACAAGTGGAACGGAGTGTCTTGTTGTTTCTTCTCGTTCCTCATTTTCCGCCAATTGGAGGTATTGCGTGTTGAGTGTCGGAACTGAACGCCGCGTTTTTGCCTAGTATCAGAGCGAAGTTCTATTTCCTAGAGTGATCGGTTACTGACACACGCTTGTGCCGCTGCACCACGATAAGCATCTACTATTAGTGTACCGATTTTATCAAATTCTGTTTTGTGAAAATCACACTTTAAATAAGGTAACTGATGTCGACCTATTTCGGTATGAATAAGATATGTAACAACAGCCTGTGTATGGACACATACATAACATTATAAATTTGAATGACATTTGAAGAAATGATGAAGAAATTTTAATTAAATACTTAATAGTTATACTGCCTGGTTAATTATGTTTCCCTAAAAGTACATCGTTCTCTCCATTTAACCTCCAATTACTTAGTTAAGACCGAGGGCTTATTTAGCTTTGTTTAAGGGTCTTTGAGTTGTGCCACTCAAAATACCAAAATTACTAAATGAGCACAAATATATCGCACGTCTGTGTCTGGTTCTATATAATTTTCATAGAATTTAAGAATTTACATGTCAAATATTTTATTAAACAATAAAAGCCGAGGTGTGATATTGGATGAAAAATAATGCAGTTGACTGCATTACACCGCGCCGGCCATGGAATAATATAAATTTTATGATATCGCCGATATCTGCCTCAATATTCACTGAATTTTTATTCTATCTGCTCCTGATTCTTTATTTTCTTTTTCTCAGTATAGCCTTTACGCAGAGTTATTTAAGACATAACTTTATTATTGGAGAAATACTTACTGTAAAAGACGGGGTATAAAATGTTATCATGTCGTTAATAGAAATCTTTACGTATTTTAATGTACATACAGCTTAATTTGTATGTCTTTAAAGTAATTGTTTTCATAGTATTATTTATGACGTAATTTCGTTGAAAATAAATATTGTAAGATCGTATGGGAGTTGCAAAGCGTATCTTTGCTAATTTTTGAAAAATAGAGTTCACAATGTGTACAAAATATTTATTTGTATTATATTCTTCACCCACAATATTAGTGGCATGGATTTTATTTTTCTCTCTTTTAAGCACATATTTGTTGCAAATCAAACAACCGATCAAATGAGTGAAGTTCTCACTTCTTGCCAAGTTCATAATAGTAGACCCACGAGTAAGTAAACCCTATAGGTTTTGATCACGCGGCTAATTTTATCCAAAATTTACGAAATATCATTCGATTAAATTGACTTTTTAAGATCGAGATCTGTTGTGGCGTTGGGACGCAAAAGAGCGGCTGTAAACGTGACAAGTTGTAGTCCAAGGTTCCGATGGTGTCCGATGCCCCAATCGATTAATATAAATATTACATTAATTTATTTCATCGTTCTGACAACAAGGTACAACGCCTTATGAAGACTTAGCTTTACGCTGTATCCCGCACATGGTAGGGTATCAGAGGGAACTTGGGAACCTAGTGTTAAGACACTCCGTTCTACTTCCGTTCCCCACTTTCCGCCAAATTTGAGGCAATGCGTGTTGAGTGGCGGAATTATACGCCGCGTTTTCCTTGTACCAGAGCTAAGAAATGAAAACATTAAATATTTAATATTAAATTTTATTATTGAAAATATTAAATATTTAATTTCCTCGAGTGGGTATCGAACCCAGAACCTGTCGGTTACAGTCACACGCCTGTGCCGCTGGACCACGATGAGCCTGATGCTTTAAATTCAGCGCAAAGTATGGAACGGATCGGTGTGTGGTCCGTTTCTACCATTTGATGAAAATGGTAGAAGTGGAAAAAGGAAACAAGAAAAAAATTAAAGAAGTACTTTTATATTTAATATTCCAGATTATAGTAAATATTTTGTGGCGTTGAGTTTCCTCTCTCAACGCGCAATGCCTTAAATTGTGGACTAACTAATTTCTAATTCACGTATAACATAAAGCTAAGCTTTATTATTAATTTCTGTGCTAAGCTTTATTATTAATAAAATTTAAGTAAAAGCAGTTTTGTTATTTCCTAAATTACCGAGGCCGCAAAAAACGCACTTAGAGAATTACGATCCAAATTGACGACTCCAAAGCCAAGTGTTTAGCATTTCCAATTGTGAGTTCACTTTAAAGGGAAGTATAATCAAATCGAATCGCGTTTTATAGGTAATTGTTGCCTGATGTGATCGAATGTCAACTTTATTTAAGTTTTACCTTTACCTTTAGTCATTGAGGCGAAGTAAATTGTAAAAATCAATCCAATAAAAATTGCCAGCTTCATATGTCATGTTTATTTCAAAATAACGTGTGTAGACGAAACAAAAACAGCCTTCATTCATTCATTCATTTCATGATTTGAGCGTGCCAGTGCAGCACATTTAACTTCGCCGTCACTATCACGCTGTATGGAAAATTCACGTGAGGCCTTGATAAAACAGCATTTTCGAGTATAACAAAATATCAACCTCAAAGTACACATTGCATTGAGTACATGATTATGACACGTTATCAAACTGATACAAATACTTACTAAAGTTCACGCTGTATCCCGCACAAGGCGGGGTAGACAGAGGGAACTTGGGAACCTAGTGTTAAGACACTCTGTTCCACTTCCGTTCTCCACTTTCTGCCGAATTTGAGGAATTGTGTGTTGAGTGACGGAACGCAACGCCGCGTTTTACTAAACCTAAAATACTAAAATGCTCATTTGGTATAAATCCTTAATGACCATTCAAATAAGACAAACTCTTTAAAATACCGTTTCTCCACTATTCTTCTTCGCATTCATTTTTTCAAAGATTGTTTTTGTTGATTCTATTAATAAATAATTATATATTTTAGCTATTGGTGAGGCCGCCACTCAACACGCAGTGCCTCAAATTTGGCGGAAAGTGGGAAACGGAAGTGGAACGGAGTGTCTTAACACTAGGTTCCCGGGTTCCCTCAGTCTACCCTGCCTCGTGCGGGATACAGCGTGAAGCTAAGAAAGTGAGAAAGAAAGACAACTATTGGTTTGCTTGCGGTTCCATCCGCTCTGTCATAACAATAATTTAGTACAAAAAAAGTATTTAAAATCAAAACAATTAAAAAAATAGAAAATATTATATTAGAATACAAACAAAACAAGAACAAGATTTTTTTAATATTTACTGCTGTTTAGTTATAGTATAGAATATTTACTGCTGTTTAGTTATAGTATAGATAGACGTTAGTGTATTTTTTAGTATTATTTTATTAAGTTAAGGTAAATATTTGTATTAAAAATATAGTTGATGTAGAATAATAGAAATAATTTCAATAATAGAGACCATAACAACGCAGTGAAGTACATAAAATATAAGATATTAAGATACATATAATTTTTTACAATCTTTAGATAACATTACGAATTTAAATATAACCATGTTAATATCATGTATAAATATATAGGCAGAATAGACTTAAAAAAATGAAATAAAAACTGAGATTCAGGCTTCAATATCTAAGCCAAGTTAACTTAAAAAATCCTTTGACTTAATCTAGTAAAATTATATTTCTTATATATATGAAAGGAACATATATTGGCCTGTTGGCATTATAGTATTTTTGTTTTCTTGATCTCTAAAATTCCTTTCAAATTATTAGATTTGAAATCTGAACTTGCTTGTTATATGGTGGATTGGTGGAACTCAATATCATCTAACCATCAAACTCAAAACTATCGATCTCACCATAATATCAGCTGTCAACGAAATCTCAAGATCAAATTGACAAATACGGCAATTACTAACAAAAGTAATAAAAATGATTGCAAATAAAAGTAAAAAATAACAATACTTATACTTATATTCTGTATATGTTTATTTAAGTCGTATGTCATCGAAATGGCTCCATATTTAATATATGTAATATTCAATTTTTAATTTTCAGTAGAGTGACAATTACATTGTTAGGAACATTGAAATATTTACAATGAATAACGTGGTTTTATTTATTTATACTTGGTTTATAATACTTACATTTTTTTATATTTTATTCAATTTCTTTATTCCTACTTTTGTGTGTCTTAATATTATTAATGAATTGTTAAGCTAGTTATAATTGTATTCTGAACTAGCGAGCACCCGCTGCTCCGCTCGTTTGAATGGAATTATTTTATTTATTAATTATAATTATTTTCTTGTTCTAATAACATTATGGCTTTTAAAAATCAAACAAGTCAATGTTGGAAACTTTGTCCACATATAATATTAAAAACTGAATTTCTGGTGATCCGTTAATGATATCAAAGCGTACAAACGCACAAAAAAAAAACAGAGAAACAGACAATCATTTTAAAGATTAGATTTACAATTTTAGGTCTCTATTACATTATTAAAATGTACAGACAGTCATAGGTCACAGATTTATTATAAGTACAGTGAAAGTATTTTTCTTGACAACTAAAAAGTGAATTTTGTATAATAACCAAGATATTTACAGTAAAGATACATTTTGGAGAAAAATTCTAGGATAAAGCTTAGAAATCCATTAGAGTATCACGTATTACTCTACAAATTGATATAGAAGGCTTTAAGCTAACTGCCCTCCTGGAATAAATACAAATAATTCTTTCTTTCTTAGCTTCACGCTGTAACCCGCACGAGGCAGGGTAGGCAGAGGGAACCCGGGAACCTAGTATTAAGACACTCTGTTCCACTTCCGTTCCCCACCTTCTGCCCAATTTGAGGCATTGCGTGTTGAGTGGCGGAACTCAACGCCGCGCTTTGCCTTATTACCAGAGGGAAGAAATAAAACATTATATATATATATATATATATATATATATATATATATATATATATATATATATATATATATATATATATATATATATATATATATATATTGTTAGAAATCAGAAGTAGATGTATTTAAAAACTATTATTTATCTCTTAAAAAGTAATTTTAACAATAAATTAACTAAATAGAAGGAACAAAATCTTAATAATTAAACGACATAACTAAATTACACGACCGGTGTGCACAATACGAACGCTACGAGCTAAGTGGCGTGATGTTTTATAAAGAGAGATGCCTGTAATAATGAGGGTAGTAGCTGATTGCTTAAACAAGTATTAGTGGGGGTAGTAGCTAATTGCTTATACGGCCTCTCCTGACATAGTGTCGTCCTCGACACGAGCTTCTTCAGCGGACTCAGTCACTAGGTCCAGCGCCATCCTCTTCGACGTCCTCGTCCAATAAGTTCATCGAAAAACTGACCTCAAGTTGCGGTGCCAGATCGCTGGGAGCAGCGACGCCTACAGCTTCGGGAGCTGGGTCTTCATTTAAAGAAAGCATCGATAGACCTGTCCTCGAAGGTGGTGTTCTCTCCAGTGACATGTGTTCCTTATTATCCTCATCTGTAAATCAGTTACGGTTATTAGGACTTTAGTTTAGCCTATGAGGCACATTCAACCTTACAGACATCATCATTCAATTAATTCAAACTTCATCTATCACACACTCACAGAAAACACACATTCTATCACCATTTAAATAATAATAGAGACGTCTCTTAAAATAACAAGCTTGGCCTAGGCGCTTTCCTTTATAGTAGTAGACTCCATGCAAGCCGGATCTCTTGCCCGCCACCTGTGGTGCTAAAACTAGAACGCCAAGGCAATATACCTGAAGTTCTACGAACGCCAAGACAGTATGTCTGTAGTTCAACGAACGCCAAGACAATACGTCTGAAGTTCGAAAATAGACGCCAAGGCCTAGAGCCTGAAGTCACAACACTGAACGCCAAGACAGTATGTCTGTAGTTTTACGAACGCCAAGACAATACGTCTGAAGTTCGAAAATAGACGCCAAGGCCTAGGGCCTGAAGTCACAACACTGAACGCCAAGACAGTATGTCTGTAGTTCTACGAACGCCAAGACAATACGTCTGAAGTTCGAAAATAGACGCCAAGGCCTAGAGCCTGAAGTCACAACACTGAACGCCAAGACAGTATGTCTGTAGTTTTACGAACGCCAAGACAATACGTCTGAAGTTCGAAAATAGACGCCAAGGCCTAGAGCCTGAAGTCACAACACTGAACGCCAAGACAGTATGTCTGTAGTTCAACGAACGCCAAGACAATACGTCTGAAGTTCGACGAACGCCAGGGCAAATTGCCCGAAGTTCGACAATAGAACGCCAAGGCCTTACGCCTGAAGTTCGGAAATAGACGCCAAAGCCTTGAGCCTGAAGTCTCATCACTGAACGCCAAGGCCAAGCAGGCCTGTAGTTCTTACATCAAATACTCGTTCATACCCTCAAAGAAGACTGCACATGACTCGGGACATCATTCACCATGCCAAGGCACCATGTATTGTGCCGCTACTTGTGTGGTCTTCCCGTAGCTACCACTGAGTAATTTTAAGTCATAACGTCCGTTCAGTGGAGCTGTCATAACTAGGTAAGGTCTACGTATTCCTGGGTCGCGTTTTTCAGTGGACTGTGAGTACTTAATGTCAAAGAACAGATCGTCAAGTTCGTACTGGCAAGGCTAGCGTTGCAATCGATGAATTTACGAGGGCTACGACTATATGTGGGCTCGGCCGTACCTGACCCTGACTTCCACTTGCCCAAGATATTCAACCTCTATGGTACAAGCACTTACGTACATTTATAGAGAACCCAGCCGTAGTAAGCGTTTGCAGGACGTCTCTTATAAGGGAGATACCCTCAAAGACGGTGAAGCTCATGATGAGCACGTCATCAACGTAAACCAGAACCTAACCTGCTTTTATAAAGCGTTGAAGAGTTTTCGGTCCGAACCATCCTTTTTCTTAACGAGTATGACCGGACTCGCGTACTCTGAGTTTGAATCCCTGATAATTCCTTTTTCTAAAAGATCGTCAATAATTTTGCGAACCCGGAGCTTTTCATCGTAGGAAAGCTTATAGGGTCGGTAAACCACCGGGGTTGTATCTGATAATTGAATATTCATTTCACCGGTGTTAACAGTGGTATTAGCTGTACCGGTAATAAAAAACTCAGAGACCTCGTTCATTGTTTTAAGCAACGATTCATAACTATCTCCCTTAAGGGGCGTGTTTACCTCAAGACAGTGCGTCGCGTTAATATGAATCGGGGAATCAGTGGACCTAGTCAAATATTGATTATCCTTAGTGCGAATATACACGATACCGTCGCGATTCAGTAAGTCCGTTCCTACAACACTAAACTCGAGTACTCAATACTAACTTGACTCGATAATTTTGACTAAACTCGAGAGTAAAGGTCACGTAAGCTTTGACTAATATTTCTTTGTCGCTTATACCCTTTAAAACACAATGGGAAGACTTTAGTTAGCAGGCAAGGTAACTCAGAATATCCGATGAAATGAGCGACACGTTAAAAGCACCACTATCAATAACAGCGTCCATAGGAATGCCATCCACCACAACAGCAACAACATTTGCACCTGCGCTACTAGAATTATTCTCTGTACAAAGGTTAATATTTCTCTCGTTTCGCGGTTGAGAACGATTTTTTTGCAAAACAATTTTCTTCCCCGTGACCTGGCTTTTTGCAAAAAGCACAAGTAATACTGTTCGTGTAGCTAGAGGAAGGTATTTTATTATTTACTTTCGGGTTTGAGCGACAATAACGAGTGATATGTCCTTTACGACCACACGAGAAACACTTTTGTTCGTTGCGATTCGGTTGATTAGAATTTTTATTTAATAGGTAATGAAATGTGGGTACCAGTTTTTACACGACTCGGTTTGGTATAGATTGATAAAAACGAAACTATTGTTTCTGGATTCAAAACGGCGTTAGCCGCGGTAGCTCCTATTTGAGGGTTATCAATACCACGGATCACTATTAAAGTTATTACGCTCGTCACTTAAACCATTAACGATTCGTAAACGTAAAAGGGTGCGTCGTGCATATTCCGCATATGTAACGTACCTATCGGATGTGGTATTCATGGTTTCAAAAAGTATGTTGGCGTAATCTAACTTGCGCGGACGCAGTGATTTGAATTCGCGTTTGAAATTTGTCCATGTGCGATCTGTCGTAACCCACTCGTTTAGCCAAATTTTTGCGTCACCCTTGAGACACGAACCAATACGCGATAAGCACTCAGAATCAGTCCAACCATTAGTCACTTGAGCGCGATCAACCTCTTCGCACCATGAGTCTATGTTATGTATAGAAGGATCACAGTTTGAGACGAAATAACTGTGTGACCTAATTGATTGGAATGATTTAATAGCATCTACCAGGGCCCTAGTTGAGGCGGGCATATCTATCTCTAAATTATTTGCTTGTAGTGTAAATGTGCGGGTATTCGTTAAATGATTTGTAGTTCGTGTGTCATGGGTACTCACCCGAGGTTCCGGCGTGCAGCATCTAGGCACGTTTGGCTGTGATGTGTTCAAATCGCCCTGATTGGTATTACACTTGGCACTGGGATCACAACGCGCTATTGTTTTATTTGATACACTTGTTACGCAACTATTTTCTATTGATGTTAAACGATTCACGATCGAATTCAGTGTATTCTGAAGGGATAAATCAGTATTTTGCATGCGCGGGGATCGAGACCTATCATCGTGGCGGTAACGACGGCGTACATGATCACTACGCGACGTATTACGAGATCGGGCACGACTTTTACTTCGTATTCTGTTACGGGAACGACAACGCGACTGGTTTGACACATTAGAATGGTTTCGCGAGTGATATCGCGATCTATCACTCGTACGGCTGCGAGAACGATGTCGCGACCTACGCTCGTTATGGCTAGATCCACCAGCCATATCAAAATATACTCGATAACGAAAAAAAATGTGCACAAGACTTTGTTCCTCCTTTTTGTGGGAAAAAAGTAACTTATCCCACTTCTGATGTTAGAAATCAGAAGTAGATGTATTTAAAAACTATTATTTATCTCTTAAAAAGTAATTTTAACAATAAATTAACTAAATAGAAGGAACAAAATCTTAATAATTAAACGACATAACTAAATTACACGACCGGTGTGCACAATACGAACGCTACGAGCTAAGTGGCGTGATGCTTTATAAAGAGAGATGCCTGTAATAATGAGGGTAGTAGCTGATTGCTTATACAAGTATTAGTGGGGGTAGTAGCTGATTGCTTATAATATATATATATATATATATATATATATATATATATATATATATATATATATATATATATATATATATATATATATATATATATATATATATATATATATATATATATATATATATATTTATATATATATATATATATATATATATATATATATATATATATATATATATATATATATATATATATATATATATATATATATATATATATATATATACGATTTTACTCTGAAACTTTGGTACTACATACACGTGACTATAACTTATGTACGAGTATACATGAATTCAGAAATATATGGCAGTGAATATTTAAGTGTATAATGATACCGTTTGACAAAGGTATTGAAAACGAAAAACGACCAAATATCAATCGAGAAAATGGATGATTAATGATTGTATAATAAATAAATATTTGCTGTACGTAATATTTACAAATGTATAATGTGTAGGGTCACATACCATTAAGCTTTAAAATAAACTTACAAAGATGTATTGTATTCCTAATGCTTCTCATATATCGTTGTCCGATTTTAACACGAACAAAAGCACATTTAAGAAATTAAAAAACATTTATCTTATCCTTTTTCTACATTTAACCAATATATATATAAACACAAAAATTTTTGGTCTTGAACTCTAATTAATATATTTTTAAACGTATTAAGTAAAAAAGGTTTAAGCAAATAAAAAGATAAAAAATATAACGAATTTCTAGGTTAGTTAATGTCACCTACTTAGATCACGCATGTCACTTACTTACTTAGTCTTTTAAATACAGAAAATGCTTCTTATTATCCTATAAATTTCTACTTTAATCTAAACTATCGCATATAGATACGTCCACATTGGTATTAACCATAACTAAATATATTTGCTTACATTTTGAAAGAATGTAAAAATTAACATTATTCAATTATTATATTTATCGAAGTCCTTTTGGTAATAATTAAACATTTTTTATTATTGGAATGATATTCTTAATCACTTTCCTATCGATCGAATGGATAAAATACATTGAATCAATCCTGAAGTTAGCCATTAGAAACGTGTCACGTCGTCACATTACTGAAGGTTCGAGTTAAATTATCTTTCATTTCGTAGTAGGTCTCACGTTACCACAGCCCGTTTTAGTATAATAGATGGTTTAACTACAATTTTCTTTATGCCATTTGCTCTTTGTCTCACTATATTTAGTTTATTTGAGAAAAATTAACAAGAACAGGCATTTTAATACAGAAACATTGTAATAAAACAACTGATCCTGGATTACTATTACAAAGTATTACTTAATCTGGAATTTGTAAACAATATTTCAGGATTATAGCGCTCTTTTGTTCTGTTTAATATGACCTACTTAAAATTAACTAAAATAAAGTAAAATTATAACTCTGAACAGTTTTGATTGCATTGTTAAGTTAAGTTATGGGGTCGACATATTTTCTTCATAAAATCAGATTAATCTCTTTTGATGCAAAAAGGCCACAAGGCAAAAATAAAATATTTTACAGTATACCAATTTGAAGTTTTGAAAACAGTTTTTGTATCGCACATATACGTGTTGTATGCCGTCAGTGGCGTATTTTATTGCCGCGTTCAATGATGAACGTAACTATTACTTATGTAAGTAATATCATGAAAGAAAAGTACCCTTTTGTTTATAAAAACATACTGGTGTCTGTTACATCAATTATAAAAATAGTGGACACAAACGAAATAAATGTATTTATTTAAAATTTTAATCTTTATCCTCTTTTCACTAGTAAAATTATTATTTCAAATATAAAATATTGACTAGCCATGTAATAAAAATAATTAGAAACAATTCCCATAGAGAAAGATTATGGAAATAAATTATAATTTAATTCAATTGAAAAACTATCTTACTTTCTACTGTATTTCGTTTTTTTAAGCTTTACGATGTATCCTGCACATGGCAGAGTATGCAGAAGGAACTTGGGAACCTAGTGTTAAAGCACTCTGTTCCACTTCTGTTTGTTTGTTTATAAAAACAATTAATCTCAAGTTCAATAATATAAAAATTACCGTAACATTATAAGCAAATCGACCATGTTGTGAGTTTTTAATTTCATATGCTTTATTATAAAATATACTTTATATTTTCCTAAAACTTTTGTACAATAGGGCTGAATTGAAATGTGGCACTATTGACTATAAAATTAAGTATAATATTTAAAAACCGTCCAATAATAAGAATTCATTTAGAAAATATAGTCATTTCCTTTTCTTTTCTATTTGTGGGTTTGATCTTCACTCTAAACTCAGTCCACTAGGAAATAAAATGTTTTATATTTTTTAAGTAAATATTTTATGTTTTCATCAAAAGCGCGGTGTTGAGTTCCGCCTTTAAACACGCAATGCCTCACATTCGGCGAAAATTGGGGAATAGAAGTGGAACCGAGTGTCTTAACACTAGATTTCCAAGTTACCATTGCCTGGCTTGCCGTGTGCGAGTGTACAACGTGAAGATGAGTGAGTGAATGATCATATAAAATTTGGATATTTAAGTCTGAATTTTAGTTACTCATTAAAATCTTTTGAAAATTATAAAATCTGTTTAAAGTAAAGTCGTAATTTAAAAACATTTTTTTGTAAATATTTTGTAATTCCTCATAATAACAGCCGTTTTACGTCCACTGCTAGAAATGGGCCTCCTCTAAGAATCTTCAAACAATCGATGCTGTGATACCAGCATCCAGTGACTTTTTTGTGATGTGAGTATTTAAACAGCGAATTATATAACACATAAGTTTTCTAGCGTGTCAAATAATTTTGTATGACTACAATTTTATTTTATTTATTTAATTATTTATTTTAATTTAATTGCAATACGTCCAAAAGAAGAACCCTATAGGTATCGATTATGAGGCGAATTTCATTTAAAAAAGCAACGAAGTTAGTTAGTAATCGCTTTTAATTATGTATGACATACAAGTATGTGAAATAAATTAAACCGAACCAGCTGAGTGTTTATATTATTTTATAATATGTACATATTAGTTTATGATACGAACAAATTTTGAATTAATCAGGTAAAAACAAGTACCTACAAGTTCAGTTTAGTTCAGAAATACTTTATTCCACAAAAATTTTAACATACAAATTCAGTAAAACAAGCTTATCATTAAGTGCAAAGGCGGCCTTAGCACTATAAGTGATCTCTTACAGGCAACCTCTTTTTTAAATATACTTAAAGTAAGAGACTATAGTTGGCGGATATTGGTGCACAATATACTAAAGTTAATAATATACTATAGATACACACATACCTAAATACATACAAATATACATATATACTTACATACATACATAAATGCATACATACAAATATAAATAAATTCGAAATACATACATACCCATATACGTACATAAATTTAGATAAAAATATAATTTAATTAATATATGCATAAAAACATACTAAAATAAAAACTTATAATGATAATAATCTTTAAGGCGTCGCTTAAAAATTGCAATTGAAGTAGAGTGTCTAATAAAGTGCGGCAGCTCGTTCCATAATTTCACCGTTTTTACGGTGAATGATTCACAGTAGCACTTGGTCCGACAAAGAGGAACTTCCAGTACATTGTCATATCTTAAACGGAGATTAAATGACTGAGAATGGGAACCCAAGAAGGTAAATCTTTGTTTGAGGTATAAAGGAGTTAAAGGCAAATACATGACTGAGTACAGAAGGATTAGTGCATGATAATTGCGTCGATGTTTCATAGTCAACCATTTAAGACGAACTCGATATTGCGAAATATGGTCATATTTCCTCAATCCGAAGATGAATCTTATTATCAAATTTTGCAGACGTTCGAGCTTATTTAGTAATTTTTGTGACAAATCCAAGTAACAGGAGTCTGCATAGTCAAGTATGGGAAAGAGGAGAGATTGTGCTAATGATATTTTAGTTTTGACTGGCAGTAAATGTTTCCACCTCTTTAGCCTCCCAATAGCAGCAAATACCTTGCGGCTTAACTCTGCTATTTGAGGAGCCCATGTCATTGAACTATCGATCCTGATACCCAGACGTTTCACACAATTACTAAACTGCATCTTGCATTTATCAAGCACTATGGGAGGAAGTAGGGAGCAGTCAACTTTGGAGAGTTGCTTTTTAATACCAAGGATGCATAACTGAGATTTGCTAGGATTTATCGACAGGCCATATTTGCTCCAGGTACTAATAGTGCTTAAATTTAGATTTACTTGCTGTATAGCATAAGCAATATCATCCACCGCCGTAGTTACATAAATCTGCAAATCATCAGCATAAAGATGGTAGGATAATGTTAGCAAAGGAGTTAAGGAGTTTATAAAGATGGAAAAAAGTAACGGAGAAAGGTACACCACCCTGAGGTACTCCAGCACTGAGTCGATAATATGAGGACTGTGTGTCATTAGCTCGTATACATTGTTTACGGTCGGTCAGGTAAGAATAAAACCATTCAATATCGTTTGGTGATATATTAATAGATTTAAGTAAAGCTAAAAGAATGTCGACATCAATAGTGTTAAAAGCGTTCGAGAAATCTAATAAGGCTAGCATAGTAACATTTTGGTTGTCTATTCCACTTCTGACATCATCGCATAATTTACTAAGTGCTGTCACAGTGCTATTCGGTCCCGGTCGATAACCAGATTGGAGAGGTGATAAAATATTGTTTTTTGTAAGATATGATGAAAGTTGTTGGTGTACAATTCTTTCGAGTACTTTGGACAGAAAAGGAAGAATAGAAATTGGTCTATAGTGTGTCAGAGATGTAGGATTTGTATTTTTAGGTATAGGTATAACATAAGCAAATCTCCAAGAGCTAGGGAAGGAATTGGTAGAAAGAGAAAAGTTAAGAATATGACAAAGTACAGGCAGCACCACGTCCAAAGTCATAGTAACCATTTTACGGCTTACCCCGTCGGCGCCAATGGCGTCTGACTTTATGGCACGTATATGTTGTCTAATTTCAGATGATGTAATCGTATGGAAACTAAAAGGAACGCAAGAAGGACTAGGTTGTGAGGACAGTGACGAAAGAGTACTGGATTTAATCTTCTGGCTTAAGATGCTAACAGTAATAAAATGCTTATTGAGTTGATCTAGATCCATTCTGTCATTTATGAGTTGTTGTGTTTTATGCTGTCGTCCAATGCCCAAGGTATCAAGGAATTTCCATACCCTAGCGGGGTTATTGTTACTGACTGAATCATGAATGTGTTTGCGCTGGGCATCTCTACAGATTTTGCTGCATCGGTTCCGTAGTCGTTTGTATTGGCTAAAGTTTTCATCTGTAGGATTCATTTTGTATTTACTTTTTGCCCTATTTCTTTTTGACATAAGAGCTTTAATGTCGTCCGTAAGCCAAGGAGCTGGTAAATGTTTTAGCTTAACGGGTTTTAAAGGAGCATGTACATCAAAAAGGTCAATTAGGAGTGAGGTAAATATACTAACTTTATCGTCGATTGACGGTGAATTTAAAACAGTATCCCAAGGTAGCTTGTTCAGATCCTGCAAAAAACTTTCTTTGTTGAAGTTTTTGAAACTTCTTCGCATCACTACTGTTGGCTTTTTTTTTGGTGGACGAATTTTATACGACAGATATATAAGATCGTGATATGAAAAAGCTTCAGCTCCCAGTTGTCCATGGGTTAAAATTCTATCAGTAGAAGATACGATTATTAAATCCAGTAAAGAAGGAGGGCAGTTTGGAAAAAAGTGAGTTGGATTCGAAGGAAGTATATCTAAATTAACACTCTGTATGATATTTAAAAATCGTTTCGTACGCCAATCATTTTTTAGTAAACACGTATTGAAATCACCCATTATTATAACATGATCCACATCCGGTACATGCTTCTCGAGTAGTTCTTCAAATGACTCGAAGTAATTAATTTGAGCTGAGGGACTATAGAAAACTCCAAGTAAAAGTTTTAACGTACCAAAATATACTTCTATGAATAAGTGCTCAGACGTTTTTGAGTATGGTGATGGTGACTTGTCTAGTATACAAAAAGGAATGTGACTACGAATGTAGATGGCTACACCTCCACCCCCTTTCTCAGTTCTATCATTTCTGATTAAATAAACCCTGGCAAAGCAAACGATGTAGAAGGTAAAAAAAGGTTTTAAAAACGTTTCCGAGACCAGGATTGCATGTATATTTGTTGCATCGAATGAATTAAGTAAATCGGTTTAGTGAACAGGTATGCTCTGTGCATTTATGTGTACAACATTAAAATGTTTTGCATAGCTAACAAAAGTATGATTTAGCAATGTGTTAAGAGGTAAAGATATACTCTGAACACTGTTATCTAAAGATTCTGAAGTTGTAGAACTACATTGAAAAATGTCATGGTGTGAGTCATTACTGTCGTAATTATGGGCACAATACATAATAGTATATAAATATATTACTATATGAATGAGTTTATAAAAATAGTATATGTGTAATATGATATATAAATGCAAATAATAAATAATTAAGATGAATAAATAAAAGATAAAATATTTATTTTAATAATAATAATAATAATATATATATATAAAATATATATAAATATTAAAATAAATTTTAAATACTATTAGACTCTTATGCATCACTTCCCACCAGCATAACATTCTATATTAATTGGAGTAAATTTATATAATAATAACATAATCACAAATACAATATGTGCTAACATGTAACTCATTATAATAATATATGCTCAAGATGGACTGCAAATATTATTATCACGTACAGATGACAATAGTTTTTAAAAATTGCATGAAAAGGACTGTGACTGCTGTCAGCTGTCAACTGTCACTGAGCACAATAATATAATGAGATATTGTCAGGGAAATCCGTTTTGTAGTAAATTAAGATCTTCAATTATTTTAAGGATTCAGAAGAATTGTACTCATGTCATCTAAAGGGCTTGGATGTTACTTTGGCATGGATTCCAGGTCATTCTGGAATCAGTGGGAATGAATCTGCAGACTCCTGCGCAAAATTAGCCATCCAGTGTGGCATTTCAGGTAACTTCTCTATTTCGGCCCAAGACTTGTTGTCTCTTGCATCTTCTCATTTGGATACATCCTGGTCTAAATTCTGGGATCTGTCAAAATCTCAGAAAGGTAAGTATTTTGCTTCCATTCAACCTAACATTCCAAGGCGACCTTGGTTTTTTTCTCAAAATTTTACTGAACGGAGTGTTATAACTACTATTTGTCGCTTGCGCCTTGGACATGCATGTACTCCTGTTCACCTAGCTAAGATCAGGGTCAGGAACCATTCACTGTGTGAAAGTGGCCTTGACGACGGTTCCTCATCTCACATCCTTTTCTCCTGTCCTAACTTAATCCATCCCTTATATGATGTTCTTCCTTATAAAGTTCCCCGTCCCCTTAATGTTCAATGTTTGTTAATGTTTGTGTTTAGTCCTTTATGTAAATTTTTATGTAAATATATTAAGTATAACAAAATAAAATTGTAACCTAACATTATTGTAAAATATTATGTACTACTAACCGTCTATGTTTATTTTTTTGTATAAATTTATTATTTTGTTTTAGGTGATGGTAATACTAAGTGGATCTTTTTTCTTTACATGCATTCTCTTATCGTTTAATTTTCTATATTTTATATTTCTTTTACCGTACAATCTACTTCGTATGTTCTTCATTCAACGTGACATTGGCGAAGTGATTCTGTGCTCAACTGGCACGCTCGGAACGCCATAACGAAAGAACTGAACTGATATTGTCAAATATCAGTGATCAGTAGAAAAGAAATTAAACAAACATTAATTTAACTATTTTGTAACAAATTACAAAACTATAATGTAGTATTAATGGTAAAGAAGAGTATAATTATAGTGCAAATATACTACACATACACATACAAATATTGTAATTAAAATAGAAAATAACATAGTAAACAAATAGATCAAAGCAAATTAATATGAGATACTAAACAACGTATATGATAAGTAACCGAGCTTAGAACTAGTGTAAACTTAAATATAAAAGTAGAGTAGAGTGCAAAGAGACTATCTATACATATATTGGAGTAAAAGTAGAACACAAATTAAACAAATAAATAGAAAGATGTATACATATAAGAACAAATATATATGAAATACCTAGCTAACTAACTAAGCAGTATCTTTAAGATAAAAAAAAAAATAAAATAAAAATAATGAGTAGGGTTACTTTTTAATTTGTCTCTTTGCACGTGAGATCAAGGCTGTCCTGTTGGTTCTTGGATCACTTGCTGTCGTTGCCCCGGATATAGCTTGGGGTGGCCTATTTACAGAAACACTGGAGACTTTTTTTAATTCAGCTATGGAAGTAATGGAGTGGTGCTTACCATCTGATCCGATGACCACAATAACACCATCTTTTGTCCAACATTTTGACATCCCAAACTGTTGTCTAGCGGCTAGAAATGCTTCATGTCTAGGTTTGGTCAAGAATTCAGACAAAGTTATTCCGGTGTTCTTAAGGTTGGTTTTATTGAACCAAACTTGATTTCGTGAGTCAAGACTTTTAAACTTAATAAGTATGGCTCTTGGTTTATCCGAGGAAGACTTTCCCAAGCGGTGGCATCTGCTCACATCATCAAGAACAAGATTAGGAATTTTTAAATACTCAGACAGTACCTGGATGACCGTAGCAGTTGTATTTTTCTTATCCTCCCTCACACCATGAACTAACAGGATTTTTCTTCTGCTACGCATTTCAAATTGATCATATTGCTTTGATAACAATTGCACTTGCATCTGTAGACCTTCGAGTGCTGACATCACAAAAGACCGGAATGTGTTGAATTGTATTGCCAAGTGTGAAGTGGGACTTGAAGCTGGTATACTAGTGCATGAATCTAAATTTTGTTGAAATTCAGTCATTTTGTTGTTGAATTGCTGAGAAAGCTCTTGAATTGAGTGCTTAATTGCGTCCATAGTACTACTTGTCTATACAGTTGGGTACTCACAGTTAGTCACTACAATCAATCACGGTCACAGTAGTGTTTATGTTATATTTATGAAGAAAGAATGTGTTGCTGGCAGGTTAGATAGCATCTAATTCATTATATTACTTAAAATAAATGTGTATTTATAATTTATACGAAAAATTAGTAACAGAGCTCAAAAAAAAAGACGTTTAACTTTTTCTGCATCTACCGCCGAAAAAGATTCATATACGAGTACTAACGGCAGTGAGGCATTTCTGTACAGAAAAAGGAGTTATTTCACAATTTTATTTATGATAGAACCTGAAAAATTCCGTACTTCGGACCATTAGTTCAGCTACATTACTTGCGAGTTATCACTTTATCCGGAACAATGATATATTGTTTCCGATTTTTTCAACCGTTCTCATACAAACTTCTCTGTCTCTATCATAAATAACTAGCCACTGTCAGGACTACTGAGAATTTTTAACCTGTTGTGTTGTATGATTATTCAATTATTCTGGTCTATATAACGTATACACGTGGCACAGTAGCAAAAACAAAAAAAATACATTTAAACACTAAGTTATCTCAGTTTCCATTCAAATGTTCAGTTATCAGCATTTCTGTACAGAAACATTTCATTTGTTTACTTTAGGTAAGATACTCGTTTTCTTGTGAACCAGATTACTGCCGGAGCGGGTTTGTAGGATAGATAGGATGAAAGAATTGAAAGGACAATAGTCTACCAAGATAAAATGTTGAATTTGTATTGTAGATTTATCTAGAGAAAATGTATTTAATATGGTGTTCCTTTTATAAAAATTGCCGAATAATAATTTGTGTAAGTATTTATGATTTTGTATTTAAATTTTAATATACAAACATCCACAAATTACTATATCTTTTAATTATTAAATAATTCTAAATAATTTTGTAAAATGTATCGAAACACGACTTTCACTCCCTATAACTATCTATATTTCAATAAATATGAATAACGTTTAAAACTGTTTTTTAATGCTACTTTTAGGCTTACAGTTTAAAAAGTAGACCTCTATAACGTACAAAACAACCCAATACAGACATTGGGCGACCTCCCTATATTACTAACCACCTGTTTAAATGAAGTGCCCATCGTATTTTTTCGTCAGTACGTTAATTTCTAGAGCTCCTATAATTATATTGTATTATATTATCTTTATAAGTTTTAAATGTGTGGAGAAAACACATTTACCAAATAATAATAAATGAAGTTATTTGATTCGTCATTGTAAATAAGCTCTACTACATTTTGTGCCGTGTGATCCCGGTTTAGAATAGGACCACCCTGGTACTGATGGTGTCGTAAGAGGCGACTAAAGTGCGTGTGGTAGAGTCACGTTGCTAGCAATAGCAACACGCATGGGCAGACTCGACTGGATTATTACCACCCCCGGCATTTAAGACCGGCGTTAAGTAGTGGCTTTGGCCACTGCGTTTCGCATTAGGTAATGCCGGGCCCCGGTGCCCATCCACATTAAAAGACGGCAACGCTCCTGTAGCTCCTCTGGAGTTACACGGTGCCGTGGGCGACGGTGATCACTTACCATCCGGTGACCCGTACGCTCGTTTGCCGTCTCTTCCATACAAAAAAAAAATCAAAAGTGCTTGTAATGGCTTAATTGAATAAAGCATATCAGAGCTAATAGTATAAAAGAGCGGGTTCATAGTTATCTTCCTACAGGTTCAAAGTTTGTCTCTGATAACGCGCAATACAAAAAAAATACTTCAATATGATTAGTAAGGCAATTTATAGAATTTATTGAATAAATATATTTTTGCCTTACCCATCTCGACTGAGAATAATTGTCATTTTTCATAGGATGCGTACCTACCGAAACTATCCCAGTTCATCGTTCTTATGGTTTCTATAATTTATTAAAAATTACTGTTGATAAGAGAATTTCATCTTAAAAGTTATAAAAAGCCTACAAATTAAATTCTTATAATATATTTCATGATAGGTGTATATTGAATTGTATTTAATAAAATAAAAAAATAAAAGATTATAATAAAAATGTATGATACCTATATACACGATTTGTTTACTTAATTCAATTGTCAATGCTAAAGAAATCATTTTTTTTTTTACTTAATAACCATATATCATTCACTAAACAATTATTAAATAAAAAGACATTTGTTGAGAAACGTCTTTGCAAATTAGGCCTAACCTAAATATTTTTTTTATAACTGTACAAGAAACATAATAAAAATATTTCATTATAAAACCCTGTAATTTCACCTTTACTTTCAAATGTGGTGAAAGTTTTTTTTTATTAGATTATGAAATTATTAATTTAAAAAAAAAATCAATAAATGTGAATCAGTACTTAAAATAGTACTAAAATACTTGTAACAATAAACTTTTTTAAATGTTAAAGAGTATTTTCCTAAATAGAAGGAATCAAAGCTACTCGTAAAAGTGCCTTGCAAGGCACTTGTGTTTGCGACTCCTTCATTTTAAGTTATATTTTGGATCGGAGACCTGCTAACTGCCAGGGGACTGTCAACTTCTTTTATTATTTTTTTAGTTACACTTCTTTAAATAATTTTATCTATTTATCCACCATTTACTATTCTTAAGAAATGAAAACCTTTATTTTATTACTTACAGTATTTTATTTTGGAATATATCAGAATCTGGGTTCGATTTGCACAAATAGAATATCTAAGCTAAACTAAGTACGTCATTAGTTACTTTCATCTAACACAAGATTACTAAAATGGATGGAATGGAAAACGGTAAATTATCCCTGGTTGTCTACGTTTTAAGAAACCGCAAATGTGAGTTAATTATATCTATATATCATCATAATATATTTAAATACATTTAATTACATAAAACAAAAACAAACCCGCAAAATTTCGGTATTTTGAAAGTTTCTTTGCTTTCATGTATCCTTCATTAAACTTGGCTAAAGCTATTTACCAATTCATTCGAGACAGTTCCGAAATATTAATCCTCTATTGAAAGAGTTGGGACCGATCCGGAACAGGGCTTGGTTTACTTTTCGGAAGGATCTAAGATCAATTCATGATAACTCGATGTACAACTTTTACGTCCGTCCTACAATTTAACTCCAAGCATCATTTTCTTGTATGTCATTGTAATTACTTTCGAGTTGTCTCTTTAAAAACCTTTTGTGTTAACACGATTTTATTCAATATTATTTTATTTTTTAATCAGTCATTTTAATGGTCACCTATAAAATATAAGCAAATTAAGTAAGAGAAACAAATTTAATCTACATATCAATCTTTTTTCTTCAGATGATTGTTTTACAGATATCTGATGGTCAATTATAACTTGCTTTCTTAACACAGTTTGAATTTTTTTAAGTATTTTAGGTTATTCACATCACAATGACAACATTTGTTAATCACTTGACATAACTACACTACACTTACACTAAATTTATATTTTACATTGCAATATCAATATTTTTAAAGTTAACTGTTATTAACGCTAATTAAAAGCCCACGTATAGCTTGCTTCAATTACGTGTGGATAAAATATATCCATATGGAAAGAATTTTAAAAACGGTTTAGTAACTTTTGAGTTCATATATTATTATTTATTATTGTTTTTTAATTATTACAAATTAGTTAACTTAAGTAAAAGGACCACTATGTACATATACAATTGTTAATAGCCAGTTCATTTACAAGGAAATAATATTAAAAACAATTTGTCGCTTTTATGAAACATCTTTTGTAGAAGATTATTGTGTTATATATTATTTTAATTTAGATGCATGCTTATGACGTTACATGTATGATTAAATTGATACATGTATGAGTACAGAGTGTAACTCGGTGGACTAATAAAACAGGTGTTACAAATCTTGAGGTGATCCACTATTTCAACGATTTATATATTTTGTTATTAAAAATATCAAGGTTGAGCTTTGAAGGAATAAGAAAAAGTCGGCCTTCCTGTTGGATCTGAGCTCGTTATTTATTGTTCAGTGTAATACATATTTTTCTTATTCTAGAATGCTGGAATAGACCCACAAGGTAAGGTAAATAGATTAAGGCAAATTTCCCATGAGAATATATAGTAACTGTTGATAAAGGGGTATTATAAGCTCCTATTTCTTATAAAAGTACTAATAAAGTTTAACCTTTATAAATCTAAACAAAATATTTGACAATCATAATAATAAAACAAAAAATAATTATGTAGAAAAAATTGCATTGATATAAGAAATCTACTCCGACACTTTCCATTGGAATCTTGTGGTTAATCAACCCAAAAGTAATAGGTCGTGACAGGCGAGAAAATCTTTAGATATGCTGACTTGTTTCGAAGCGACCTTCTGTCATCTTTTGTCACTAGAAATTCCTTATCATTTATATTTTCTTATGGTCATCGAGGACGAGATAAATTCAATTTAGATGGATTAGATTGATTAATCTAGATAAATCATATTGATAATAGCTAGCTGTGTAGGTAAGTGGCTACTATCGGAGTTATTAATTTATTTAATAACGTAAAATATATAAACAAATAAACTTCATTTGAGTAGACTTCATCTATTCTATTGCCCATTGTTATTTTGAACTTGCATCTAGTAGGCCAAGCAGTATCGAGATTATTATAATAAAGAGTGTCCCACCGTGTTGAATTGGAATTCAATGTCACGTTTTATATTACTGAAACTAAAAAAAAACATTGAAATATAGTTATTTTAAAATACTAGCGTGGATGTCACGGTGAGAACAAAGATGAACATCAGCTAGGGGGGGATGGTATCTTCGAAAACACAGTTTCTCCGAAACTAGAAGAATGTTATGAAAAAGCATGAAGACCCTGATTTAAATTTTAACATTCAACAATTTTAACATTTTTAGAAAACCAACGTTTTGAACACTTCACGGATTACGAACTCGCTTCATTTAAAAAAAAAGTTCGCGGTCGCGATATTATAATGTACTACTTATGATGTATATAAAAATATTGTAATCAATTAACATTAATAGATGATCTGCTATCATTAGTAACAAGTTAATTAAATTCTATTATTCCCTAAACTTGTACTAATGAAATGCACAACGAACGCTACTAATTATACTCGTTAATATATTCAAATGCAATGTTTTGTTTAAAGTCAGCTATGGTTTATAATAGTGTTTGGCAGCGATAAATAGGGAATACGGTGCATTATTATGGTTATTACTATATTATGACAATTAGTTGTATAATATCATATTTACAATTTTAAATAAAATTAAGTTTAAAGCCGCTTATTCTAATTAAAATTTGTCGAATAGAATTTATAGACAAACTTGTATATTTATTTTAAAACAGTATCAGCAGCGGTATCAGTCACATTTTGCATTGTAGGCAGATACAATTAGCATAGTAGGTGATCTACCAATTCTAATAATTCTAATAATCCAAATAATTGCATATTAAGTTAATAATCCATAAAGATTATAGTAGACTGTAAAGACTACTACTTTGCTATAAATTTAAAATGATCATAAATATTTTTACTATGTTTTTAAAGTGTTATTCCACACTTAGGACAGAAAATACTAAACTTAAATTTAAAAAGCGTATAAAAATTTTGAACGAAGCAGGATTTGAACCCGCGCCTCTGGAATACCGTTCCAGCGCTCTGACCAACTAAGCCATTCGTTCTCACCGAGCTCCGTCGAAATTCTTATACGCTTGTTACAACTTATTTATGTTGTTAGCATCTCTGTAGGGAGATTTTTACAAATTTCCGCTACCCAAAGACAACTCGTAAGAATTATCGTTTGGCAAGAGAGAATACTATTTATTTTAATATTTTTACTATGTTTTTAAAGTGTTATTCCACACTTAGGACAGAAAATACTAAACTTAAATTTGATCATAACCAGTTTAATAATGCATTATATGTATATCTATAAATATTTAAATAAATAAAAGACTGACGAAATTTATACACGTTTTTATTAAACACTATGAGCATTTTTATAATATAAAATCAATGTTTATTTTCCTCTCACAAGTTACATTGGCTTTGCATTAATAATTAAAATTGTTGGAATAACGAAAGATTCAATGAAAAAAGACACAACGTTATTAAAGAGCCATACATGATTTTTTTTTGTATATTTTCTATATTTAACATACAATATTTATCTTATATATTATTATGCAATAGTACATACAATATTTTATTATATTGTGTTTCTATATTATTAGTAAATGCAATTATGGCAAGTACAAAAAAGAGCTCAAATAGAGCACATTATAATAAATGCTTCTTAAAACTTTCTTGAGTTGTCAAATAATTTGGTACCTCGATAGATATTTTCAGTAACAATAATGAATAATTAAAGTCAAAACCAATATACAAATAACATTCTATAACATAATTAACGTTTACAGTTCTATTGTTTTGTGAAAATCAAATTTCAACTGTAGAATACAATATACATATAATTTTTTATAATAACTGAAATGCCATAGATGTAAATGATCATATTGTGAACTTAAGAAATAGAAATGTACTAAATTTGACATTTTTTTTTTATTTAATACTAGTGAAGTTAAATACATAATTATTTACTTATCTTCACGCTGCATCACTACCAAGGAGAACGAAATGCGAAACGCTACGGTCTCGGCATACCTCTTTCTCCTCGTCCACTGTCATTATCCTCCTCATACATCCAGAGGTCCTCGTGCTTTTTACGTTACCTTTATCCAGTATCGTAGATATTGTGTTTTTGAAGGTCGAGGTCGAAGCCCAAGTCTCCCGTTCTCTTTGTGAAATTAACTAAATATAATTAAATAATATTTAACAATATATATATATATATATATATTTAATTTTACTTGAAAATTTAATTTTACTTGAAAAGTTAATCTTAGTTATAGCCTGTTCGGTGACTTGGCTTTAGAAAGTTCTGTGAAAGAAGATAAGTTTGGTAATCTAATATGGTGTAGTGGGAAAGATTTGAGCTCGTCATCTTGTGTCTTTTTTTTTGGAACAAATATGAATATGTCTATAAATAAAAGTGCCTAACCTTAATGGTAAAGTAAAATACGTGACCAAATTCTGTTCAATTTTTTGGGTCACAAAGTGATAATATAAAGTAGGCATATGGAAAAATATTTATTGGGTAGCCAAAAGCCTGTGTCAGTATAATAATATTCAGAACTAAACGAGAATAGTGAAAATCAATTATTGTATTGGTTGCCTCTTATACAATACTAGCATTCGGTCGCGGCTTCACCGCCTAGAATTATATATTTTTTTATTCCATTACCTAAACAGCATTAGTACTCAGCTTCACGCTGTATCCCACACATGGCGGTGAAATGGAGTGTCTTGTTTTTTATTCTCGTTCCCCATTTTCCGCTGAATTGGAGGTATTGCGTGTTGAGTGGCGCAACTCAACGTCGCGTTTTTGCCTAGTATCAGAGCGAAGTTTCAATTCCTTGAGTAATTGGTTCCTGTCACACGTTTATGTCGCTACACCACGATAGGCTCTATTATTAGTGTACTGCTTTTATCAAATTCTGTTATGTGAAAACGCCTGATTAATTATGTTTCCCTAAAAGTACATCGTTCACTCCATTAAACCTTCAATTACTTAGTTAAGACCGAGGGCTTGTTTAGCAAAGGGTCTTTGAGTTGTGCCACTCAAAATACTAAATTTCTAAATGAGCACAAATATATAGCTCGTCTGTGTCTGGTTTCTATATAATTTCCATAGAATTTAAGAATTTACATGTCAAATATTTTATTAAACTATAAAAGCCGAGGTGTGATATTGGATGAAAAATAATGCAGTTCACTGCATTACACCGCGCCGGCCATGGAATAATATAAATTTTATGATATCGCCGATATCCGCCTCAACATTCTCTGAATTTTTATTTTATCCGCTACCGATTCTTTATTTTCTTTTTCTCAGTATAGCGTTTTCGCAGAGTTATTTTAGACATAACTTTGTTATTGGAGGAATACTTACTGTAAAAGACGGGGGATAAAATGTTGTCATGTCGTTAATAGAAATCTTTACGCATTTTAATGTACATACAGCTTAATTTGTATGACTTTAAAGTAATGGTTTTCATAGTATTATTTATGACGTAATTTCGTTGAAAATATATATTGTAAGCTCGTATGCGAGTTGCAAAGCGTATCTAATTTTTGAAAATAGAGTTCACAATGTGTATAAAATATTTATTTGTATTATAACCTTCACCCACAATATTAATGGCATGGATTTTATTTTTCTCTCTTTTAAGCACATATTTGTTGCAAATCAAACAACCGATCAAATGAGTGAGTGAGGAGTCTCACTTCTTGCCAAGTTCATAATAGTAGACCCACGAGTAAGTAAACCCTATAGGTTTTGATCACGCGGCTAATTTTATCCAAAATTTACGAAATATCATTTGATTAAATTAACTTTTTAAGTTTGTGGCGTTGGGACGCAAAAGAGCGGCTGTAAACGTGACAAGTTGTAGTCCAAGATCCCGATGGTGTCCGATGCCCCAATCGAGTAATATAAATATTACATTAATTTATTTCATCGTTCTGACAACAAGGTACAACGTATTATGAAGACTTAGATTTACGCTGTATTCCGCGCATGGTAGAGTATCAGAGGGAACTTGGGAACCTAGTGTTAAGACACTCCGTTCGACTTCCGTTCCCCACTTTCCGACAAATTTGAGGCAATGCGTGTTGAGTGGGCGGAACTATACGCAGCGCTTTCCTTGTACCAGAGCAAAGAAATGAAAATATTAAATTTTTAATATTAATTTTTATTATTAAAAATATTAAATATTTCATTTCCTCGAATGGGGATCGAACCCAGAACCTGTCGGTTACAGTCACACGCCTGTGCCGCTGGGCCACGATGAGCCTGATGCTTTAAATTCAGCGCAAAGTATGGAACGGATCGGTGAGTGTTCCGTTTCTACCTTTTGATTAAAATTGGTAAAAATAAAAACGGAAAAAAGAAAAATAAAAAATACTTTTATATTTAATATTCCAGGTTTTACTAAATATTTTGTGGCCTTGAGATTCCCCACTCAACGAGCAATGCCTTAAATTGTGGACTAACTAGTTTTGAATTAACGTATAACATAAATTTAAGCTTTATAGTTTTAGACTTTAAAGTAATGGTTTTCATAGTATTATTTATGACGTAATTTCGTTGAAAATAAATATTGTAAGATCGTATGCGAGTTCCAAAGCGTATTTTTGATAATTTTTGAAAAATAGAGTTCACAATGTGTACAAAATATTTATTTGTATTATATTCTTCACCCACAATATTGATGGCTGGATTTTATTTTTCTGTCTTTTAAGCACATATTTGTCCTCAATCAAACAAGCGATCAAATGAGTGAATTTCCCACTTCTTGCCAAGTTCATAATAGTAGACCCACGAATAACGAAACCTTTAGGTTTTGATCACACGGCTAATTTAATCCAAAATTTACGAAATATCATTCGATTTAGTTGACTTTTTAAGATCGAGGTCTTTTGTGGCGTTGGGACGCAAGAGAGCGAATGTAAACGTGACAAGTTGTAATCCAATGTTTCGATGGTGCCCGATATCCCACTCGAGTAATATTAATTTAACATTAATTTATTTCATCGTTCTGACAACAAGGTAAAACGCCTCATGAAGGCACATGTTAGGGTATCAGAGGGAACTTGGGAACTTAGTTTTAAGACACTCCGTTCCACTTCCGTTCCCCACTTTCCGCCAAATTTGAGGCAATGCGTGTTGAGTGACGGAATTCAACGCCGCATTTTGTCTTGTACCAGAGAAAAAAAAATAAAAAATAAAATATTTAAATTGTTAAATTCGAGTGGGGATCGAACCCAGAACCTGTCAGTTACAGTCACACGCTTGTGCCGCTGCGCTGCTGCTGCTACTACTACTTTGCGCTTTAAATTCAGCACAAAGTATGGAACGGATCTGAGTGTGTTCCGTTTCTACCTTTTAATGAAAATTGGTAGAAATGGAAAACGGAAAAAAATAAAAATTAAAAAAGTACTTTTATTTTTAATATTCCAGATTTTACTAAATATTTTGTGGCGTTGAGTTTCCCCACTCAACGCGCAGTGCCTTAAATTGTGGACTAACTCATTTTTAATTCACGTATAATATAAATCTAAGCTTTATAATTAAGTCCTGCAAAGGATAAAAAGTGAAACTAAAAGAAAATATTAACTTTTGCGCTACTAGCCTATAATTGTTATAATATAAGTAAATTCATATTTTAATCACTGTATTGGCTGCACAAAAATCATTGGTTGTTTTTTTAGTAAAATTTCAATTATATTAAGATAAATGATCATCACGTTACTGCAGTCTAAAAATCTCAGGCTATTGAAATCAAAAATGAATAATTGAAAAATTGACGACAACGAAAACCGTAAAGGGTATTCACAAGTAAATGGAATACATGTGCAGCCATATGAGTTCGATGGAGTATTGGTTTTCCTAACAAAACAAAGAAATTGATAGCTAGAATGTGTTACATAATATTCATATGGAAAACAAACTGTGCCAGAATCATGAACAATCTTGTTAAGTTTAGAGATTGTTGGATTAAAAGAATGAAAATAAGAATGAATACATGTTAAGCACTAAGCTAGTTTAATACTTTATGCTGAATTAATTATTTATTTGCTTTATATGACTTATGAATAAAAAAAATATTGCATTTTTAAAAATTCTAAACTCATGTTATGTTACAAAAAGAACAAGTTTTCTTTGCAACTAAACAATTCTTTAGATTCGAAAATGGACTTGATTTGTAATTTTTTTTTAATTAGTCGAAATAAAACCATCGCTGAGTTGCACCACATATTGTGCTAAAATTGCTTATGTAATAGTAATAAAACATATCTTCTCAAAAATTATTATTATATTTGGCAATAAAAACTTTATTTAGGACATTTATTGTTGAAAATTCTTTAGTAGCAAGTATTCAGTTTGTTACCACTTATAGGTCTTAGATTCAATTTTTTTCAAATTAAAAACTATATCAAATTATATAAATATAAATAAAAAAAATTAAAGTTTGTTTTTAAAGCTTTAAAAATAAATAACTGTTACTATAGACTAAGGTAAAACCATACTGTCTATCATCCCTTTTCCCTATGATAATATTATTAAAATTAGGGTTTTTTTATTAAACGAGACGCAATCACTGTGATACTTTCTATTTATACTGGTGTTTGAGAATTTTGGACGACCGTAGTTAATTAGTATCCGTGCTAAATGTGATAATAAATTTGTATGCCTCTTGAGAAAATCTGGACTGTTAACATAGTATTTCTACGAAATCTCGAAGTCTTACCATTTAGTATATTTCGGATGTTAATTATCAAAATTGTTTAAAGCAAAAATAAACTCCTAGATATAGATATTTCCTGAAAGCCAGGTAGCAAAATTCATTAGTAGTTTGTAAAATAGAATGTTCTAGATTAAGGAACACTTTATGGAGTAAGTTTTAGGATCTAGACAAAGTGCGACGTACGTGATTCAGATAATATGAAAATTTATTACATTAATAATTCCAAATTCTATGTATTTAAAATGGTTTAACTTTGCAGGTTATTCAACGTACTTCTTAAATTAAACTAATCTCTTCGGCAAGTCTTATTAAATATATATATTAATAAATTATATTATACTATAGATCTAAATAACTTGGTATTTTACTTGTCAATATTATGTCTATAATAATATTTTTCGTCAATTCTGTCAATGAAAGGCGGCAAAGAGTTCGATAGTAATAATTTATTCATGGTTACTTATCTCTTTCGAGGGAATACCTAGCTATACTTATAATATGTATACGTGTGGGTGTATAAGGAAAGACGTCTCAACACATAATACTTTTAAACTCATAGAAATAGGAACACGAAATAACACAGTAATAGGGTTAGTTTTGATTATTTACCTTTGCATATATATGACATGCTTTTAATGTTGATCAAGAGGCATTTATTACATGGCTTTTCTATCTAACAAATATTATTAAAATTTTTGTGAAATGATTATTGACAAAACTTATCTCGTTCGCTTATATGTGTGGTATATAAAATATGAAATATTTTATATACCTTGTTCATAAAAAAGTACGGAATATTTTAATTCTTTGTAAACCAAGACAACGCGCAGCGTTGAATTCCGCTACGTAACTAACACACGTTGCTTTCAGAATTCACCGGAAAGTGGAGAATAGAAGTGATAAATAAGGGAATAGAAGAGATAAATAATATTCAACCTTAAAGGAAATGTAAAAATATATATTTTATTTTTACTATTCATCCTGTTCGTGACATCAGCGTAATAGGCGCGATTTTGCTTAGCGCACGAGCTGTATAAAAAATCTTATACCGTGATCCGCTTCTGTGAGGATATCTGTCTTACGAGACGGCCATGAACATCAATAAAGCTGAACACGCCGGTCATGACTAGGCGAATATATTGAATGGGCGCGGGATACTATGATTATATAACATTGACTGAATAATTTTTGTACGGTACTTATATGTATTATATACAAAGGGAATTTAATAACGCAATTGTTAATTATCATGTAACATAATAAACGGAACCATATGACATATTTTAAACTTCCTTTGATTTACTAAATACAATCTTAAAAACTTATAATAATTTTACGAACACGAGGCCTGTCGTGGCGCAGCGGCACAAGCGTGTGACTGCAACCGACAGGTTCTGGGTTAGATCCTCTGTCGAGGAAATGAAATATTTAATATTTTCAATTTAAATATTTAATGTTTCATTTCTGCGCTCTGGTATTAAGGAAAAGCGCGGCGTCGAGTTCCGCCACTCAACACGCAATGCCTCAAATTCGGCGGAAAGTGGGGAACGGAAGTGGAACGGAGTGTCTTAACACTAGGTTCCCAGGTACCCTCTGCCTACTTTGCCTCGTGCGGGATACAGCGTGAAACTATATATATAAAAATTTTAACGTAGCAGGAATTTAACCGCACGGGTGAAGCTATGTCGAAATTCTTATAAGCTCTTTACAACTTATTTAGGTTTTCAAGAAGCGCGGGTTCAAATCCTGCTACGTTCAAGTACGCTTATACGCTTTTGAATTTTAATTTAGTATTTTACTAAAACTTCTTTAAGTGTGGAGGAACACTTTAAAAAATAGTAAAAATATTTTTACTAAGACAAGTAGAGAAACTTAGTATTCGGCCACCAACGAAACAACTGCTGGCCATATTTTTTGCTTTCATATTTTATAATATTACTAATAAAACTTCATGTTTATACCGGTTATGTAAAAAGGGTTCTCTAAGGGCTCCCTTATATTTTCCAAGTACAGGGGGGCATAAACGCAATTATCACAGAGAGTGTTCTGGTGGTGGTGTTTAATACTTGTCACCGAATTTTCTAACTACGCAGTACGTTACAAGCTGAAATACAATCCTCACCATCTGGATATGTACCAGTCTACTACTTTGGAGTTTCGTAGGAATTTTCTTCCACGTATCACACTTCTATAAAATAAACTGTCCTATACTGCTAGACTGTTTTCAGATCGCTATGACATGGTTACCTTCAAAAAGTGAGTTTATCCCCACTTCAAAAACCGAAAAGCACGTAACGTAGCGTTTTACGCCACTTGGGCCTTAAATGAAATCTTTCATTTTATGTACATACATAGAATTAAAAGAGATTTCCTTTACAAGCATTAATTAGTTACGTCTTAATTGTTTCCAATTCTACATATCGAAACGGCGGTGAGCGACAGAAAGCCAATTGCCGTCTGAAACCACGTGACGCGCCACACCTGAATCTTCGAGGGCATTACCACATGATGTCTGTGCCATGTGATATTATCCTGTTTAATTGAAAATCCTTTATTATATTGTCGCAGAGCTAGCTATATTATTTAAATTTATAATGTATTGTTCATAATAATTAAAGAATATTGAGGTCAGTCATATCACAAAGGCACAAGCGTGTGATTGTAAAAACGACAGGTTGTAGGTTCGATCTCCATTCGAGAAAATGGAATACATAATATTTTTCTAAAAAACAATCACTTATATTTTTTTTAGTATAAAAAATAATTATTTTGAATAATTGCTTGCTTAAACAGATTCTGTAATTAATTGTGCTTCTTAAAGTATTAATATTTAATTTAAGTGATTGTGTTTACAGAAACAGATCGCGTAACGAATATAATTGACAGTTAAAAACGGAAGTAAAGAAATAGCGATGTTTCATGAATAATTGTATGGTTTTATGTATTATTGCTTAAATTTTCATATTGATCATATCATTATTATATTAATAAACAAATTCTCAAATTAAGATTTATTCGTATTACCGCTGCTTTCAGTATTATTTTTCTTATTCATTAAAAAGTTATGCAAACTGTTGCAATTAATCTTTTTGAAACAAGACAGATCAAAAAATGTTATACTTTCAAGATTCCTAAGATGCTGCGAATTTACTTCTTCAAGCACAAACTGAATTAAAATAAAGTCCCCTTGCTGCCTGAAATATAACTGAAAATTGAAATAAAGTTTTAAAATGTCTCAAATCAAAACCTTGTGGTATGAAATTGTTGCTATAATATTGTAATTGTTTATGTATTTTTCAATGGAGCTTTTAAAACATTTGTTTTTTTTTCTCAAGACATATATTTAACACATGTTGTGGCCATCAAATTGTTATTCACATAGAAAAAGGACCTTTCTTAATGAAACATATCGCTTGCCCTTGTACACAGCTTATCCTTAGAACGTTTTGGGTATTTTTAACTTCACTGGAATTTAAACGAATGCCTTTTTGGTAAAGTGATGTTTTTTTATTACTATGTATAATATTCGATGCAGTTAATATTAAAAATATAAAACCTTTCTTTTAAAAGTAAAAGCAGTTTTGTTATTTCCTAAATTACCGAGGCCTCAAATAACGCACTTAGAGAATTACGATCCAAATTGACGACTCCAATGCCAAGTGTTTAGCATTTCCAATTGTGAGTTCACTTTAAAGGGAAGTATAATCAAATCGAATCGCGTTTTATAGGTAATTGTTGCCTGATGTGATCGAATGTCAACTTTATTTAAGTTTTACCTTTACCTTTTGTCATTGAGGCGAAGTAAATTGTAAAAATCAATCCAAGAAAAATTGCCAGCTTCATATGTCATGTTTATTTCAAAATACCGTCTGTAGACGAAACAAAAACAGCCTTCATTCATTCATTCATTTCTTGATTTGAGCGTGCCAGTGCAGCACATTCAACTTCGCCGTCACTATCACGCTGTATGGAAAATTCACGTGAGGCCTTGATAAAACAGCATTTTCGAGTATAACAAAATATCAACCTCAAAGTACACATTGCATTGAGTACATGATTATGACACGTTATCAAACTGATACAAATACTTACTAAAGTTCCCGCTGTATTCCGCACAAGGCGGGGTAGGCAGAGGGAACTTGGGAACCTAGTGTTAAGACACTCTGTTCCACTTCCGTTCTCCACTTTCCGCCGAATTTGAGGAATTGCGTGTTGAGTGACGGAACGCAACGCCGCGTTTTACTAAACCTAAAATACTAAAATGCTCATTTGGTATGAAACCTTAATGACCATTCAAATAAGACAAACTCTTTAAAATACCGTTTCTCCACTATTCTTCTTCGCATTCATTTTTTCTTAGATTGTTTTTGTTGATTCTATTCATAAATAATTATATATTTTAGCTATTGGTGAGGCCGCCACTCAACACGCAGTGCCTCAAATTTGGCGGAAAGTGGGGAACGGAAGTGGAACGGAGTGTCTTAACACTAGGTTCCCGGGTTCCCTCAGTCTACCCTGCCTCGTGCGGGATACAGCGTGAAGCTAAGAAAGTGAGAAAGAAAGACAACTATTGGTTTGCTTGCGGTTCCATCCGCTCTGTCATAACAATAATTTAGTACAAAAAAAGTATTTAAAATCAAAACAATTAAAAAAATAGAAAATATTATATTAGAATACAAACAAAACAAGAACAAGATGTTTTTAATATTTACTGCTGTTTAATTATAGTATAGAATATTTACTGCTGTTTAGTTATAGTATAGATAGACGTTAGTGTATTTTTTAGTATTATTTTATTAAGTTAAGGTAAATATTTGTATTAAAAATATAGTTGATGTAGAATAATAGAAATAATTTCAATAATAGAGACCATAACAACGCAGTGAAGTACATAAAATATAAGATATTAAGATACATATAATTTTTTACAATCTTTAGATAACATTACGAATTTAAATATAACCATGTTAATATCATGTATAAATATATAGGCAGAATAGACTTAAAAAAATGAAATACAAACTGAGATTCAGGTTTCAATATCTAAGCCAAGTTAACTTAAAAAATCCATTGACTTAATCTAGTAAAATTATATTTCTTATATATATGATAGGAACATAAATTGGCCTGTTGGCATTATATCATTTTCGTTTTCTTGATCTCTAAAACTCCTTTCAAACTATTAGATTTGAAATCTGAACTTGCTTGTTATATGGTGGATTGGTGGAACTCAATATCATCTAACCATCAAACTCAAAACTATCGATCTCACCATAATATCAGCTGTTCCATTGCGACATAACGGTCTCAATTTTTATTTATTTGTATTTGTCAACAAAATCTCAAGATCAAATTGACAAATACCGCAAATACTAACAAAAGCAATAAAAATAATTGCAAATAAAAGTAAAAAAGTAACAATACTTATACTTATAATCTGTATATGTTTATTAAAGTCGTATGTCATCGAAATGGCTCCATATTTAATAAATGTAATATTCAATTTTTAATTTTCAGTAGAGTGACAATAACATTGTTAGGAACCTTAAAATATTTACAATGAATAACGTGGTTTGATTTATTTATGCTTGGTTTACAATACTTACATTTTTTTATATTTTATTCAATTACTTTACTCCTACTTTTGTGTGTGTTAATATTATTAATGAATTGTTAAGCTAGTTATAATTGTATTCCGAACTAGCGAGCACCCGCTGCTCCGCTCGCTTGAATGGTATTATTTTATTTATTAATTATAATTATTTTCTTGTTCTAATAACATTATGGCTTTTAAAAATCAAAAAAGTAAATGTTGGAAACTTTGTCCAAATATAATAGTAAAAACTGAATTTCTGGTGATCCGTTAATGATATCAAAGCGTACAAGCGCACAAAAAAAAACAGAGAAACAGAAAATCATTTTAAAGATTAGATTTACTATTTTAGGTCTCTATTACATTATTAAAATGTACAGACAGTCATAGGTCACAGATTTGTTATAAGTATAGTGAAAGTATTTTTCTTGACAACTAAAAAGTGAACTTTGTATAATAACCAAGATATTTATAGTAAAGATACACATTTTTCATAAAAATTATAGGATAAAGCTTAGAAATCCATTAGAGTATCACGTATAGCCGATTACTCTACAAACTTATATAGAAGACTTTAAGCTAATTGTCCTCCTGGAATAAATACAAATAATTCTTTCTTTCTTAGCTTCACGCTGTATCCCGCACGAGGCAGGGTAGGCAGAGGGAACCCGGGAACCTAGTATTAAGACACTCCGTTCCACTTCCGTTCCCCACCTTCCGCCCAATTTGAGGCATTGCGTGTTGAGTGGCGGAACTCAACGCCGCGCTTTGCCTTATTACCAGAGGGAAGAAATAAAACATAAAATATATATATATATATATATATATATATATATATATATATATATATATATATATATATATATATATATATATATATATATATATATATATATATATATATATATATATATATATATATATATATATATATATATATATATATATATATATATATATATACATATATATATATATATATATATATATATATATATATATATATACATATATATATATATATATATATATATATATATATATATATATATATATATATATATATATATATATATATATATATATATATATCTAACGCAAGTGACGCTTTAGGGAATAATCAGCGTCGATATAATATGAGAACTGAACGATTTTACTCTGAAACTTTGGTACTACATACACGTGACTATAACTTATGTACGAGTATACATGAATTCAAAAATATATGGCAGTGAACATTTAAGTGTATAATGATACCGTTTGACAAAGGTATCGAAAACGAAAAACGACCAAATATCAATCGAGAAAACGGATGATTAATGATTGTTTAATAAATAAATATTTGCTGTATGTAATATTTACAAATGTATAATGTGTAGGGTCACATACCATTAAGCTTTAAAATAAACTTACAAAGACGTATTGTTTTCCTAATGCTTCTCATATATCGTTGTCCGATTTTAACACGAACAAAAGCACATTTAAGAAATGAAAAAACATTTATCTTTGGTCTTGAACTCTAATTAATATATTTTTAAACGTATTAAGTAAAAAAGGTTTAAGCAAATAAAAAGATAAAAAATATAACGAATTTCTAAGTCAGTCAAAGTCACCTGTTTAGATCACTCATGCCACTTACTTGTTTAGTCTTTTAAATAAGGAAAATGATTCTTATTATCCTATAAATTTTTACTTTTATTTAAACCATCGCATATAAATACGTCCACATTGGTATTAACCGTCACTGAATATATTAGCTCACATTTTTAAAGAATGAAAAAATTAACATTATTCAATTATTATATTTATCGAAGTCCTTTTGGTAATAATTAAACATGTTTTTATTATAGGAATGATATTCTAAATCACTTTCCTATCGATCGAATGGAAAAAATACATTGAATCAATCCTGAAGTTAGCCATTAGAAACGTGTCACGTCGTCACATTACTGAAGGTCCGAGTTAAATTATCTTTCATTTCGTAGTAGGTCTCATGTTACCACAGCCCGTTTTCATATAATAGATGGTTTTACTACAATTTTCTTTTTGCCATTTGCCCTTTGTCTCACTATATTTAGTTTATTTGTGAAAAATTAACAGACATTTTAATACAGAAACATAGTAATAAAACAACTGATCTTGGATTACTATTACAAAGTATTACTTAATTTGGAATTTGTGAACAATATTTCAGGATTATAGCGCTCTTTTGTTCTGTTTTAATATGACCTAGTTAAAATTAACTTAATAAAGTAAAATTATAACTCTGAACAGTTTTGATTGCATTATTAAGTTAAGTTATGGGGTCGAAAGATATATACCCTTTTGTTTAAAAAACATACTGGTGTCTGTTAAGTCAATTTTAAAAATAGTCGACACAAACGAAATAAATGTATTAATTTAAAATTTTAGTCTTTATCCACTTTTCACTAATAAAATTATTATTTCAAATATAAAAGATTGCCAAGCCGTGTAATAAAAACAATTAGAAACAATTCCTATAGAGAAAGATTATGAAAATAAAGTATAATTTAATTCTATTGAAAAACAATCTTACTTTCTACTGTATTTCGTTTTTTTAAGCTTTACGATGTATCCTGCACATGGCAGAGTATGCAGAAGGAACTTGGGAACCTAGTGTTAAAGCACTCTGTTCCACTTCTGTTTGTTTGTTTATAAAAACAATAAATCTCAAGTTCAATAATATAAAAATTACCGTAACATTATAAGCAAAACGACCATGTTGTGAGTTTTTAATTTCATATGCTTTATTATAAAATATACTTTATATTTTCCTAAAACTTTTGTACAATAGGGCTGAATTGAAATGTGGCACTATTGGCTAAAAAATTAAGTATAATATTTAAAAACCGTCCAATAATAAGAATTCATTTAGAAAATATAGTCATTTCCTTTTCTTTTCTATTTGTGGGTTTGATCTTCACTCTAAACTCAGTCCACTAGGAAATAAAATGTTTTATATTTTTTAAGTAAATATTTTATGTTTTCATCAAAAGCGCGGCGTTGAGTTCCGCCTTTAAACACGCAATGCCTCACATTCGGTGAAAATTGGGGAATAGAAGTGGAACCGAGTGTCTTAACACTAGATTTCCAAGTTACCATTGCCTGGCTTGCCGTGTGCGAGTGTACAGCGTGAAGATGAGTGAGTGAATGATCATATAAAATTTGGATATTTAAGTCTGAATTTTAGGTACTCATTAAAATCTTTTGAAAATTATAAAATCTCTTTGAAGTAAAGTCGTAATTTAAAAACATTTTTTTGTAAATCTTTTGTAATTCCTCATAATAACAGCCGTTTTTACGTCCACTGCTAGAAATGGGCCTCCTCTAAGAATCTTCAAACAATCGATGCTGTGATGCCAGCATCCAGCGACTTTTTTTGTGATGTGAGTATTTAAACAGCGAATTATATAAAACATAAGTTTTCTAGCGTATCAAATAATTTTGTATGACTACAATTTTATTTTATTTATTTAATTATTTATTTTAATTTAATTGCAATACGTCCAAAAGAAGAACCCTATAGGTATCGATTATGAGGCGAATTTCATTTAAAAAAGCAACGAAGTTAGTTAGTAATCGCTTTTAATTATGTATAATATACAAGTATGTGAAATAAATTAAACCGAACCAGCTCAGTGTTTATATTATTTTATAATATGTACATATTAGTTTATGATACGAACAAATTTTGAATTAATCAGGTAAAAACAAGTACCTACAAGTTCAGTTCAGTTCAGAAATACTTTATTGTACAAAAATTTTAACATACACATTCAGTTAAACAAGCAAGTTATCATTAAGTGCAAAGGCGGCCTTATCACTATAAGTGATCTCTTACAGGCAACCTCTTTTTTAAATATACTTAAAGTAAGAGACTATAGTTGGCGGATATTGGTGCACAATATACTAAAGTTAATAATATACTATAGATACACACATACCTAAATACATACAAATATACATATATACTTACATACATACATAAATGCATACATACAAATATAAATAAATTCGAAATACATACATACCCATATACATACATAAATTTAGATAAAAATATAATTTAATTAATATATGCATAAAAACATACTAAAATAAATACTTATAATGATAATAATCTTTAAGGTGTCGCTTAAAAATTGCAATTGAAGTAGAGTGTCTAATAAAGTGCGGCAGCTCGTTCCATAATTTCACCGTTTTTACGGTGAATGATTCACTGTAGCACTTGGTCCGACAAAGAGGAACTTCCAGTACATTGTCATATCTTGAACGGAGATTGAATGATTGAGAATGGGACCCTAAGAAGGTAAATCTTTGTTTGAGGTATAAAGGAGTTAAAGGCAAATACAGGACAGAGTACAGAAGGATTAGCGCATGATAATTGCGTCGATGTTTCATAGTCAACCATTTAAGACGAACTCGATATTGCGAAATATGGTCATATTTCCTCAATCCGAAGATGAATCTTATTACCAAATTTTGCAGACGTTCGAGCTTATTTAGTAATTTTTGTGACAAATCCAAGTAACAGGAGTCTGCATAGTCAAGTATGGGAAAGAGGAGAGATTGTGCTAATGATATTTTAGTTTTGACTGGCAGTAAATGTTTCCACCTCTTTAGCCTCCCAATAGCAGCAAATACCTTGCGGCTTAACTCTGCTATTTGAGGAGCCCATGTCATTGAACTATCGATCCTGATACCCAGACTTTTCACACAATTACTAAACTGCATCTTGCATTTATCAAGCACTATGGGAGGAAGTAGGGAGCAGTCAACTTTGGAAAGTTGCTTTTCATTACCAAGGATGCATAACTGGGATTTACTAGGATTTATCGATAGGCCATATGATTTGCTCCAGGTACTAATAGTGCTTAAGTTTAGATTTACTTGCTGTATAGCATAAGCAATATCATCCACCGCCGTAGTTACATAAATCTGCAAATCATCAGCATAAGGATGGTAGGATAATGTTAGCAAAGGAGTTAAGAAGTTTATAAAGATGGAAAAAAGTAACGGAGAAAGTACACCACCCTGAGGTACTCCAGCACTGAGTCGATAATATGTGGACTGTGTGTCATTAGCTCGTATACATTGTTTACGGTCGGTCAGGTAAGAATAAAACCATTCAATAGCGTTTGCTGATATGTTAATAGATTTAAATAGAGCTAAAAGAATGTCGACATCAATAGTGTTAAAAGCGTTCGAGAAATCTAATAAGGTTAGTATAGTAATATTTTGGTTGTCTATTCCACTTCTGACATCATCGCATACTTTACTAAGTGCTGTCACAGTGCTATGTCCCGGTCGGTAACCAGATTGGAGAGGTGATAAAATATTGTTTTTTGTAAGATACGATGAAAGTTGTTGGTGTATAATTCTTTCGAGTACTTTGGACAGAAAAGGAAGAATAGAAATTGGTCTATAGTGTGTCAGAGATGTAGGATTTGTATTTTTAGGTATAGGTATAACATAAGCAAATCTCCAAGAGCTAGGGAAGGAATTGGTAGAAAGAGAAAAGTTAAGAATATGACAAAGTACAGGCAGCACCACGTCCAAAGTCATAGTAACCATTTTACGGCTTACCCCGTCGGCGCCAATGGCGTCTGACTTTATGGCACGTATATGTTGTCTAATTTCAGATGCAGTAATCGTATGGAAACTAAAAGGAACGCAAGAAGGACTAGGTTGTGAGGACAGTGACGAAAGAGTCCTAGATTTAATCTTCTGTCTTAAGATGCTAACAGTAATAAAATGCTTATTGAGTTGATCTAGATCCATTCTGTCGTTTATGAGTTGTTGTGTTTTATGCTGTCGTCCAATGCCCAAGGTATCAAGGAATTTCCATACCCTAGCGGGGTTATTGTTACTGACTGAATCATGAATGTGTTTGCGCTAAGCATCTCTACAGATTTTGCTGCATTGGTTCCGTAGTCGTTTGTATTGGCTAAAGTTTTCATCTGTAGGATTCATTTTGTACTTACATTTTGCCCTATTTCTTTTTTAGATAAGAGCTTTGATGTCGTTCTTAAGCCAAGGAGCTGGTAAAGGTTTTAGCTTAACGGGTCTTAAAGGAGCATGTACATCAAAAAGGTCAATTAGGAGTGAGGTAAATATACTAACTTTATCGTCGATTGACGGTGAATTTAAAACAGTATCCCAAGGTAGCTTGTTCAGATCCTGCAAAAAACTTTCTTTGTTGAAATTTTTGAAACTTCTTCGCATCACGACTGTTGGCTTTTTTTTGGCGGACGAATTTTATACGACAGATATATAAGATCGTGATATGAAAAAGCTTCAGCTCCCAGTTGTCCATGGGTTATAATTCTATCAGTAGATGATACGATTATTAAATCTAGAAAAGAAGGCGGGCAGTTTGGAAAAAAGTGGGTTGGATACGAAGGAAGTATATCTAAATTAACACTCTGTATGATATTTAAAAATCGTTTCGTACGCCAATCATTTTTTAGTAAACACGTATTGAAATCACCCATTATTATAACATGATCCACATCCGGTACATGCTTCTCGAGTAGTTCTTCAAATGACTCGAAGTAATTAATTTGAGCTGAGGGACTATAGAAAACTCCAAGTAAAAGTTTTAACGTACCAAAATATACTTCTATGAATAAGTGCTCAGACGTTTTTGAGTATGGTGATGGTGACTTGTCTAGTATACAAAAAGGAATGTGACTACGAATGTAGATGGCTACACCTCCACCTCCTTTCTCAGTTCTATCATTTCTGATTAAATGAAACCCTGGCAAAGCAAACGATGTAGAAGGTAAAAAAGGTTTTAAAAACGTTTCCGAGACCAGGATTGCATGTATATTTGTTGCATCGAATGAATTAAGTAAATCGGTGTAGTGAACAGGTATGCTCTGTGCATTTATGTGTACAACATTAAAATGTTTTGCATAGCTAACAAAAGTATGATTTAGCAATGTGTTAAGAGGTAAAGATATACTCTGAACACTGTTATCTAAAGATTCTGAAGTTGTAGAACTACATTGAAAAATGTCATGGTGTGAGTCATTACTGTCGTAATTATGGGCACAATACATAATAGTATATAAATATATTACTATATGAATGAGTTTATAAAAATAATATATGTGTAATATGATATATAAATGCAAATAATAAATAATTAAAATGAATAAATAAAAGAGTTACGTAACCCTAATCCTACGAATATGCTGACGGACAAAACTGAAGGAATCTTCCCACGCGACCACCGCGCGAGTTCCCCGTATTAGCTTTTCAATGCCCCATTGTTTTAATTTTACTTTATTAATTGTAATATTTTTTAGATCACTCTTTATTCCCACTTCGATTAAAGCAGTCGTTAGTTTTAAGTAATTATTGTATTAATATATAATTAATAAATAATTAATAATTATTCGGTTTTTTTTCAACCTCTCAACTGCCGCAAACGTAATTGGCGCAGTCGGTAGGATTCTCGCGGGCCGGTTCGCGATCGGTTTAAATTAATTATTCGATAATTATCATCACGTCGCGTGCCGCCCGGGTGGCTATCAAGCACCGTTCGAGAATCCAGAATCTACGGACCTGTGGCAGCCGGGAGTGGAATCCAGCAATCGATTCAACTGAGAAGAGACCAGATAATGCAGTTTATGTGAGTACATAAGAATCGTTCTCGTGTTGCTCCTTCCTAGACCTAAGCCTATTCATAAGTCACCAAAATTTTTCATCCTAAAACTTCTAGGACCCGAGAGCCTCTATCTAAGCAGGCTCGTCGGTTATATAGATATAATATATAGGGTAAACATAAAATTAGAAATATTAATTTAGTAGAAAAAAAAATAATTTAGACTGTATTTAGATTTAGATTGTATGGGCACCATATTAAATTCAATAAGTAGAAAATCAAAGTAACATTAATAGTACCTTTTGATACTTTCTTACAAAAATTAATAATGGTTCTACTTTAATTAAGTATGCTAAATTTTCCCAACTATTAGTAATATTAACTAAAAACATAGACGATTTAATGAACGAATTACTAAGGATAGAAAATAGTTTAGGTTTTATACATGCATCAAGCATGCACCACTCTATGATTAATGTAGGCGTATTAAGTTCAACGATAGACAAGTTTATTATAATATAATTCAACCAGCTCCTTTTCTATTTCGATTTACTATTATTTCTCAAGAGATTCTTTTATATAATAGATTAGCAGTAGTTCCTAATAAAAAATCACAGGCTCTCATCCCATCCTCCCCTTTCATTGCAACTAACGAGAATTCATTCTTGTACATAGAGGCTGAATGCCAGAAACATAGCAGCTGGTATCTCTGCGAAATGGAACTCAATCATCTGATTCGTACAAATTCTGATTGCATCCACAAGCTAATTTTTAACCAAATTTTGGAAGAATCTTGTCACTTAACTACAGTCAATCTTCTACAAGGATCAGTGCTCACCTAGATACAACTATTAACATATCATCTATGAATATTAATGGACTCCATAGACTCAAGGATAAAATTATGATACAGTCACCGCTACACATTGAACACGAAAAATATACTACAATTTATCATACAACCATATCAGTATACGCAATATTATTCGGTGCAGGTGCACTCATTATTTTATTACAATACAAAAAATATAATAAAACGGCTGCAAAGAAAAAAGAAATTTTAGAAAACGGAGGTAACCCAGAGAATCTAATGGAAGCAAGTACTACGGCAACTTTTTCTCTCAAATAGTTGCCTCTCTAGGGGTGGAGGAGTTACGTAACCCTAATCCTACGAATATGCTGACGGACAAAACTGAAGGAATCTTCCCACGCGACCACCGCGCGAGTTCCCCGTATTAGCTTTTCAATGCCCCATTGTTTTAATTTTACTTTATTAATTGTAATATTTTTTAGATCACTCTTTATTCCCACTTCGATTAAAGCAGTCGTTAGTTTTAAGTAATTATTGTATTAATATATAATTAATAAATAATTAATAATTATTCGGTTTTTTTTCAACCTCTCAACTGCCGCAAACGTAATTAAAGATAAAATATTTATTTTAATAATAATAATAATAATAATATATATAAAATATATATAAATATTAAAATAAGTTTTAAATACTATTAGACTCTTATGCATTCATCACTTCCCACCAGCATAACATTCTATATTAATTGGAGTAAATTTATATAATAATAACATAATCACAAATACAATATGTGCTAACATGTAACTCATTATAATAATATATGCTCAAGATGGACTGCACATATTATTATCACGTACAGATGACAATAGTTTTTAAAAATTGCATGAAAAGGACTGTGACTGCTGTCAGCTGTCAACTGTCACTGAGCACAATAATATAATGAGATATTGTCAAATATCAGTGATCAGTAGAAAATAAATTAAACAAACATTAATTTAACTATTTTGTAACAAATTACAAAACTATAATGTAGTATTAATAGTAAAGAAGAGTATAATTATAGTGCAAATATACTACACATACACATACAAATATTGTAATTAAAATAGAAAATAACATAGTAAACTAATAGATCAAAGCAAATTAATATGAGATACTAAACAACCTATATGATAAGTAACCGAGCTTAGAACTAGCGTGAACTTAAATATAAAAGTAGAGTGCAAAGAGACTATACATACATATATTGGAGTAAAAGTAGAACACAAATTAAACAAATAAATAGAAAGATGTATACATATAAGAACAATTATATGAAATACCTAGCTAACTAACTAAGCAGTATCTTTAAGATAAAAAAAAAAAAAAAAATAAAAATAATGAGTAGGGTTACTTTTTAATTTGTCTCTTTGCACGTGAGATCAAGGCTGTCCTGTTGGTTCTTGGGTCACTTGCTGTCGTTGCCCCGGATATAGCTTGGGGTGGCCTATTTACAGAAACACTGGAGACTTTTTTTAATTCAGCTATGGAAGTAATGGAGTGGTGCTTACCATCTGATCCGATGACCACAATAACACCATCTTTTGTCCAACATTTTGACATCCCAAACTGTTGTCTAGCGGCTAGAAATGCTTCATGTCTAGGTTTGGTCAAGAATTCAGACAAAGTAATTCCGGTGTTCTTAAGGTTGGTTTTATGGAACCAAACTTGATTTCGTGAGTCAAGACTTTTAAACTTAATAAGTATGGCTCGTGGCTTATCCGAGAAAGACTTTCCCAAGAGGTGGCATCTGCTCACATCATCAAGAACAAGATTAGGAATTTTTAAATACTCAGACAGTACCTGGATGACCGTAGCAGTTGTATTTTTCTTATCCTCCCTCACACCATGAACTAACAGGATTTTTCTTCTGCTACGCATTTCAAATTGATCATATTGCTTTGATAACAATTGCACTTGCATCTGTAGACCTTCGAGTGCTGACATCACAAAAGACCGGAATGTGTTGAATTGTATTGCCAAGTGTGAAGTGGGACTTGAAGCTGGTATACTAGTGCATGAATCTAAATTTTGTTGAAATTCAGTAATTTTGTTATTGAATTGCTGAGAAAGTTCTTGAATTGAGTGCTTAATTGCGTCCATAGTACTACTTGTCTATACAGTTGGGTACTCACAGTTAGTCACTACAATCAATCACGGTCACAGTAGTGTTTACGTTATATTTATGAAGAAAGAATGTGTTGCTGGCAGGTTAGATAGCATCTAATTCATTATATTACTTAAAATAAATATGTATTTATAATTTATACGAAAAATTAGTAACAGAGCTCAAAAAAAAGACGTTTAACTTTTTCTGCATCTACCGCCGAAAAAGATTCATATACGAGTACTAACGGCAGTGAGAAACTTCTGTACAGAAAAAGGAGTTATTTCACAATTTTATTTATGATATAACCTGAACAATTCCATACTTCGGACCATTGGTTCAGCTACATTAGTTGCGAGTTATCACTTTATCCGAAACAATGATATGTTGTTTCCGATTTTTTCAAGCGTTCTCATATAAACTTCTGTCTCTGTATGATTAATAACTAGCCACTGTCAGGACTACTGAGAATTTTTAACCTGTTGTGTTGTATGATTATTCAATTATTCTGGTCTATATAATGTATACACGTGGCGCAGTAGCAAAAAAAAAAAAAAAACATTTAAACACAAAATTATCTCAGTTTCCATTCAAATGTAAATTTATAAGCATTTCTGTACAGAAACATTTCATTTATTTACTTTAGGTAAGATACTCGTTTTCTTGTGAACCAGATTACTGCCGGAGCGGGTTTGTAGGACAGATAGGATGAAAGTATTGAAAGGACAATAATACTACCAAGATAAAATGTTGAATTTGTATTGTAGATGTATCTAGAGAAAAAGTGTTTAATACGATATTTCTTTTATAAGAATTGCCGAATAATAATTTGTATTAGTATTTATGATTTTGTATTTAAATTTTAATATACAAACATCCACAAATTACTATATCTTTTAATTTTTTAAATAATTCTAAATAATTTTGTAAAATTTATCGAAACACGTCTTTCTCTCGCTTTATCTATCTATATTTCAATAAATATGAATAACGTTTAATACTATTTTTTAATGTTTCTTTTAGGCTTACAGTTTAAAAAGTAGACCTCTATAACGTACAAAACAACCCAATACAGACATTGGGCGACCTCCCTATATTACTAACCACCTGTTTAAATGAAGTGCCCATCGTATTTTTTCGTCAGTACGTTAATTTCTAGAGCTCCTATAATTATATTGTATTATATTATCTTTATAAGTTTTAAATATGTGGAGGAAACACATTTACCAAATAATAATAAATGAAGTTATTTGATTCGTCATTGTTAATAAGCTCTACTACATTTTGTGCCGTGTGATCCCGGCTTAGAATAGGACCACCCTGGTACTGATGGTGTCGTAAGAGGCGACTAAAGTGCGTGTGGTAGAGTCACGTTGCCAGCAATAGCAAGACGCATGGGCAGACTCGACTGGATTGTTACCACCCCCGGCATTTAAGACCGGCGTAAAGTAGTGGCTTTGGCCACTGCGTTTCGCATTAGGTAATGCCGGGCCCCGGTGCCCATCCACATTAAAAGACGGCAACGCTCCTGTAGCTCCTCTGGAGTTACACGGTGCCGTGGGCGACGGTGATCACTTACCATCCGGTGACCCGTACGCTCGTTTGCCGTCTCTTCCATACAAAAAAAAATCAAAAGTGCTTGTAATGGCTTAATTGAATAAAGCATATCAGAGCTAATAGTATAAAAGAGCGGGTTCATAGTTATCTTCCTACAGGTTCAAAGTTTGTCTCTGATAACGCGCAATACAAAAAAAATACTTCAATATGATTAGTAAGGCAATTTATAGAATTTATTGAATAAATATATTTTTGCCTTACCTATCTCGACTGAGAATAATTGTCATTTTTCATAGGATGCGTACCTACCGAAACTATCCCAGTTCATCGTTCTTATGGTTTCTATAATTTATTAAAAATTATTGTTGATAAGAGAATTTCATCTTAAAAGTTATAAAAAGCCTACAAATTAAATTCTTATAATGTATTTCATGATAGGTGTATATTGAATTGTATATAATAAAATAAAAAAATAAAAGATTATAAAAAAAATGTATGATACCTATATACACGATTTGTTTACTTAATTCAATTGTCAATGCTAAAGAAATAATTTTTTTTTTACTTAATAACCATATATCATTCACTACACGATTATTAAATAAAAAGACATTTGTAGAGAACATCGTCTTTACAAATTTTAAAAATCTTGTGGGGTACAACGATCGAGTATGCAAATTAGGCCTAACCTAAATATTTTTTTTTATAACTGTACAAGAAACATAATAAAAATATTTCATTATAAAACCCTGTAATTTCACCTTTACTTTCAAATGTGGTGAAAGTTTTTTTTTATTAGATTATGAAATTATTAATTTAAAAAAAAAGTCAATAAATGTGAATCAGTATTTAAAATAGTACTAAAATTCTTGTAACTATTTTAAATGTTAAAGAGTATTTTCCTAAATAGAATGAATCAAAGCTACTCGTAAAAGTGCCTTGCAAGGCACTTGTGTTTGCGACTCCTTCATTTTAAGTTATATTTTGGATCGGAGACCTGCTAACTGCCAGGGGACTGTCAACTTCTTTTATTATTTTTTTAGTTACACTTCTTTAAATAATTTTATCTATTTATCCACCATTGGCTATTCTTAAGAAATGAAAACCTTTATTTTATTACTTACAGTATTTTATTTTGGAATATATCAGAATCTGGGTTCGATTTGCACAAAGAGAATATCTAAGCTAAACTAAGTACGTCGTTAGTTACTTTCATCTAACACAAGATTACTAAAATGGATGGAATGGAAAACGGTAAATTATCCCTGGTTGTCTACGTTTTAAGAAACCGCAAATGTGAGTTAATTATATCTATATATCATCATAATATATTTAAATACATTTAATTACATAAAACAAAAACAAACCCGCAAAATTTCGGTATTTTGAAAGTTTCTTTGCTTTCATGTATCCTTCATTAAACTTGGCTAAATCTATTTACCAAATCATTCGAGACAGTTCTGAAATATTAATCCTCTATTGAAAGAGTTGGGACCGGCCCGGAACAGGGCTTGGTTTTCTTTTCGGAAGGATCTAAGATCAATTCATGATAACTCGATATACAACTTTTACGTCCGTCCTACAATTTAACTCCAAGCATCATTTTCTTGTATGAATTACTTTCGAGTTGTCTCTTTGAAAACCTTTTGTGTTAACACGATTTTATTCAATATTATTTTATTTTTTAATCAGGCATTTTAATGGTCACCTATAAAATATAAGCAAATTAAGTAAGAGAAACAAATTTATTCTATATATCAATCGTTTTTCTTCAGATGATTGTTTTACAGATATCTGATGGTCAATTATATTTTGCTTTCTTAACACAGTTTGAATTTTTTTAAGTATTTTAAGTTATTCATGTCACAATGACGAAATTTTCTAAGCACTTGACATAACTGTACTACACTTACACTAAATTTATATTTTAAATTGCAATATCAATATTTTTAAAGTTAACTGTTATTAACGCTAATTAAAAGCTCACGTATAGCTTGCTTAAATTATTTGTGGATAAAATATATCCATATGGAAAGAATTTTAAAAACGGTTTAGTAACTTTTGAGTTCATATATTATAATTTATTATTATTATTAATTATACCAAATTAGTTAACTTAAGTAAAAGGACCACTATGTACATATACAATTGTTAATAGCCAGTTCATTTACAAGGAAATAATATTAAAAACAATTTGTCGCTTTTATGAAATATCTTTTGTAGAAGATTATTATATATTATTTTAATGCAGATGCATGCTTAAAACGTTACAGGTATGATTAAATTGATACATGTATGAGTACAGAGTGTAACTCGGTGGACTAATAAAACAGGTGTTACAAATCTTGAGGTGATCCACTATTTCAACGATTTATATATTTTGTTATTAAAAATATCAAGGATGAGCTTTGAAGGAATAAGAAAAAGTCGGCCTTCCTGTTGGATCTGAGCTCGTTATTTATTGTTCATTGTAATACATATTTTTCTTATTCTAGAATGCTGGAATAAACCCACAAGGTAAGGTAAATAGATTAAGGCAAATTTCCCATGAGAATATATAGTAACTGTTGATAAAGGGGTATTCTAAGCTCCTATTTCTTATAAAAGTACTAATAAAGTTCAACCGTTATAAATCTAAACGAAATATTTGACAATCATAAAAATAAAACAAAAAATAAATATGTAGAAAAAATTGCATTGATATAAGAATTCTACTCCGACACTTTCCATTGGAATCTTGTGGTTAATCAACCCAAAAGTAATAGGTCGTGACAGGCAAGAAAATCTTCAGATATGCTGACTTGTTTCGAAGCGACCTTCTGTCATCTTTTGTCACTAGAAATTCCTTATCATTTGTTTTTTCTTATGGTCATCGAGGACGAGACAGATTCAATTTAGATGGATTAGATTGATTAATCTAGATTAATCATATTGATAATAGCTAGGTGTGTAGGTAAGTGGCAACTATCGTAATTATTAATTTATTAAATAACGTAAAATATATAAACAAATAAACTTCATTTGAGTAGACTTCATCTATTCTATTGCCCATTGTTATTTTGAACTTGCATCTAGTAGGCCAAGCAGTATCGAGATAATTATAATAAAGAGTGTCCCACCGTGTTGAATTGGAATTCAATGTCACGTTTTATATTACTGAAACTAAAAAAAAACATTGAAATATAGTCATTTTAAAATACTAGCGTGGATGTCACGGTGAGAACAAAGATGAACGTCAGCTTGGGGGGGATGGTATCTTCGAAAACACAGTTTCTCCGAAACTAGAAGGATGTCACGAAAAAGCATGAAGACCCAGATTTAAATTTTAACATTCAACCATTTTAACATTTTTAGAAAACCAACGTTTTGAACACTTCACGAATTACGAACTCGCTTCATTTAAAAAAAAAATGTTCGCGATCGTCATATTATAATGTACTACTTATGATGTATATAAAAATATTGTAATCAATTAACATTAACAGATAATCTGCTATCATTAGTAACAAGTTAATTAAATTCTATATTCCCTAAACTTGTACTAATGAAATGCACAACGAACGCTACTAATTATACTCGTTAATATATTCAAATGCAATGTTTTGTTTAAAGTCAGCTATGGTTTATAATAGTGTTTGGCTGCGATAAATAGGGAATACGGTGCATTATTATGGTTGCTATGTTATGACAATTAGTTGTATAATATCATATTTACAATTTTAAATAAAATTAGGTTTAAAGCCGCTTATTTTAATTAAAATTTGTCGAATAGAATTTATAGACAAACTTGTATATTTATTTTAAAACAATATCAGCAGCGGTATCAGTCACATTTTGCATTGTAGGCAGATACAATTCGCATAGTAGGTGATCTACCAATTCTAATAATTCTAATAATCCAAATAATTGCATATTAAGTTAATAATCCATAAAGATTATAGTAGACTGTAAAGACTACTACTTTGCTATAAATTTAAAATGATCATAAATATTTTTACTATGTTTTTAAAGTGTTATTCCACACTTAGGACAGAAAATACTAAACTTAAATTTAAAAAGCGTATAAAAATTTTGAACGAACCAGGATTTGAACCCGCGCCTCTGGAATACCGTTCCAGCGCTCTGACCAACTAAGCCATTCGTTCTCACCAAGCTCCGTCGAAATTCTTATACGCTTGTTACAACTTGATTATGTTGTTAGCATCTCTGTAGGGAGATTTTTACAAATTTCCGCTACCCAAAGACAACTCGTAAGAATTATCGTTTGGCAAGAGAGAATACTATTTATTTTAATATTTTTACTATGTTTTTAAAGTGTTATTCCACACTTAGGACAGAAAATACTAAACTTAAATTTGATCATAACCAGTTTAATAATGCATTATATGTATATCTATAAATATTTAAATAAATAAAAGACTGACGAAATTTATACACGTTTTTATTAAACGCTATGAGTATTTTTATAATATAAAATCAATGTTTATTTTCCTATCACAAGTTACATTGGCTTTGCATTAATAATTAAAATTGTTGGAATAACGAAAGATTCAATGAAAAAAGACACAACGTTATTAAAGAGCCATACATGATTTTTTTTGTATATTTTCTATATTTAACATACAATATTTATATTATATATTATTATGCTATAGTACATACAATATTTTATTATATTGTGTTTCTATATTATTAATAAATGCAATTATGGCAAGTACAAAACAAGAGCTCAAATAGAGCACATTATAATAAATGCTTCTTAAAACTTTCTTGAGTTGTCAAATAATTAGGTACCTCGATAGATATTTTCAGTAACTATAATCAATAATTAAAGTCAAAACCAATATACAAATAACATTCTATAACATAATTAACGTTTACAGTTCTATTGTTATGTGAAAATCAAATTTCAACTGTAGAATACAATATACATATAATTTTATATAATAACTTTAATGTCATAGATGTAAATGATCATATTGTGAACTTAAGAAATAGAAATGTACTAAATTTGACATTGTAATTTTTTTATTTAATACTAGTGAAGTTAAATATATAATTATTTACTTATCTTCACGCTGTATCACTACCAGGGAGAACGAAATGCGAAACGCTACGGTCTCGGCATACCTCTTTCTCCTCGTCCACTGTCATTATCCTCCTCATACATCCAGAGGTCCTCGTGCTTTATACGTTACCTTTATCCAGTATCGTAGATATTGTGTTTTTGAAGGTCGAGGTCGAAGCACAAGTCTCCCCTTCTCTTTGTGAAATTAACTAAATATAATTAAATAATATTTAACAATATATATATATATATATATATATATATATATATATATATATATATATATATATATATATATATATATATATATATATATACATTTATAATTTTCAAAATTTGATTTATTTAAAAAAAGAATCTATTTTCATAAAGTAATCACTTTAACTTACCATATCAGTTTTTCGTTAAATTACCTTGACATTTGCATAATGACTTTCCAAGATGAATGGTGAATGAGGTGTTTGTCCATCTCTCGATCACCGACGCTTCTTGTCGCTGACACTTAATTATCATTAAAAGCGTAGTGATTACAGGCCTGCAGTAGACAGCAGAATCTAGGGAGGGAAAAAAGTGCTAGGTATTGTTAGTTATGAATATATTATATAAACATATTATTTATTCATTATAATATATATTCTAAAAATAAATTCAAAAGTTTATGAAATCCATTTCCAAAGACAAGATAATACTTTAGTCCATAAATACATCTTTTGCAATATTACAGCTTCTAAATTTTAGATATTGATATTCGTATCATTTTAAAGATGCAATAAAAACAGGACAATTGCTAATAATAGTGATAGGGAAACATATCAATTTACCTATTTTAATTTCTGATTGTTCCGAGTAATTTGATATCTTACCATTTAGCATCCTAGTAATCAATTAACTTTTATGTGTCGTTATAAAGTCACATATAGTTTATATTTTCGTTTATCTTCTTTTCATTTATGTATTTATTGAAAGAAGCAATTTAAATAAATATAATAATGACTCATTTTGTGCACTTTAGAATATTTATAAAAATGATAGTTTGATGACTTTTCGTAAATATTGATATAAATTGAGCGATCGCTTAAAAGCTAGCGCCGTAACTGAAATTGAGACATGTTGCGTACCTTGTGAACCAGTATTGTAAGTACATTGTAGTGAATCAGTATCAGTGATCCCAATTCAAATTAAAACGGTTGAAAAGATACGCTGGACATATAATGGTGTAGGCAGATTATTCATTCCAGAGACAACCCTTAATCTGATCACGACCGGAGGAACCGTCTACAAAAAAGAGAGCGTTCTTCTGACTTTCTTTTGGTCATATAAAATAGAATCCCACATTTCAAACCAACTAAGCGTTTGATAGCGTTATTTCTAACATTATATTAATTATCAACGGTTTTAAAGTGGAAATAGAATTTGAAGGTATCTAAATAACACCCAGCTGAAAACACCACCGCAGGTGGGCCGTTCCATCCTTTAGAGTACGTAACGCTTATCCACATACTGAGGATGATATTTTCATAATAAAATTCTTGAATTTTATTTTTTTACTAAAATGAAATATTTTTTATAGCTTCACGCTGTCTCCCTCAAAAAAGATTTAAGTTGTTGTTTAAATCTTTTAAGGCACTACATATGTACATCACGAACCATACCATATATATATTCAATTAATACATATTTCAAAGGTGTACGGTTTAGGTACAGCCTAACCTGTGTATTACAGTGTAAGTGCACCAGTACCAATATTTCTAATCCTAAACTATAAATTATATACAAATGAAGACCAGACTTGAATAATATCACAAATTTATTCAATTCTTATTTAACTGTCATTTTAATACAACATATTGATTGAACATTTTATTTATTTATTACACCATCGTTTTAAAGGTGACTGATCCAATTACACGATCGGTTAGAAGGTTATGTGTGCTAATACCGATATTAAACATAGTTAGTGGCGAAGATAAATCATATTATCCCCGTGCTTCGACACCCAATAAGCGTTTTACGAATTAGGATGAGATAAATTATCACCCTCCGACATTAATGCGAATTTTCTAATCAATAAACTTTGTAAATTAAAACCACTTCTCATGCCTAAAATTAAAAAAAGGTATTATTTTACATAAAAACTATTTAGTGTTTTTCTTAAATTACATATAAAAAACGGATTGTTATAATGAAAGCGGTGCTCGATTAAAAATGCAAGCATTCGAATATAGCTTAAAAGAGATTAAAATACATAAATGAACAAGAACTCTTACTAGATGAAGATTAATTTACAAAACATATATTATCTTTTATGCATATATGATATTTTATATGTTTTTTGTAAATGATGTTATTAGATCATTTATTTTTACGGCAATATTCAAAATGCAAAACTCGATATATATTCTCAAAGGCTATTTAGACGAGCTTTTTCAAAGACTATAATTGCAGTATCTATTATTCACGAATTCCATCTTTACAATTATACTTGTATTTTACAGCTACCTGTTTTAAGGAATCACAAGTCAAGTTGTACTTGAGAAGAAAACTGTACCTAAGAGAACTTTTGTTTATGTAAGCTTATGTCTAACATTCGTAAAGACACAGAAGTTGTAAAGTACTTCGGGCTTTGACGTCTTTCAAATTGCTTAACGCAATTTTTACATCACTTCTTTTGACATTGAGATTGATTTTACTTGAAAAGTTAATCTTAGTTATAGCCTGTTCGGTGACTTGGCTTTAAAAAGTTCTGTGAAAGAAGATAAGTTTGGTAATCTAATATGGTGTAGTGGGAAAGATTTGAGTTCGTCATCTTGTGTATTTTTTTGGAATAAATATGAATATGTCTATAAATAAAACCGCCTAACCTTAATGGTAAAGTAAAATATGTGACCAAAATCTATTCAATTTTATGGGTCAGAAAGTGATAATATTAAGTACTCGTAGCTATGGAAATATATTTATTGGGTAGCCAAAAGGCTGTGTCGATATAATAATATTTAGAACTAAACGGGAATAGTGGAAAGCAGTTATTGTATTGGTTGCCTTTTATACAATACTAGCAACCGGTCGCGGCTTCACCGCCTAGAATTATATATTTTTTTATTCCATTACCTAAACAGCATTAGTACTCAGCTTCACGCTGTATCCCACACATGGCGGTGAAATGGAGTGTCTTGTTGTTTCTTCTCGTTACCCATTTTCCGTCGAATTGGAAGTATTGCGTGTTGAGTGGCGGAACTCAACGCCGCGTTTTTGCCTAGTATCAAAACGAAGTTTCAATTCCTTGAGTAGTCGGTTACTGTCACACGTTTATGCCCCTACACCACGATAGGCTCTATTATTAGGGTACTGCTTTTATCAAATTCTGTTATGTGAAAACGCCTGATTAATTATGTTTCCCTAAAAGTACATCGTTCTCTCCATTAAACCTTCAATTACTTAGTTAAGACCGAGGGCTTGTTTAGCAAAGGGTCTTTGAGTTGTGCCACTCAAAATACTAAATTTCTAAATGAGCACAAATATATCGCACGTCTGTGTCTGGTTTCTATATAATTTCCATAGAATTTAAGAATTTACATGTCAAATATTTTATTAAACAATAAAAGCCGAGGTGTGATATTGGATGAAAAATAATGCAGTTGACTGCATTACACCGCGCCGGCCATGGAATAATATAAATTTTATGATATCGCCGATATCCGCCTCAACATTCACTGAATTTTTATTTTATCCGCTCCCGATTCTTTATTTTCTTTTTCTCAGTATAGCGTTTTCGCAGAGTTATTTTAGACATAACTTTGTTATTGGAGGAATACTTACTGTAAAAGACGGGGGATAAAATGTTGTCATGTCGTTAATAGAAATCTTTACGCATTTTAATGTACATACAGCTTAATTTGTATGACTTTAAAGTAATGGTTTTCATAGTATTATTTTAACGTAATTTCGTTGAAAATATATATTGTAAGCTCGTATGCGAGTTGCAAAGCGTATCTAATTTTTGAAAAATAGAGTAGACAATGTGTATAAAATATTTATATATTCTTCACCCACAATATTAATGGCATGGATTTTAATTTTTTCTCTTTTAAGCAAATATTTGTTGCAAATCAAACAACCGATCAAATGAGTGAGTGAGTCTTACTTCTTGCCAAGTTCATAATAGTAGACCCACGAGTAAGTAAACCCTATAGGTTTTGATCACGCGGCTAATTTTATCCAAAATTTACGAAATATCATTCGATTAAATTGACTTTTTAAGTTTGTGGCGTTGGGACGCAAAAGAGCGGCTGTAAACGTGACAAGTTGTAGTCCAAGGTTCCGGTGGTGTCCGATGCCCCAATCGAGTAATATAAATATTACATTAATTTATTTCCTCGTTCTGACAACAAGGTACAACGCCTTATGAAGACTTAGATTTACACTGTATTCCGCACATGGTAGAGTATCAGAGGGAACTTGGGAACCTAGTGTTAAGACACTCCGTTCGACTTCCGTTCCCCACTTTCCGCCAAATTTGAGGCAATGCGTGTTGAGTGGGCGGAACTATACGCGGCGCTTTCCTTGTACCAGAGCAAAGAAATGAAAATATTAAATTTTTAATATTAATTTTTATTATTAAAAATATTAAATATTTCATTTCCTCGAATGGGGATCGAACCCAGAACCTGTCGGTTACAGTCACACGCCTGTGCCGCTGGGCCACGATGAGCCTGATGCTTTAAATTCAGCGCAAAGTATGGAACGGATCGGTGAGTGTTCCGTTTCTACCTTTTGATTAAAATTGGTAAAAATATAAACGGAAAAAAGAAAAATAAAAAATACTTTTATATTTAATATTCCAGATTTTACTAAATATTTTGTGGCCTTGAGATTCCCCACTCAACGAGCAATGCCTTGAATTGTGGACTAACTAGTTTTGAATTAACGTATAACATAAATTTAAGCTTTATAGTTAAGTCCTGCAAAGGATAAAACGTGAAACTACAAGAAAATATTAAGTTATGCGCTACTAGCCTATAATTGTGATAATATAAGTAAATTCATATTTTAATCTTTGTGTTTTGCTGCACAAATATCAGGTTGTTTTTCTAGTAAAATTGAAAAATGTAGGCTGTGTAATTTGTTGTTAATTTCAATTATATTAAGATAAAAAAATAAATGAACATCACGTCACTGTAGTCTAAAAATCTCAGGCTATTGAAATTAAAAATGAATAATTGAAAAATTGTCGACAACGAAAACCGTAAAGGGAATTCACAAGTAAATGGAATACGTTTGCAGTCATGCGAGTTCCATGGAGTATTGTTTTTCGTAACAAAATAAAGAAATTGATAGCTAGAATATCTTACATAATATTCATATGCAAAACAAAGTGTACAAGAATCTTGCACAATCTTGTTAGGTTCAGAGATTGTTCGATTAAAAGATTAAAAATAAGAACAAATATATGCCAACTAAGCTAGTTTAATCTTTTATGCTAAATTAATAATTTCTTTGCTTTATATGACTTATGAATAAAAAATATTGCATTTTTAAAATTCTAAACTCATATTATGTTAGAAAAAGAACAATTCTTTAGATTCGAAAATGGGCTTGATTCATAATATATTTTTTTTTAATTAGTCGAAATAAAACCACCGCATTTTTTTTTTCAGCTTCAAGCTGTATCCCGCACTAGGCAGGGTAGGCAGAGGGAACGGAAGTGAAACCTAGTGTTATGACACTCCGTCCCACTTCCGTTCCCCACTTTCCGCTGTTGTTACCAGAGCGAAGAAATGAAACATTAAATATTTAAATTGAAAATATTAAATATTTCATTTCCTCGACTGGGGATCGAACCCAAAAACATTTCGATTACAGTCACACTCTTGTGCCGCTGCGCCATGACAGGCCTCAGTTCTACTACATATTGTGCTAAAATTGCTTATGTAATAGTAATAAAACATATCTTCTCAAAAATTATTATTTTATTTGGCAAAAAGAACTTTATTTAGGACAATTATTGTTGAAACTTCTTTAGTAGCAACTATTCAGTTTGTTACCACTTATAGGTCTAGGTAGTTTAGGTAGATTCAATTTTTTTCAAATTATATATTAATAATTTTTTTAAAGTTTGTTTTTAAAGCTTTAAAAGTAAATAAATGTAACTATAGACTAAGGTAAAATCATACTTTCTATCATCCCTTTTCCCTATGATAATTTTATATTAATATTAGGTATTTTTTATTAAACGAGACGCAATCACTGTGATACTTTCTACTTATACTGATGTTTGAGAATTTTGGACGACCGTAGTTAATTAGTATCCGTGCTAAATGTGATAATAAATTTGTATGCTCCTCTCGCTCGCGGGTATTGAAAGTGTTCGGACGTGCTTACTGTTGTGCCATAAATTTTACTTTTAATTTATTTATTAAAAATAAATTTAAAAACAAATCCGAGCTAACTACCAGGCGCCCATACAGTACAGGAGATTCATTTTGCAATCTGTGAGTAGTACAAACGCTTTAAGAAAGGAACAAGTATAGTGTGCTAATTACTGCTTTATTGTAAATGCGCTTCTAAAACCAATCACTGACGGTAACGACACTGTGACGTCGTCATAAGTTGCGATTACGCACCTGTACGGTCTCTGGCTCCTCCCATCTAGTAACTGTGCTTTGGTATCGCTTCCCGTCGGCTTCCGTTACAAATAGGCCTACGCTATAACTTATTATATAAAAAAATGGCTTTACAGCGCACTCCTCCAAATACAAACATATCAAAAAGTACTCCTCAGCTTCACGAACCATCGTTGAATGATTTGGACACACATGAAACTAAAATAAACAGTAATAAGAGATATAAACGTTCATTTGAAGATATAACGGGCAATACAAATTCGCTTACTACGGAAATAAGGTGCATGATAACTGATTTTAAAGCCCAACAAGACAAAAAGTTTGAAACTGTCACTCAAATGTTGAATTCTATAAAGGAACAAAATATTGAGATACAAAAATCTTTTGAATTTATGTCAGAAAGGTACGACGAGCTAATAAATCAAGTTGCAATATTAGAATCGGAAAATAAAAGTTCAAAATCACGCATACAGGAATTAGAAGAAAAACTGGAAGCTCAAGAACGTAGCTCGCGGTCTACTGCGCTCGAAATTAGAAATATACCAAAACTAGAAAGAGAAACCAAAGAAAACCTGATTGAAATTATTAAAAAGGTGGGATCCGTAGTGAAGCAACCTCCATTCCAAGAAAATCTCGAAATAAGAGAGATTTATCGCCCAAAATCAAGAAATGAAACTATTATAGTAGATTTCACAACCACCGCTAGAAAATCGACTTTCATTAAACATGTTATTGCCTACAATAAGTCACAGAAATCATTACACAAACCAACTCTTAATACTTCAAATCTCAACATACAAGGACCACAAAAAACTATATTCATATCGGATTTTCTAACAACCAAAGCTCGACGGCTGTATTTTTTGGCCAGACAACAAGCAAGAGAGCAGAGATATTACAGATGTTGGACCTCTTTTGGCAGAGTCTTCGTACAAATACGAGAAGAATCTCTTACTATGCGTATCGAGAATCAAGAGGATCTCAAAAAGTTAATGTGATTTTAATATGTATTCCAGATAAATCAGCTACTGCTTATTCATTTATTTTATTATTATTACTTGGTTTTTGTTTTTTACTTTGTATTGTAAATAAAATTATGCTACATTTAGGATTAATTATGTACAATAATACACATAAATACATATACAAAACTCAACAAAAGTCTCTTTACACTTACACAGTAACTATTTATATACCTCTTCCTATACAGTTTTTATTATTTGATTATTTTAAAACTTTCGTTAAATTTATTTGTTTAAATGTTAAAAGCACCCCTTGCAATACGTTAATATATTTAACAGCATGTCACTGTTGTTTTTTAAAATATAATCTCCTACTATGTGACCCCCTTTTTATAATTAAAATTCGATAATTGTAAAGACGATATGGAAATTATTAATAATAGTCTCGATGAATTCTCGATATCACATTCTTCACTATGTAATATAGATAATTGCTTAACACTGGTACCGAATACTAATATGTGTCTTAAAGTTATAACACAGAACATACGTAGTTTAAATCGTAACATCCCAAGTTTCTTGACACTTTTAAATAGAAGCCAAGTAAAATGGGATATTATTACATTAACTGAATGTTGGTTACCATCTACATCCCATATTCCACCTATAGAGGGTTATAATAGTGCTTCTACCTCTCTTAACTTTACCCAAAATGAAGGAGTGGTTGTTTATTACCTTGACAGTATTAATATTAATGTTAAAGAAGCTAACCTAGTTAATGCAAATTGCTTAATACTAAATTTTAATAATGATATCATAATTTTATCTATTTATCGGGCGCCAGGACATAAAGATGTAATGAATTTCTTAGAAAGTCTAGAAAGTCTCTTAAAGAATTACACTAAATATAGAAACATTATTATTACGAGGGATATTAACATTGATATTGTAGAGCACTCGTCCGATACTAGGAGCAACCACTATCTAAATATTTTAGCGGAGCAAGGACTACTAGCCGGGCATACCCTACCCACGCACGGACGCACTTGTCTGGACCATGTTATGATTAAAACTAAATTAAACGCATATTGCTATGTCGCCCAAACGTCTATAACTGATCATGAGACGGTCTTCTTCTTTTTAGCTTTAAATAAACCTTACACTACTCATGCTTTAAAAAAACAAACTTATCAAAGTATTAACTTTAAAAAAATGGATTCTGATATAAAAACTGTTGACTTTTCTGAAACTTATTCATACAATGACGTAAACCGGGCAACGGAATACTTGATATCGGTGTTAAGTACAATAATACTAAGTAACACTAGCTACACCCATATACCCAATAGAAAAATAAGAACTAAGCCGTGGATTACTCCAGGGATTCTTAGGTGTATGCGTAACAGGGACAAAATGCATCAAAGGATAAAACAAAAACCAAACGATGTTATCTTATTGACAACATATAAAAGATATAGAAATTTCTGTAATGCATTACTGAGGAAACTTAAAAAAGACTTTGAAAGTAATAACATTAAAAATGCTAGTTCTAACAAGAAAAAATTATGGGAAACTTTGAAAAAGACAACCTTTCCAACAAAGCAACAAACCTCAGCTACAAGTCTCTTGTCCACATCAGAGCCCCAAAATAGTGTTGATAAAGTAAATTATTACTTTGCTAACGTGGGAAAAAATCTAGCAGAAAGACTTTTACCTAATTTATGTCCAAATTATCCCGCCACTAAAAAACTATCTACTTCCTTCATGTTATTTCCTACTGACGAGATAGAATTAAATAAAATTATAACCAGTCTAAAAACGGATTGTGCAATGGGTATTGATAAAATATCTAACAAATTTATTAAAAAATATAAGGATATAATTATCCATCCTTTATTATATATATTTAACCTTGCCTTTTCTACAGGAGTCTTTCCTAGAGCATTTAAGACTGCATTAATTATACCTATCTTCAAGAGTGGAGATAAAGATTGTGTAAATAATTATAGACCAATATCGATTTTACCTTCACTATCGAAATGTCTAGAAAAGCTTATGAACAATAGACTAATCAATTACCTAGAAGCATCTCAGCTTTTGTCTGCAAACCAATTTGGATTTCGTATGAATAGATCGACCTCAGATGCAGTTACTGACCACATAGTAACAGGCTTAGATAACAAGCAAAAGTGTATCGCAGTGTTTCTGGATTTGGCTAAAGCATTCGACACTGTTTCAGTTCCTACCTTACTAATCAAGTTAGAATACTTAGGAATTAGAGGACTACCCTTGGAGCTTTTTAAATCATATTTAAATGATCGTTCTCAAAGAGTTAAAATTGACAATTGGACAAGCCAATCGCTTTCTGTAGTTTATGGAGTTCCACAGGGTAGTGTACTTGGCCCTACGTTATTCATAACCTATTTAAATGATTTATGTCAACTGGAACTGATCAATGGCAAAATTATTACTTTTGCTGATGATACGGCTCTCGTTTTCAAGGCTAGCTCTTGGTCAGAAGCTTTTAGTCTCGCTCAGGAAGGTCTTAACAAAGTCAAGAAGTGGCTAAATGACCATCTTCTTACACTGAATGTTGAGAAAACAAAATATATAGCCTTTTCTATTCATAAAGTGCCGAATCTATCAAATTTTCAGTTAATGGCCCACTCCTGCAACTTATCACCCCAGACTCACTGTACCTGTATGCCGCTTCAGCATGTTAATGTAGTAAAATACTTAGGAGTTGATATTGACCACAAACTAAGCTTTGAAACGCATATTAACAACCTATGCATAAGACTACGAAAATTATTTTTTATCTTTAAAAACCTACGCCACATTGCTGATCGTGATATAATTAAAACCGTTTATTTTGCTGTTTGCCAATCCGTAATTGGCTACTGCATCACAACTTGGGGAGGATCGTACAAGTCCCAAATTCTAAAATTAGAAAGAGCCCAAAGGGCTGTCTTAAAAGTAAGTGCGTTTCTTTCAACATTATATTCAACAAATGAACTCTATAAGCTATGGAATGTACTTACTGTCAGGCAAATCTTCATTTTACAAATGGTCCTTAAAAAACACACAGAATTAACTTATAACCCAAAATTAATTACCACTAAACGTAGAATAAGTACTGTATGCCCTACAACTACCCATAGAACTATTTTTTCCCGTAAGTTTTATCCTTTTCTTGGCAACTTCCTATATAATAAGATAAACGAAAAGCTATTATTTTACAGCTTGACTAAACTGAAAACTAAAAAAAATCTCAAAAAATGGTTACTAGGCATGTCTTATGACTCAACGGAACAATTATTAAATGTGTAACATGTATTTCATTAAGAAACCTTTTAAGGATATATTAATAATCCTACATAATATTTACTAGTTTTTTACACACTTAAATACACGCACACACACACACACACTCACACTCACACACACACTCACACACACACACACACACACACACACTCATTCCCACAGACACACACAATATTTTAATATTATTTTACTGATAATAATCGAATTCTTTGTCACATTAATGTCAGCTGTTATGTATGGGTGCATACCTAAATGTTATTCCATCCGCGAGTGGGAACCTGGCGACTCGTAACACAAGCCACGAGCTTAGTACAAGCGTCAGTCTCACATTATTGTAAATATCTCTCTATGTATCTAAATGTTGCCCTAAATCTTTGTATATATACTTACATTATGTTGAGAAATAAAGATTATTATTATTATTATTATTATGTATGCCTCTTGAGAAAATCTGGACTGCTATTTCTACGAAATCTCGAAGTCTTACCATTTAGTATATTTCGGATGTTAATTATCAAAATTGTTTAAAGCAAAAATATACTCCTAGATATAGATATTTCCTGAAAGCCAGGTAGCAAAATTCATTAGTAGTTTGTAAAATTGAATGTTCTAGATTAAGGAACACTTTATTGAGTAAGTTTGAGGATCTAGACAAAGTGCGCCGTACGTGATTCAGATAATGAAAATTTATTACATTAATAATAATAATCTCGATTTATTCCAAGTAGACCATCTGAGTTTTAACTACCGTCAGCACCTTAATTCTCCTTCGCATAATGATGAATAGAATAATTTTTTTTATGCTTCAGATCAAATATATTATTGGTATATTGTTTATTAATGCAATTATCGTAGTTTTTGTAGTGTTTACTAAGATAACATTACTTTCATTGTAAAATTTTGCGTAAATTTGATTATTTATTGATCATGTATAATCGTATATTAAAGCTATATTTTTCTATAGCAGTATTTTCCGTTTACATTTGGAAAGAACTTATCTAATTTTTATCTTTATTTATTATAAAAATCTATATTTATCTATATTATAATAAAACAATGATAAAATTATATCTGTATATTGAATTTATTTATTTAAAAGCAGTGTAGGGGCGCTTAAAATAACTAATAGAACACGAATCTATTATTTAGAGGATTTTTGTTTTTCTGTTTGTCTGTTTATCTATAGGTCTGTTTGTACGGGCAGATCTTCTAAACAATACATACTCCGCTTCATGCTGTATCTCGCACATGGCAGGGTAGGCAGAGGGATCTTGGGAACAGGCCTTTAACCTGCGCGGCCAATCGTCTATAGCAGCACACATGAGGTCAATATCGGCAGCTGCTTTGATCAAGAATGCCTTGAGTGACTCCACATTAGAATGGCGTATTGAGCAGGCCTTTTGCTTTAAGTGTTGCCATATTTGTAATCCAACGGATTTAAGTCTAGACTGGGGGAGGGCCAGTCTTCGTACCGGATGAAGTCAATTTTCCGCGCCGTTAGTCAGTCTTGCGTGCTTTTCGCTCTATGAGCTGGTGCAGAATCTTACTGGAATATCCAGGGTTTGTGATTTAACATTGTATGAGAAACTGGTTCCACAATGTTCGCGAGGACTGTATTTTGATACACAATCGCATTTGTTTTACGCATTTCTCATAAAAATGTATATCTGTTAAGCCCCAATATGAGATTCCTAACCAAACCATGACCTCGCTGGATACTCTTCTGTCTTCTTCACTGCTGTGGGCGTACATCTTATCATTTTGTTTATTGTAGCTCTTCTCCACGGTAAAAATTTTTTCGTCCGAAAAGAGAATTTGACGATGCTTTTTTCCCGCGTACCGTTTCAACAAAACGCAAGATCTCTTCAGTCTCATGTCCATTGGACACGCATCTAAATGAGCTAACAGTTTCTGTTTGCCTATGGGATTTCTTTGGATATTATGAAAAAACATCCAAGGTTCCATCCATTGAGAATATACGCGAAAATCAAAAATACTTTTAAGTAAACCCTTTTATGGTTACATGTTAAATATTTTTACGAAAAAAGCATGAAGAGTAATAAAAATTTGTAATAAAACACGACCAGAGAGGGGAAAGCGCCGCCATATTGTGGAAGTCCATTTAAGTTTTGATTATAAGTTGCCATCAAAATCCTTCGATCGCATATAAAATATTTGTTAAAAGTGAACGTAAGACGTTGTAAGAAGAAAAACATTGGTGTGGCCAGATGATACTTTTGGCAGAGTATAGACAGTGCATCCTTATATTCAGGATTGTTACTATTTGCACCAGTTGCTCCAGATTGTTTAAGGACTAATTTATTTTCTTTTTGAAATCTTATGATGGTGTAGAGCATTTTTCGTTTCAAGAAACTTGCAGGACACTTCAGCTACTTGGCATGGCAGTCTTGAGAAATTTTGCATCCGTGACAGCATTCGCTATAATATTAATGTTTTGTGACATCTTAGATCCTCAAGATTGTGGGAAGAGAATGAAAAATTTTATTGAGAATATTTTTACGTGAATTAAAGACAGAAAACTTTAGGCGTAGTGCGGAAGGCAATATTAGATATATAGAGTACAGAAAAATAGAAAATAATAGTTGCCTTTTTTCTATACAGGATATTATATTTTCCATTGGAGTCGATTCTATTACTAATTACCTACCCTTTCAGTTCCCTTCGTTCCTTTAACAGAATCCAGTCAAACACGCAAATAGGGAATATAAAACTGATACTAACTACCGTCTTAGCGACTTAACTACTATAGTTAATGATAGCGCATCCAAATTTGCTACACAACGGAACCAAGACAAATATTTAGTAGCGTGGTCCAAAGAGCCTTCATTAAGAAAGGCAAGTTGTTTTTCTTAGATGCTCTGGGGGGGGCACTGGAAAAACCTATCTGACAAGGGCAATTCTAGCTGAATTGTGACTACAAAAAGATTTCTCTTGCAGTAACCTCTTCAGGTATTGATGCTATATTACTTCCTGGTGGCAAGACAACACACAACATGTTTAAGATCCTAATTACTGTCGACAGATCAGAAACACCAACATAGTCTGGTACACGAAATTCTGACAAAGCAAAATTGTTTCTGGATTGCTGCCCTATCATATGGGAAGAGTCCACCAAATCTCATAAAAAGGCCTTTGATAGAACGTTGCGGCACATTCTACGATAACAGGTCAATGAGAATTACAATTTTATCCTCGGGTGACTTCAGACAAACTTTGCGAGTTTTAAGTCGATCGACCAAAGCTGATAAAATCAACGACTGTTTGAAAAGAAATCTTTGAAATTCTTACTCATGGCTCCAGATGGAAAAACTAAAACTATCAATTAAAATTGTAACCTAGCTTGGTAGTTGTTAATAAAAATTGGAGAAGGTCTCCTTCTTGAAGAAAATAATCAAATAAGTATTCTTGAAATATTTGGCAAACTGGTCAGCTCCAAAACGGAACTTATTAATCTAAAATTTAAGGACATTAATAACATAATAACTCTGGAGAATTCTTGGTTATATTTACGCGCCATTTTGACCCCTAAAACTGATCATGCTGGTGCAATAAATGAAAAGGTTTTAGCAGATATTCTTGGAGATGAAGTGGTATTTATTTTCCTTGATAGGATAATGGATGAAAAAGACGACATGCTTTACCCAGTTGAGTTTCTCGATTCATTAACAGCTAGCGCCCTACTCACAAATAAAACTTAAAACGTGTTCTGATAACGATGATGAGAAATTTGACTCCGCCGAAATTTTACAATGGAACCCGACTTCAAGTAATGTATATTCAATGTACAGACACGACTTTTTTACTGTTTTATTATATTAATAGATTATATTATACTATAGATCTAAATAACTTGGTATTTTACTTGTCAATATTATGTCTATAATAATATTTTTCGTCAATTCTATCAATGAAGGGCGGCAAAAAGTTCGATAGTAATAATTTATTCATGGTTACTTATCTCTTTCGGGGCAATACCTAGCTATACTTATAATATGTATACGTGTGGGTGTATAAGGTAAGACGTCACAACACATAATACTTTTAAGTTCAGAAATAGGAACACGAAATAACACAGTAATAGGGTTAGTTTTGATTATTTACCTCTGCATATATATGACATGCTTTTTAATGTTGATCAAGAGACATTTATTACATGGCTTTTCTATCTAACAAACATTATTAAAATTTTTGTGAGGTGATTATTGACAAAACTTACTTATCTCGTTCGCATATATGTGTGGTATATAAAATATGAAATATTTTATATACCTTGTTCATAAAAAAGTACGGAATATTTTAATTCTTTGTAAACCAAGACAAAGCGCAGCGTTGAATTCCGCTACATAACTAACACACGTTGCTTTCAGAATTCACCGGAAAGTGGGGAATAGAAGTGATAAATAAGGGAATAGAAGAGATAAATAATATTCAACCTAAAGATAATTTAATTATAAGTACTTCTATAAAGACAACATTAGTCTTATAAAAATTCTGATTCTTTTCCAGAGATCAAGTGACTCGAAATGTAAAAAATATATATTTTATTTTTACGATTCATCCTGTTCGTGACATCAGCGTAATAGGCGCGATTTTGCTTAGCGCACGAGCTGTATAAAAAAATTCTTATACCGTGATCCGCTTCTGTGAGGATATCTGTCTTACGAGACGGCCATGAACATCAATAAAGCTGAACACGCCGGTCATGACTAAGCGAATATATTGTATGAGCACAGGATGCTATGATTATATAACATTGACTGAATAATTTTTGTACGGTACTTATAGGTATTATATATAAAGGGAATTTAACAACGCAATTGTTAATTATCATGTAACATAATAAACGGAACCATATGAAATATTTTAAACTTCCTTTGATTTACTAAATTTAAATTTAAAAAGTTATAAAATTTTTACGAACACGAGGCCTGTCGTGGCGCAGCGGCACAAGCGTGTGACTGCAACCGACAGGTTCTGGGTTAGATCCCCTATCGAGGAAATGAAATATTTAATATTTTCAATTTAAATATATAATGTTTCATTTCTTCGCTCTGGTATTAAGGCAAAGCGCGGCGTCGAGTTCCGCCACTCAACACGCAATGCCTCAAATTCGGCGGAAAGTGGGGAACGGAAGTGGAACGGAGTGTCTTAACACTAGGTTCCCAGGTACCCTCTGCCTACTTTGCCTCGTGCGGGATACAGCGTGAAACTATATATATAAAAAATTTAACGTAGCAGGAATTGAACCGCGGTTAAAGCTATGTCGAAATTCTTATAAGCTCTTTACATCTTATTTAGGTTTTTAAGAAGCGCGGGTTCAAATCCTGCTACGTTCAAGTACGCTTATACGCTTTTGAATTTAAATTTAGTATTTTACAAAAACTTCTTTATGTGTGGAGAAACACTTTAAAAAATAGTAAAAATATTTTTATTAAGACAAGTAGAGAAACTTAGTATTCGGCCACCAACGTAACAATTGCTCGCCCTATTTTTTGCTTTCATATTCTAGAAAATTACTAATGAAATTTCATTTTTATACCGGTTATGTAAAAAGGGTTCTCTTAGGGCTCCCTTTTATTTTCCAAGTAGAGGGGGACATAAACGCAATTATCACAGGGAGTGTTCTGGTGGTGGTGTTTAATACTTGTCACCGAATTTTCTAAATACGTAGTACGTCACAAGCTGAAGTACAATCCTCACCATCTGGATATGTGGCAGTCTACTGCTTTGGAGTTTCGTAGTAATTTTCTTCCACGCACCACGCTTCTATGAAATGAACTGCCCTATACTGCTAGACTGTTTTCAGATCGCTATGACATGGTTACCTTCAAAAAGTGAGTTTATCCCCACTTCAAAAACCGAAAAGCACGTAACGTAGCGTTTTACGCCACTTGGGCCTTAAATGAAATCTTTCATTTTATGTACATACATAGAATTAAAAGAGATTTCCTTTACAAGCATTAATTAGTTACGTCTTAATTGTTTCCAATTCTACATATCGAAACGGCGGTGAGCGACAGAAAGCCAATTGCCGTCTAAAACCACGTGAAGCGCCACACCTGAATCTTCGAGGGCATTACCACATGATGTCTGTGCCATGTGATATTATCCTGTTTAATTGAAAATCCTTTATTATATTGTTGCAGAGCTAGCTATATTATCTAAATTTATAATGTATTGTTCATAATAATTAAAGAATATTGAGGCCAGTCATATCACAAAGGCACAAGCGTGTGATTGTAAAAACGACAGGTTGTAGGTTCGATCTCCATTCGAGAAAATGGAATACATAATATTTATCTAAAAAACAATCACTTATATTTTTTTTACTACAAAAAATAATTATTTTGAATAATTGCTTGCTCAAACAAATTCTGAAATTAATTGTGCTTCTTAAAGTATTAATATTTAATTTAAGCGATTGTGTTTACAGAAACAGATCGCGTAACGAATATAATTGAAAGTTAAAGACGGAAGTAAAGAAATACCGATATTTCAGGATTATTTGCATGTTTTTATGTATTATTGCTTAAATTTTCATATTGATCATATCATTATTATATTAATAAACAAATTCTCAAATTAAGATTTATTCGTATAACCGCTGCTTTCAGTATTATTTTTCTTATTCATTAAAAAGTTAAGCAAACTGTTGCAATAAATCTTTTTGAAACAAGACAGATCAAAAATGTTATATATAACTTTCAAGATTCCCAAGATGCTGCGAATTTACTTCTTCAAGCGCAAACTGAATAAAAATAAGGTCCCCTTGCTGCTTGAAATATAACTGAAAATTGAAATAAAGTTTTAAAATGTCTCAAATCAAAACCTTGTGGTATGAAATTGTTGCTATAATATTGTAATTGTTTATGTATTTTTCAATGGAGCTTTTAAACATTTGTTTTTTTTTTTCTCAGGACATATATTTAACACATGTTGTGGCCATCAAATTGTTATTCACATAGAAAAAGGACCTTTTTCAATAAAATATATCGCTTACCCTTGTTTACAGCTTATCCTACGAACTTTTTGGGTATTTTTAACTTCACTGGAATTTAAACAAATGCCTTTCTGGTAAAGTGATGTTTTTTTTATTATTATGTATGTTGTTTTTTTACTTTACGTAGCTAAATAGTTTATTTACGGCTATTTTATATAAACCATATTCTGCGATATAATATTCGATACAATTAATCTTAAAACTATAAAACTTTCGAAAGTAAAAGCAGTTTTGTTATTTCCTAAATTACCGAGGCCTCAAATAACGCACTTAGAGAATTACGATCCAAATTGACGACTCCAAAGCCAAGTGTTTAGCATTTCCAACTGTGAGTTCACTTTAAAGGGAAGTATAATCAAATCGAATCGCATTTTATAGGTAATTGTTGCCTGATGTGATCGAATGTTAACTTTATTAAGGCTTTATTTTTGTCTTATGTCGTTGAGGCGAAATAAATTAAAAAATCTTAACTAAATTCAATCCAGCTTCATAGGTCATGTTTATTTCAAAATACCGTCTGTAGACGAAATAAAAACAGCCTTCATTCATTCATTCATTTCTTGATTTGAGCGTGCCAGTGCAGCACATTTCACTTCGCCGTCACTATCACGCTGTATGGAAAACTCACGTGAGGCCTTGATAAAACAGCATTTTAGAGTATTACAAAATATCAACCTCAAACTACGCATTGCATTGAGTACATGATTGTGACACGCTATCAAGCGGATACAAATACTTGCTAAACTCAACTTCACGCTGTATCCTACACAAGGAAGGATAGGCAGAGGGAACATGGGAACCTAGTGTTAAGACACTCCGTTCCACTTCCGTTCCCCACTTTCCGCCGAATGTGAGGAATTGCGTGTTGAGTGGCAGAACTCGTCGAAGAGAAGTATCTCTATCAATAAATATATATACATACATATATGAATAGTAAAACATAAGGTCAATGTGTTTTAAATATTTGTTATTTTTAAACTAGTAATAATAAAATTCGGCTTTCAATAGCTTTTGGTATATAGAAGGATATAAAGCTTTTCATTTGAGAGAGAGCTTTCGTGTGATAATTGAATAAATGATTATATTGCATACTGATTTTTAAAATAGATTTGCAAATACTTGATTGATTACAGTCATATGTACGGCTTAAATACAAAACTCGTCAGTAGAGTAATACATATTACTGCCTCACATTCAATTTTAACTTTTTTATGATTCATAGAGAGTTTATATGTAATATTAAACAGATTATATTTATTTTTATATTTTTGCTTTATAAAAGAATTCAGTGTGGAATTAAATAACTTTCTTCTGTTATTGTTTTTTATTCAAAATGTAATATTTGACAAATGTACATTTTCATATATATACATTTCAAATATATTTCCCATAATATATTGGATAAAGCAAATTTACCAACATTTAAAATTAAATAAAAGAATTGTATACGTGCTTTATTAAATAAATTATTATTTTTTATAATAATTGCAGGCAGAAGAAACTTGGGAACCTAGTGTGAAAACGTTTTGTTCAATATGCCATTTAAAGCTTCTTCATAAAATACTAAATTCATAAAATATGATCACTATGAGATAGTATCTAGTCATCTATGTTCCCCGTCACGTAGCTTTATAGTGCGAATAATTAACTTTCGAAAATATGTATTTCACCAAATACTCACCCACTCACTCATCTTCCGCACATTACAGCGTTGCCGGACGGAACTTGGGAACCGGAAAGTGGGGAACGGAAATGGAACGGAGTATTAAGACACTCCGTTCCACCTCCGTTTCCTACTTTCCGCCGAATTTGAGGCATTGCGTGTTGAGTGGTGGAACTCAACGCCGCGTTTTGCCATATAGCAAAGCGAAGAAATAAAAACATTAAATATTTAAATTGAAAATATTAAATATTTTATTTCCTCGAGTGGGAATCGAACCCACAAGCTGTTGGTTACAGTCAAACGCTTGTGCCGTTGCGCCACGACAGGCCTTTCGCTTATAACTGCTTGATTACTTTAAATTTATTATCCATCTTGGTATTTTTTTTAGAACTCAGTTGAATTCTATTTAAATATTAATAATAATCGACGACAAGTAACTTATTCAAATAAGATCTTTGATTTTCGCGATTATAACCCATTTTAAATGAAACAAATTTAACCGGCGTATATGGAAACTTGATTGAGACTGTCATAATATATTGGTCAAACAAAGAGAAGTTGAATCATATCCGATATCAAGAATTCAGCTGTATGTGAGCATACAGCGAACAAATCCAACCACATAGCTACATCAGGTTTGCCAAATTCCACATCCTCACCAGGGAGAATAAATATAACCAAAATGTAGCACCCGCACTGCTGTTGATATACGAAAATATCCTATTTTGAATGGAGCAGAAGATGGTGGAAAATTTTTTGAGAGAGGACAGAATATCCACTCTTAAAAAATGCAAAAGTCTCAATCCCACCACACAAGAGGAGCTACGGAGCTACGGAGCTACGGAGGAGCTACGGAGCTACGTTAAGCTCATTCTGCAAGAATCCAGGGTATTACGCTAGGCAATTAAGAAATCGTTAGCGGTAGTAGGCGTTAGCGGTATTATTGTAAATAATGATGTCAACTGACAGATGGATGGCCACCTCAGTCTCCTCGTGACCACGGACTTCTGCAAGAGTTCGAAACGTCGACTTACCAAAACGGGTATAAAAAACAATGAACACGATTTCGCAACAACGATCACGATTCATTTTAAACTTTTTCAAATTTAATCAGTATCTTCTCAGCGAAGCAAAAGTGTACATAGAATATAACTAACCTACTATCTACGAAGGCTACGCACCACGTGTCATTTAAAGAGTGTTATGAGTAAATTTTACAGGACAACTATTAACTAAAGTAATTACAAAAAAGAAGTAATTTAACATAAGCTGTCCCAACTTGCCCAACTTGGAACCAGTATGATTACAATTTTTATTTAGTTACTTTAAATTATGTTTTACCCGCAAATTCACTCTAGTTAAACTACTGTAGTTGACAGGAAAAATATAAAAAATTTAGTTGGCCATATAAATAAATAGAATCGACGCTTCCTAAAATTACCAACTGTTTTAACATATCAAAAAACAAGGCAATCAAGATGTACGTATGTGTGTTATTACAATATCCCTGTTATTACGAACACTTATAAAGAATATAAAATGATAGGTTATTTATGTTTAATAATATTTTATACATCTAATTTGTATAAAAATATTCAACGTTCTCAACTAAGTTTTCACGTAAAATAAAATTTTACAACATTCTGTTAGTTAAAACTAATTAATAGCGTCTTAAACCTTCGGGGACTTACCGTGTACTTTACATTTATTTTTAGTACTACCGATGCACGTTCTTTTCAGCTACACTAATTAAAAACGTGTTTAATTTGGCATAAAATATCGCGGTCTAAATGAGTTTTCATTTTCTTAATATTTTTAGATGTCTCCAATGTCAAATATAAGCCCATTTCATATCTTATCTATACGTTGCTATTTTACAACCAAAGTATTTACGTCCAATCCTAGTGAAAAAGTAAAAATACTGTGTCGTGAAACTTTGTTAGAATAAGTGCATGCAAATGCACAAACAAACAAAAAATTTACAAATTAGTATTTTGGGCCCTATTAAAATAATAAACGTCCCGTCTTCTATAACATTTTTTTTATATATCTTCCGTTAATGTATCTTCATTGACGGATTACTGATTTATTATATGTATTCATAATTTAAAAACAAAATTAAAAATAAATAATAATATTAGTAAAAAGAGTAAAGGTACAACATACAATATACTTACGCATTTGACGTATACGTCATTCGGGTCCCGGTGCGCCCAGTCAGTACCACGCAGCCTCTTGCCGGGGTAACTCGATCCTTGCGTTTTACGTTCATAGATATAATACTTACGGAGTGCAGTGAGTGCGAGTGTCTTTTAGTAGTGTTGTGTTCAAAAATGTAAGTATATTTTTTTATTAACAGCTTAAGTTAGTTAGGAAGTAGTTTAAGTGTTTTTATGGTTCTTTTTTTAATTTAATTATTTTACTTTTGCGTTTTATGTTATAAAAAAATGTAAAATGAAAATTTTCATAAGTAGGTAAATCCATTTCTTAAAACTAATTTATTTAGTTCACAAAGAACAATGATTTATTGTTTTTTAATTAAAAATTAAGTGTAAAGTTTATTCCCACTCGAGGAAATAAAATATTTAATATTTCCAAATTTAAAAACAAATTCGACGATTCTGAGATGATATTTAATATTTTTATTTCTTCGCTTTGGTAACAAGATAAAACACTGCGCTCAGTTCTGCCACTCAACACGCAATGCCTCAAATTCAGCAGAAAGTGGGGAACGACAGTGAAACGGAGTGTCTTAACCCTAGGTAGCGTGAAACTGAGTAAATAAATGTAAAATTACTTAAGAATTTAAAAACATTAATTCCATAATTAAATTAATTAAAATATACATACAATATTGATGAAAATAAAGATAACAAAATCTGTAAACGAATTAAGAAATATTCTAACTTTTTATATGTGTGTGAGTGATGTAAGCTGCCAATTAGTTGATAGTGGTTACTGAAGATTCGGACCTAAATTTATTTGTACCAAATTTTATAATATTTTAATAGTTAATTTAGGGTTTTGCCAGGTTTTTAATGAAATATTTACTAGAAATCACGAATTAATAATGTCTTGAATTACAATATCGAAATAATATGTTGCTTATGTGAAATGTGAGTATTATTAATGTTATATTTAAATTTCAAGTTGCAGGTTTTTTTTTATGTATAAAAATAATAATATTACAATTTTATGTTTTTACTATTTCCATAGTGTTAATCCACACTAAGTAAAGAAAAATACTGATTCAGAAAACAAAACAAAATCTGCTAATTGCTTTTTGCTTCCCCAAGTGCGGATTGACATTTCAAAATAGTGAAAATATTTAATTAATAGTTTTTTCTTCTTTTATTTAATTAATAGTTTTTTCTATTTTTACGTAGCGGAAATTTGTAACAATATCCCAACAGAGATGCTCATAACATAAATAAGTTGTAACAAGTGTATAAGAAATTCCACGTAGCCTGATTAGAACCTATGGCTTGGTTGGTCAGAGCACTTTAACGGGTTTAAATCCCACTTCAGTACATTTAAATTTTTACACATTTTTTAAATAAGTACTACGATTTTACTTCAGTAATACGATAAATAAAATATAATATGTAAGATTATTTTCCTCAGAAGGAAAATTACTATTTTTCCTCATAAACCAGCTTAGTTAATTTTAGTAAAATATCATATTCTCAATACCCTAGGTTTTTGAACAAATCTTACTGAGAAAATTACCAAATATATAATTAATTAAAACGCAATATTTTAGTGAATATAGAATTTACTCGTAGTGGCAGAAAACTAAAACTTCACTTTCCCTTATTTATGTAACATCAATCAATTACCTTAACTACCAAAGTACGAGCACAGATGCCGTTACAGAAACTACTTAATGTTATAATAATACTTGATCTCACTTGGGTCTTAATTAAAACACTCCATTCTAGTCAATTCCATGCTCTGTGGATTGGCTAAAATAGTTATATATATAAAATTCAAGATACAAAAATCCAATCACTTGTGACTTGTAATATTTTTTTATTACACTCATATTATTTAAATATTTGTATGTAGTTTATGACATGATAATTATGGACTGCTTCCATTTATATTTATATTCCACAATCTCTCATCGATTATCAATATAATCAATGACTAATTTAATATTATAAATGTCACGTAGAACAAAAAAGCAAGAACGGTAAGCTATTAAAAATAACTAATAAAAAAATGAATATTGTAGTTCAAGCTAAATAAAATAACTTTATAATATACTTAATGAGTTATATTTAAAAAATATGAGAAATAGTTTTATTTACTAATTATAAAGCACATTTAGAAACAACCTGTATATCATTATAGTTAGTAAAGTAGATATAAAGTACATGTGAGATACAACCAATTGTATTTTTTATATATTTATAATAATGTTTGTTACAGTTATTGTTATATTTATAAGTTTCTTAAATATAAAGAAAATATATTTCAATTTCACACGCTCCATTTATTGATCAAAACTTTTGAAATATATAGGAATTGCTTGTTACATAAATTTACACTAAAGAAAATCGTTTTGCTTCTTACCAGACTTTTGCATATTTTCTGATTTTTCTACCTTGAACAATTTAGAATGGAAAATATTAGATATATTTTCTAACTTAAAGACTACTATTCTCTCTCAGCTTCACACTGTATCCCGCACATGGCAGGGTAGGCAGAGGGAGCTTGGGAACTTAGTGTTATGACACTCCGATCCACTTCCATTCCCCACTTTCAGCCGAATTTGAGGCATTGCGTGTTCAGTGGCGGCCGCGTTTTGCCTTGTACCAGAGCGAAGAAATGAAAACATTAAATATTTAAATTAAAAGTATTGAATATTTCATTTCACCGAGTGGGGATCCAACCCTAAACCTATCGGTTACAGTCACGCACTTGTGCCGCTGCGCTTAAAGACTACTATCTAAGTAGAAATTCTTCTTTTGCAAATATTTTAGGGATTTTGAATAAAACTGTGTCTTCGCAAATAGCAAATTTTCTTTAGTACTTCACATAAAAACGCCATAATAATTTCGAGAGGCCTGTCGTTGATCAGGGGCTGTGACTTTAAACGCGACACATTGTTGGTTCGGCCTCCACTCGTAAAAGTAAAGTATTTAATATTTTCAATTTAAATATTTTATGTATTCAATTACTTGTTCGGGTAACAAGGTAAAGTGCGGCGTTGTTTTCTTCAAATTCAACTCAACCTCAAATGCGGCGGAAAGTTGGTACTGAACGAAGTATCTTAACACTAGGTTCCCAAGTTCCCTCTGCCTACCGTGCCATGTGCGAGATACAGTGTTAAGCTAAAAAAGATAGTTCTAGGCTTAATCCAATTGAACTAACTGCGTATTGTAGGCATTTTACAAGACAAGCCAAATTTTACATTGTTTGTAAATTGCTTTGGAGATTATATAAAAAGCTACTCGTCTATTTTTTGCGACGTAATGAAGGAAACATTGTGGTTAGTGGCCTAGTTTCTACACTGAATATAAAAATGTTCCACCATTTTAGAGTACTTATTTTGATTTTAATTAAAGAAGTCATAATGGCTAACGAATGGCTTTATGTATAGAGTGAAATTTCAATACAATATTTTTCACTCGTTTAGTTTGTTTGAATCTTTACTTTTCTTTATAAAAGTAATATTTAAAACTAAATATATTCCTACGTAAATATATTCTAAGCCCACTAAGCCAAAAGTTATTCTAAATTTTTAACATTTTTACAGTCTGTGAAATTTTCTGTTCCGAATGGTATTACGTGAAAACTTTCCTATATTAAATTTATTCTATTATAAAATGGTTGATTCCGAATATTTTTACTCGACACATATTTTATTTTAATCTCGTAAAAATGTTACGTTAGTATAGAGACACAATTTTTTGACAATGCTTGAATTATCAGTTATATAAATATGTTAAGGCAAATTTTGCGCAGTGTTACTTAGGTTTGATTTTAAAATTAATTGTAGGATCGTTTTTCACCCATTATAGATAATTTTGTCCTCTCTACTAAAGAAAAATATCAACATAACCATCCAAGAATCAATCTCTAGAAAAACACGTAGCAATAGGTATATTATGACACCTATTGATCGCCTTCATCGTTAAATAATCAAAACATCCAACGGGACAAGTTCAACATTTGCTATGTACCCGTTTGTACATAATTTTTAAATAAAGTATTTTTTCTGTAACGTATGATTAATTACAGTTACTTATTTTTGTTAACTTTATATAAAATAAAAGTTAAATGGAAATATTTTTATTCACACCAACGATAATGTGGTATTTAAAGGTTCTGGCCGTCATTTGTAGTTAAGATTTTATTGAACACTGATTTCGTACAAATTTTACTTGTGCGTTTTAGTTAAAAGGGCTTTTGTCGTGATACACAAACGTTGTGGGTTTGATATCCACTCGGTGAAATATTTACAATGAGTCATAGCGCTGCGTTGAGTTCCGCCACTTAGTGTTCAAAGTAGGGAAAGAAACTTTCTATCTCGTCATAATGTGACGAAGTATTCTAATACTAGGTTCCGACGATCACTTAACTTTCCGTGTTATGTGTGAGATAATGCAAAATGAAAAAAAAATATTAAATCAAGTTCAATATATCAAGTTTCATCTCCTTACAATGATATAATACGCAAAACAAATGTTGCAAATATGATGCAAAATAAACGTACTTTAAAAATAATGGAAGTTGGTGCAACCAGCCCGTTTCAGATAGCGTTCTCTCGGAAATATAAAACATTGCGTCTAGACAATAGCCATAAAGAAAAAATATGATTTATGAACACATTCCTCGCCATGGTTTATTTAGAGTATGTATGAATAATCTTTGTACGCACAAATGATATATACTCACTGTCAAAAGTGATATGATAACAAATATGAATTTAAATATGACAATGCTCTTACATATATGTATGTATTTTTTTAGCCTCAAGCTTTATCCTGTATGTAATAGGGTAGGCATATAGAACCTAATATTAGAACTCAATAGTTCATTTGCTTACGTTTTGTATTGTTAAAGTTAATGCCTCGTTTTGGTTTAGTAAAAGTCAAATGAGAATTCATTGCGCATTCCGTTATCCTTAACTGACCTTCGGTCATTATATCATTCATAATATCTATAAATGTATTAAAATTGTAAGTGATCTTTGTCTGTACATGGAGGATGCTTAGCCAATTTAAATACCATTTTTTCTATTGTATTTTGGGGAACTTCCCTTAACGTCCAGGGCTTGTTTTATATCAATAGGTTCATAAAATATTTTGTATAAGATTATTGCAATAAAACTATTGTTTTATTAATTTCGTTAGTGTATAGCCATTGACTAAAATAATTTTGTTATTATAACACGAAAGTAGCTAGTAGGTTACGTTACTAAGTAAATAGTTCAATATTGGTAGTTTAAGCGGAATAAGTCGCAATAAAAAATTAAACTAAGACCACACATAATGTTTAACACGCAGAGAAAACGTTAAATAACATTAAAGGAAAACGGGCCTACAAAAGAAAATAGCTCAGGTAGAATAGTACTACAGTAGTAGTTCTGTTAGAATTTGATTTAATAAAATTACCCTTAATCTGCGCTTGACTTAAATAAGTAAGTATATAATAAGTAAATTCCTATGTATATTAATAATAAAGGTAGTATTTATTCAAACGAATAAAATAATAATATGCTCACGAAATTTATACTTTATATTATGAAAACAAAACACTTGATAAGTTATTTATGATATTACTTAATTTACCCTTCACATTAAGGAAAATTTAATTAATATTTATTAACATAACATATCAAAAACAAATGAAATTCCTTCAAGGGTCATATAAAGTTTAACAATATGTAAAACTAGAAGTGGATGATTAAGCAATAACAGATACTAACTAGTAATGAATGACTTGAGCTCTGGCCGTGTGGCAGTCTATTTAATGGTTCTAGATTTATATTCTGAAGATGAACATCAAGTGATTCTGAACTTTCAAATTATTATCGATAAAGTTCAGGACATTTATATTGCACAAGTTAAGAGAAATTATTGTTCTTTGTCTAGAGACCCTCTTGCTGTAAAGTTAGTTAATTAAGTCCATCTTTGTGCCACGAAAAGATGTCTAGCAATTATTTTGGCATTGAAAAATGACAAATTCAAAAGGAATTAAAAAATATATTTAAATTTTATTTTCAAAGCAAATATAATAAAATGTAAAACCAATAAAATGTATGTAACTATCGAATGTATGCCAATCGATTCACAGAAAATGAACAATTCAGGTGTAATTTAACAAATAACACTAACTAATGATTTAAATAAAATTAATTTAATTTGAGGCCTTTCGTGACGCAGCGATTAAATTTAATGTGTGTGTGAATTTTTGGAAAAGGTATTCTAGAAATCCAATTTATTTGTCATGACCGTTTTTAAATATAAATATTTAAAAAACAAAATGCTTGATTTACATTTTATGATTTAGCCTTACTAAAAAAATATAAGCTCTACTAAAAAAGTTTCAAAACATTATTAAAAATAATAAAGAATCTAATCTAATTAAATATTTAATGTTTTATTTCTTCGCTCTGGTAATAAGGCAAAACGGCGTTGAATTCCGCCACTCAACATTGGAACGGAGTGTCTTAACATTAGGTTCCCGGGATCCCTCTGCCTACCCTGCATTGTGCGAGATACAGCGTAAACCTAAAAAAAAAAGAAGAACCTGAGGAGAATACTTAACCAAACTGATAGGTATATTTAATTTATATTTTATGTTTCATTATCGTTTATTTTTTATATATCTCCTAAATTAACGTACTATTATTTCTTGCCTCTATTACTCACCTTTGAATCAATTACGTATAGTTTTCAGTGTTTCCTATTGTATATTTTCTGGTCTATTATATACTGTACTGAGCATCAGTAAATCGAATACATAAACTAATTAATTTCAGAATGTGAGCTTTGTGTTGTGAGCTCCATATAAAATGCATTAAAATTTAAATATAGGTATTTTAATTTGAATTGACATAATTTGAACTAAAATATATACATAAATTTTATAGTGTCAAATACAGTGATTCTTTTCGGTTAATCGCTTCTCAACGAGAAAAACGTTCAAAAATGTTACTATATATACGGGAAACGCCCAAACTTAAATAGCTTAACTTTATAAAAGCACTCATATGTACATTGTCATGGAAAACAGAAACATAGGCCAGTTGTAATTTAGTTGCTTATATGAAAATGGAATAAATGAAATTTGGCAAGGCTTAGTAAGCAGTTTGTGGATATTATATGAGCGTTTTAGGGACGCTTGGAGACAATAATCACAATTGATTTGTGTTATTATAATAAATCAAGGGACAAAGCATTATAAAATTGATTTTTTATTGTATCTGCTAATCTGTGAAAAGATGTATATATAATAAATACAATTTCTGAAATTTTAACCAAATTAAGATAAAATTAATCTTAAAGGAGTCTTAACATGACATTTTTCCTACATTTTGTGTAAATCTCATCACCGTTTATACTTTATCAGCTATTAGTTGCCCTCATGTGTATTTTTTTATTAAATTTTATTTTAAAAATATCTGATGATCATCTAAACAACATCATTTATTCTCGTATAGCAGTGCTTGGTAACGTCATTCTTTGTAGTAATTATAGTTATCTAATTATTAATATGATTTTTATAAAACGTAACCAACAACCATCGCGATGGACAAAGCAGTTTATGTTAAAAAATATTTTTATACCGTGTGATTCCTGCTTAGAATAGGATCACGCTGGTACTGATGGTGTCGTAAGAGGCGTCTAAAGTACGTGTGGGAGAGTCACGTTGTCAGTAATGTCAACACACATGGGCAGACTCGACCGGATTATTACCACCATTTAAAGTATATTTTTGGCATTTAAAACTGGCGTCAAGTAGCAGCTTCGGCTACTGCATTTCGCATTGCGTAATGCCGGGCCCCGGTGTCCATCCACGTTAAAGGCCGGTAACACTCCTGTAGCTCCTCTAGAGTTACACAGGTTTTATCCCCAGAGCGAGGAAATGAAATTATTAAAAGAAATCGTTTCCTGTATTAGGAAACGAATCCTCGAACGTCACGTTTCCAGTCACATCCTTAAGTCGCTGCGCCACGAAAGTCTTGTCCTTATATTAATTTGTCATATATACTGTACTTATGTTTTTTTTTATGGAAGAGACGGCAAACGAGCGTACGGCTCACCTGATGGTAAGTGATCACCGTCGCCCACGGCCCCGAGTAACTCCAGAGAAGCTAAAGGAGCGTTGCCGTCTTTTACTGTGGATGTGCACAGGGGCCCGGCATTACCTATTGCGAAACGCAGTAGCCAAAGCCACTACTTAACGCCGGTCTTAAATGCCGGTGGTGGTAACAATCCGGTCGAGTCTGCCCATGCGTGTTGTCGTTGCTGGCAACGTGACTCTACCACACGTACTTTAGTCGCCTCTTACGACACCATCAGTACCAGGGTGATACTATTCTAAGCCGGGATCACACGGCAAATCTATTCGATATTATGTATCTACGTTTTGTTATCAGAAGAATGAAGTTTCAAACTTTATCGAAGGGTTATACATTAAGTGGCGCAATACGACGCAGCACTTTGTTTTCACTCAAAGTTTTTAATGAAGTCTTAATTACATCTATTTTTAAATATTTAGTAACAAAATACATATATACATATTAGTATAAATATAATACATATACAAGCAGAATAATTATTATGAAAATCAAACTTTTATTTTGACACTTACTGTACAGGAATCATAGATGATGTTCAAGGAAAGACAAAGACATTTCTTTTCGCAAAATTACTAGCAAAATATTATGTTTTTTTAGTGTTGTAGCTAATGCCAACTATGCGTTGCTATATTGCGCCATTACGTCGCCAAACTTATGACGCATAAATAACAGATTAACGATTCCAAGCGCAAAAGTAAAGAGCACTTGTGGTAATGAAAGCAGTTGAGGCGTAACCTTTAAGCGCGTTTCGCTTATAAATGATTTCAGTTTGAACTCCCGCAAAATGTTGATTGATGATTGTTTATTAAGTTTTTAGGGTTAAAACCAACCCCTTGATTGTTTGAGTTTAACCTTTTGAGAAATTTAACAATCATTTTGTTAATTTACCTAAGAAACAAAAATATTTTTTTTTGTCGTCCTGTATAATAAGAACTTAATGTTATATATATATGTATATATTTTCTTTTTCATTTCAACTTCTTGCTGTACCCCGCATATGGCAGAGTAGGCAGAAGGAAGTTGGGAACCTCGTGTAGAGGTGGCATTACGTGTTGAGTTCCACCAATCAATCATGCTTCTTATTCGGCGAAGATTTATCATTCATCATTACAAGCGAAGAAATTAAAATATTAAACATTTCGTTACAAAGTATTAAATATTTCACATCCTCGAATCTAACCCTCATCGTTCGCGTTTACAGTTACACGCTTGTGCCCCTGCGCCAGAACAGGCCTCAATCTTATTGCTGTAATAAATGAAATTGTATCTAATAGTTTTTATTTATTTAAATATTTTTCTACGCTTCTACAAATAAAATCATTCTACGTTATGTCATGGCAACTGTTATGTCCTCTGGGTAAGCTCAAACTCAAAATAACCTAACGCTAATCTATTAAGAGCATTAACGCAACGCCAAAAATTCATCCGATTCCACGCTTCAAAAATATTACGTAAATCCGTGAACCAAAATATTTTTATTTATACGACCTTTGCAGCGTACATTTTGTGTGGCACAGTAACGGAGAATATATCGACTTTGTGCGCTGAAAGAGATTTTAAAAAACATCGGAACGCAAGCAATAAACGCGACAAAGAGCAATAGGGTACTGGACAAAGAAGCCGAATTTCAGGTCACTGTTTACATTATATGCCTGAAACAAAGGATTATTCTTTTAAAATCAAAGACGATCATCACCAAATAAACGAAAGTAAATAAAAAATAGGTAATTTCTTATTTACTGAGAACAACTGTTAAAGTATCAAATGCATTTATCCTAATTTCTTTTTTTAAAGTTTTTTTTAAATTTGTTTCATTGTAAGTACAATTAACTAAAACAAACTTTTTTTTTTTAGCTTCACGCTGTATCCCGCACGAGGCAGGGTAGGCAGAGGGAACTCGGGAACCTAGTGTAAAGACACTTCCACTTTCGGTCCCCACTTTCCGCCGAATTTGACGCATTGCGTGTTGAGTTGCGGAACTCAACGCCGCGCTTTGCTTTTATTACCAGAGCGATGAAATGCAACGTTAAATATTTAAATTGAAAATATTAAATAAAATATTATCGGTTTTTATATTAAACATATATACTCTTTTTCTATATAAAAGACTTACGTCTGCCACTAAAATTCATTAAATGGTTTATATTTACAGATAAAAATTTTACAATGGAAAACAATATAAAAGTCTAATTATCATATAAATTTGAATGTAGAGAAAATCGCTATCATTAAAACTTTTGTGAAATATTTGTCCAAAGGGAATAAACGCTAGAAATATTTCAATTGTAATTGACTGGCTGTTATTGTTGAAACTTGAATGTTTTGTGAACAATATGAAAAACTCAGCGAGTGTTAAAACGGCGAGTGAAATTCGCCAATTTGCAAACAATGGTCGAGCAATTTTTAATGTTTTAGGTTTTATAAATAACACTCAAATGGCTGTATTGTGGGGACTTTTGCGATGCCCAAATTAAACAAATTATATCACATTTGCGTATTTTTATATATTTTTTATATTATAGGGCAGACAGAACTTAAACATATTGTTGTCCATTTTTGACATTATTTAAACATTTTTTGTGACCATTTTAAAGACTTAGTATGAATTATGGAACTTGAAAAAAAAATTAACTTTGCCCACGTAAACCTAAATTCAATGCTATAATTGTACACAGTTAAAGATATTTCAACTGAACCATGATGTGATCAACGCCATGGTACTTATATGTAAATATAACTTAATTTGAAGCGACGTACCTTCCATTATCAATTGTGAGAGCGCTTCGTTTGTCGACACTTAAATATTCCAAGGAGACGTTGTTATCTTGAAAAACACATACATCGTGAATTTAAGGACTCTCAGAATTTTCTTAACAGTAGCTTCAAGAGATTAGCTTTGGAAAAGTGAAGTTAAATTTTCTTACGGCATTTTATTACATTCAATATAGAAATAAGAGTCTTAAAAAATACTTAATTTGTTTTGAAATTCATATCCTTCTTTAGAGATTAGACTGTTGAGTGTAGCCACAGGCAGGTCTCTTAGTACAGCACAACTATATAATGAACACATATTTATATATATATATATATATATATATATATATATATATATATATATATATATATATATATATATATATATATATATATATATATATATATATATATATATATATATATATATATATATATATATATATATATATAAAAAATTTTGCCTCTATTTATACATGAATACTCCAGTGACAGAATTTCTTTTTATTTTAAACATATTTTATATTCCTTCTGAGAGGTTATTTTTAAAATTACTTTCTTTTAGTAAGAGTCTCAACTTAAGCCCCAATTAACACTTTTCACGAACTTATTTTCGAGGCTCTTGTATTATTCTGCTGTATTTCATCGCTGAAACTTTCTAGAATAATACATTTGAAAAGTATAAGTAACCTTAAGGGAAAATAAAACTGATTCATAGCATTTATATTTTCACTATATGACAATATTACCGATGATGTTATGATACTTTCTCTACTATAGGCCATAACAATCTTTCGGTGAAACAAGCAATTTTTATTCAACTATTATAGTTGCCTTGTATAGAGCACCAAGTAATATTATTTTGGTAAATGGTTGGACTGTTGAGATAAAATAAAGGAAGGGAACCGAGTCACATAACTCAAGTAATCATTTGTCTTATTGTTCTCATAATGTTAAGGCGAACAACTATTTATGCTTAACGATACAAATAATAACATTTTGGAATATAGTACTTCTATCTTATTTATTTTTGCTCAGGTGTACACATTTTAGTGAATAATTTCTTAACTACTTAGCCGATCAAACAAAATGTTTTAAAATATCTTTAACAACTTTAACATAATTTGTGTAAAGTAGACTAACTTGTGAAATAGAATTACGGTTTTCTTACAAATCTTATAATATTTATTCATATGTTAAAGTAGACAAAAATGTCTCTGGTTTTATTTTTAGCTATCCTAAATAACAATCATATATATATATATATATATATATATATATATATATATATATATATATATATATATATATATATATATATATATATATATATATATATATATATATATATATATATATATATATATATATATATCAAACATGGTTTCTGTACAACTGGTTAAAGGTGGCATTAGTTTCAGAACGCTACCTAATTGGTTAAAACATGACATTCCTAATCAATATATAAACTCAGACATTGTATACGTTCGGACTGAGCTATAGTGGGATTATTAGCTTTTAGGTGATAATAGTGATTGCTCTAATAGGAAAATTTAATAATATGTGCATTAGAAGCTCTCTTAGACACGTACGTCGTACGCCTCGTACATATTAGTACTCAATTTGGTTACAGGTCACGTTCATTACCAACGTATCGATATATGATAAATCCTTGATTAGTTACATTCATTTTTTTAGCTTTGGCGTGAATTGCCATGGAATGGGAATGGAATTCAGGCACGAAGAAATAAAAATATATATTTTTTTATTTCCAGGATTTGGACTTAAACTCATAACAATCAATTAATTCATCAACTCAATACTTATTGGTTCATGTATTTACGTATTGTTTTTTTTAGACGAAAAGAACCGATTTTTATAATGAAAAATATATTATGTTTATTTTAAAGTTATTTTCAACACATTAAAAAAACTAAAGTAAATTAAGTAAATTTCTACCTACAGCTGAGATATCTTATTTTTAGCCATATCTTTAATTTTCTAAATATTTTTAGGATATTTTCAAGAAACAACTTTGCCATCCGACCTCAGATATAAATAATAATTCTATCTAACGTTAAATATCACGTTACTAGCTAAGAAAATTTGGTAGACTTTTTTTACGTGCCCTTTAAAAGACTGAAGAGGTCGTCTGTATACCCATCTCATTTCATCAACTTCTGATTGAAGCGAGCTTAACCCAACTAATCTTTTAGAGTAATGGAAGTATCATTATACTATGTAAATAAAAGAATAGTTCTTTTTAAAATATCTAATGGCAAAGAGATTGTATGTGTTTTTGTGATAAAGTTAATAAATTTGTAATATATTTACAAAGTCAACGTTTGCTAGGAAGTTTGATATAGATTGTCACAGTAATACCAGCCAGCATGGTGATTGTTGTACGGCTCGTCTAGCTGGAAAGTATTAGGTGCTATGGCACTTTTTTGTAAAAGAAAATGGGAATACCTAGTAATATCTTAGAATTATATCTGTATTTTTTTTAAATATATGACAAATGTACGTGAATACAAAATAACCTTTTTAAGCGAAAAATAACAGAAATTTACTTCATGGAAAACGGTACAAACATTGCACTCATCTTTGCCAATATAACCTATTCAGACTGAAATCAAAGGAGGAATTCAAAATGAGTTACTATGAATTTGTTTCGTTTACTTAGACGAACTTTCTATAATAAAATAAGATGGGACTCGGAGCTGAAAGAGACCTTTTGCATATTCGAAGTAATGTAGATGAAGTTATAAGATATTTACTCTATCTTCGAACTAAAATACGGTTTAACCAAGCGAAGAAAGGACAATAAACTTGAACATTCTAAATTATATATAATACCACCATCCAAAGTAACTGGTATTGTTCAAATATTATGATTTTCAGATTTTCTATGTAATAAGTGAAAGTTCGAGACTATCATGGCACAAGGACACAAGCGTGTGTCCGTAAACGCGGCGGGTTATGGGTTCGATCTCTACTCGAGAAAGTAAACTATTTAATGTTTTGAAATGAATATTTATTACATTCATTTCTTCTATAACGAAGGCAAAGCGCATCGAGTTCTGCCACTTAACAAGCAATATTTCGAATTCAATAAAATAATTTTGCGATGAATAAATATAAAATCAAAAAATAGAACCAAAAGTTTGAGTATATATATTTTTTGCACTTAATAAGACATGTTTTAAAATCAATCCAAATAAAGCTAATATTAAAATATTTCATCCTTGACTTTAAATGCAACTTCAATACACTATGTGTAGATTGGCGAAAGTTAACATCACACTTACCAAAGCGAGAACCATTTAGATGTATATATCAAAAAAAAAGAAAAAGTTAGAGTTTGCTAAAATTAAACAATATAATTATATTATAAAATATATGGATAGGTTCTTTTATGCGTCTTAGGATACTACCAGCCAAGGCCGAGCTCACATTAATCTAAACCAAGACAAATGTCTGTATTATGGTCAATATAAATTTTATACTCCCAGTCATTAAAACTGGCCTGAAATCGTAGTAGATATATACATTTTCTTAAACAAAATATACATTACGGTAACTTCACTGCTACGACAATATAAATTTTATAAGTGTTATAAAGCGCCAGTTATTTTTTTAATTAACGAATATAATTTTATAAAAAAAGTAAAAATCGCTTCTATATACCTCATACAAGTGATGTAGAAGGTGCTCTGAGCTATATATTATATATGCCTAAACTGGTGTACGAGTAACTTCTAAAGAGTTTCATTATGCAAGTTCTGACACCATTAGACTAGCTCTATATTAATTAGATAATTGTATTTTCACCTAAATTTTGTAATAATAATAATAATAAGAGGATCAGATTTAGTTTTTTAGACTTTATACATAATTAGAAGTCAAATATCTTTGAATATAATTCATAGCTTTTTGTTAAAATCATATTGAAACAGCCATTGTTTAATATTTGATATGAGAAAATTAACGAACACAAGACTTAGTAAATATTGATATTAGATGTGTCGAACAAGCTTGTTATTCAATGCACACAAGTATATTTGTTCTGGCTTGAATTCCATTTTACCACTAATTAATATGTAAACATAATATTCACTTCATCCGTTAATCCAATACTTCCACTAAAATCACATGATTAATTGGATGGCGTTCAATCTTATATATTATAGTACAAAAAATATTTTTCATGTTTTTTTATAATCGTTTGTGTGTGAAGCAAAAAAAAAAATCTTAATTTCGTTGTGTTTTTCATTAATTTATCTTTCCTTATCACAAACTATTTCAAAAAACTGTCCGTCCGCTATTATATTATTATAACTTTTTTGTTTTTGAATCAGATTAAATAAAATAGACACTAAATTAAATATAGGTTTGCCTAAATATAATCGGTTAAGTCGTTTCTATGATTAGCATCAAGAAACACAGAGACAAACGGACAAAAAGCCACATTTTGTTTTGTACCAAAGCAACAAAAGGGAAAACAATATTTTTTCTAGTAAAAATCAAATGAACAATTACCTTATTATCAGACTTTACGTTGCTTCGTATCTGTTTTATTTTTTTAATAAAAAAAAAAAAACAAAAATAATATATAAATAAATTAAAACTTAATAATCATAAATTAACAATAAAAACAATAATCATTGCTTATAGTGCTACCATTTGATTGCATTATACATATCTACAAATCGTTTTATTTCTTCACATGGCAATATTTCCAAACGATTTATCACGAGTAATAATGTATAAATAAGTGATATTTTCCAGGTGAACGGCGTGATGCGTCAGCGCCTGTGATGTGCGGTCTAATATGCAGTGGGGCGGCCTCTACTTTGTGTGTTTAGCGTTATGCTGTTTTCATACTGCATCAGGTAAGGTTATTAAAAATGTTGAAATACTAATATGAAGATGTGGAGTTTGTTTGGTTGAATTCAGTATTCTCAAAGGTTACTGGTTCGAATTGTTATGCCAAAAATGTTTCTATTTGGCTATTTGATTTATTAGACAAAGCTATATTAAAGCTATATCAAAGCTATATCAAAACTATGTCAAAGCTATATCAAAGATATATTACATAGAGGCCCACTCGAAGAGGTGAAATTTACTATTTTCAATTTAAATATTTAATGCTTACGTTTTTTGGCTCTGGTACAAGGTAAAACGCGGCTTTGAGTTCCGCCACTTAACACGCAATACCTCAAATTTGAAGGAAAGTGGGAAATGGAAGTAGAACAGAGTGTCTTAACACTAGGTCCTTAAGTTCCCTCTGCTTATCCTGCCATGTGCAGGACACAGCGTGAAGCCGGGTAACTTACCTATATTACATAACATTAAACGTTTCATTAAACCCGCGTTATTTTTGAATCCGATCTCTAATATATATCATTTTGATAGAAGAGCAATACCGCAGTTACAGTCACAGTTATAAAATTATAATTAATCTTCTTATGATCTTTTGTTACTATAAACTACGTTTCCTTTAAACATTTTTTGCATAATATGATAAAAACGTAAGTACGACGATAATTTTCAAATATTCTGTATGACTATATGGCTTATCAAAAAATCAAGTGTTATTAAAAGAGATCATCGTGGCGCAGGGACACAATTGTGTAACTGCAAAGGTCAGAGGTTGTTGGTTCGATCCCTACTCGAGAAAGTGAAATAGTTAATATCTTCAAATGAAATATTTAATATTTACATTTCTTCACTCTGGAAATAAGACAAAACGCAGCGTTGAGTTCCGCCGCTCAACACGCAATCGCTTAAATTCGGCGAATAGAAACGGAAGTGTCTCAATGAAGGAGTATCTTAACAGTAGGTACCTAAGTTCCCTCTAACTACCCTGCCATGTGAGGTATACAGCGTAAAACTGAACTAAACAGAATTGAATTAAAAGTGTCATTAAATATATGATTCAATAAACAAACACATGCGATCATAACGAAGCGTTAATATTAACCAATATGCTAACTAGCGCGTTTATATATGCAAAGTAGACAATTTATAACCTTGTAAATGCAGTGTTTTAAACCAAGCTCAACTATTTTATCTGCTTAGTTTAAGTTTGTCTGAAATTGGCAAATGTATCTATTACTTATACAAATGATACTAGTGTAGTCTAGCGTAGTCTAGAATACTAAAGAAATACTTTTTAGAATTTTATTTTTATTCAATGTAAAATTTTTTACAGGTGTTTATAAAAACTTCTTTCATGTATATGAAATATCCCTTTTAAAATATTAACATCATTATCATGTGATGGTAGTTGATTCAATTCTACAATATGATGATGAATCACTTTTTATGGTTTGACTATTATATTTAAAACTTCACTGATATATATATATATATATATATATATATATAAATATATATATATATATATATATATATATATATATATATATATATATATATATATATATATATATATATATATATATATATATATATATATATATATATATATATATATATATATATATATATATATATATATATATATATATATATATATATATATATATATATATAGATATATATATATATATATATATATATATATATATATATATATATATATATATATATATATATATATATATATATATATATATATATATATATATATAGATATATATATATATATATATATATATATATATATATATATATATATATATATATATATATATATATATATATATATATATATATATATATATATATATATATATATATATATATATATATATATATATATATATATATATACATATATACATATAGAAAAAAGACATTTACTTTTTGACCTGTCTAGGCTAACAAACCATAATTTAAATTAAAAAAAATTAAATAAATGTACATACACCTTACATATTTATTTTTTAAAGTCTACATTCGTTCGTGTGTGTAATGTAAAAATGCTGTCCCTATACATTTTACTTACAATTTATCAGGTGGAAGACGTCTAATAAAAGCAAAACACAATTGTAGAATAATATAAAATAAAGCAGTAGGTTTTGTCGGTTAACAGTGAAACTCTGTTACGAGTAAGGGAGCATTGTCAACGAAACCTATTTAGAACCGGGGAAAAGCTGAAAAGAAATAATAGAAGTGATATCCGTGGTCGGACATGTAGACTGATGTAATTAAGTACCTTTGTTGAACAACGTAACTTAAAAGGGGTTTATATTGTATTTATTCACTCTAAGTTTAAAGCTATATTTTTTAATTAGAATTTTTTAATATTCGTACGTTTAATATGTATAGGTAAAATTGTTTAATTTACTCTTTGATATGTTTTCGTTAAAAGCGAAAGCATAATGATCATATAAATATTCATAACAAAACACTCACCATTAACAAACCAAGCCACACTTAAAAAACTTACTCGTTTTTGCATACTTAATTTGTACATTAATAAAACTTAAAATAACTTTTAATGAGGAAAATTTAAATTTTTGTTTATAATTAAAATAAAAATGCGTATTAAGTATGTTATGGAGTGTACATAAAAACTTATTATTTCATATTTACGACTGGGGACAAATTTCATATTTCACTTATATATATATTACAAAACTTTTGAAATGTTTTATAGATGGAATGGGAATTACCACTTACACAAATTTTCACTACTTTCCCACTTAGTTCACAGATTTTCAAGAATATTTATTTGCTTCTTATACGACTTTTACATATTTTATGATTTTTCTACCTCAAATAAGTTACAATAGAAAATATAAGATATATTTTCAAATTCAAAGACATCTATATAGAAAGAATTTGCAAATATTTGAGGGCATTTAAATGAAATTTTATCGTTGCAAATGGCAAATTTTATCTATTAATTCATATAAAAATTGCCATTAAGATTATTTCTAGGGACCTGCACTTAGTCAAGAGCACATGCGTGTGACTGTAAAAATGTAAAGCGCGGCGTTAAGTTCTTCCACACCGCCGGAAAGCGGGAATCGTAACGGAGTGTCTAAACATTAGGTTCCTAAGTTCCCTTTGCCTACCCGGCCATGTGCAGGATATTACGTGAAGCTAAAATATAACTGCATTTTAAGTAGATAATCTCATTGAAAATATCACTTTTGAGAAAATTTGTTTTATGAGCTATTCAATTTTTATTCTTATTTCTTATCAATAAATTACGAAGAGAATAAGGGCGGCTACTTTTACTAGCAGAAATATGAAATCTTTATCTTTTCGCTTTAATAAAATTCAATCAGGTTTCATTTTCAAATATCCTGAAGACATTAAGGTATTTAGGGAACCGTTTATAAAGGAAATTCGGTTCGCTCAAATTCACATAATGGAATGAAGTTTTACAATCAATTACTATTACGTGCCATCTGTTTCAGAAGAAATGAAATATTTTTATAGGCCAGAAAAGATATTTGTATGAAAGGGGATTTTTAGATTTTATCGCTTTATGTAGGGTAAAACCAGGATAGACGCCATAGCTGCCTAGTTCCGAAAATATTAATCGTTTTAAATAAATTCTATTAATTGAGCGAATTTAATCTTTTGCGTTTTCATAGATCCTTTTTTGGGACAGATTGTCTTTCAATATCAATAGTAAAAAAAAACGAAAATAGATTTGATACGTGCGATTACGCCGGTAGGATCACCCTGGTGTCGTAAGAGGAGACTGAAGTACATGTACACGTTTAAGGGGGGTTTGCATAGATATATATTTATGAATGATTTATTTATTTCTAAAACAGTGTTTATTTTCTCTATAAGTGTTCGGTTCTATTATATCTTTATTAGGTACTTTCTTGTTTTGAAATATTTAATATTTTCAATCTAAATATTTAATGTTTCATTTCTTCGCTCTGGTAATAAGACAAAGCGCGGCGTTGAGTTCCGCCACTCAACACGCAATGCCTCAAATTCAGCGGAAAGTGGGAAACGGAAGTGGAACGGTGTGTGTCTTTACACTAGGTTCCCGGGTTCCCTCTGCCTATCCTACCTCGTGGGGGATACAGGTACTTTCTTATCATTTTTCATGTTTTTTTATAGTATCAATTTTAGTTCCCTTCTCCAACTCATTTGCTGATTTTTTTATTTTTTATATTTCATCTACAACCTTCCAATATTAATCTTATCAGTTAAAGTGAGAAAAAAATACCATAACCCGAGGTTTTCCTCTGTCTACCTCACAATTTGTAAATAATTACAAATTCTTTATATAATATAAAGAATTACATTATGCAAGCTAACTAAACATGGTGACTAAAACATATTAAATTTAACATAATTGATCAAAAGTATTGAGTAAAAATTAATATACCAACAGGGTTAAAATACGCCACAGTAATTATTTAACTTCTGCCGCGTATTTTAACCCTATTATATATAATTATTTTAATTATATAATATAATTATTTTAACTATGTAATATATTTATTTTAAATATATTTAGTGCAATTTAATTTGTTATCTCTGGCAATCAATTATTTCTCGATCATAAATAGAAAGTGTCATATATTTATATATTTTTAGAAAGCAGAGCGTCTATTCCAATAGGGCATCCATCTTTGTTTTACAATACTATTTTATAACCTTAGTACAGTCTTTTTTTACTTTTACTTGACGTAAATATCAGAAAACTAGTGTTAAGATATTATATTGCCCAATTTTCGAAACATTTTGTACTGAGCGATGGAATTCAATGCCGTGTTTTGTCTTGTCGCACCAGCCAGGGCCAGAAATAAAAAATGTTGTTATTTCTTTTGACCAGAAATTCGTTTCCCGAACTAGAACTTATAAGTTAGAGAAAAATAACATACTAAGCTATACGATAGATAAACCACACAGCGATTTCTCCTCCCGCCAAATTAACAGTTTCATCGCTAGAGTGTTAGTACTAACTTTAATCAACTTAGTTGCATAATAATATATTTCATTCTAAAATTAGTCCACTAATAAAATTGGATTGTTTTATATGTTTGCTATGGCAGAAATAGATCTACACCAAACAATATATATTATAGAACCACTGCGTATTCCGGAGGATTATCACACAAACGGCGTTCGAAGGCGTCGGAGCGATGAAAAGGACGGGCTCGCCCTGTCCAGGGAGATATTCAGGAATATTACCAAGAAACTCCGGGAAAATATCAAACGAGAAGGCGCTACAGACGTGAACGATCATTTGTTACAGAGTGAGTATCGATTTCAGCCTTTGTGAACACTAATGTATTAAGTGTAAGATAGACACGAGAAAATGTTATGTCCTTTGGAAATGCCTGGATGCATTGTGGTTGGTTCAGTTTGAACAAAATTTTGTTATTGTGTAGGTATACAACATTGTGATAGTTATATTAAAGTAAAAAAAAGTAAATAACTTAAAAACGTGTAGAATATTCGTGAGTTTTGAGTATGTTAGTAGTAGTAGTTAGTAGTGCCAAAATATATGTGCAATATTAGTGCTATATCAATTTCGGGAAATAATTATAATTTTTAAAATAATTTGTTTAATTTCGCAACGTTATACGTCTTATCTCAAACAAAGGTGGAAAATTGAGGACGAAATATCTTCACACTTGATTTCATGTGCCTGTTTTACGGAAAAACCCTTAATAATTTCAATTTATGTTATTATATAACAATATAATAATTATTATACTTAGCTTCTAAGCTTGTTTATGAAATTAGCCTACTGCGAAAGTAAGAGAGTTATATTAAATGTAAATGACGCCCTCATATATGAGCATATTTGAGCCCTCTTGCTAAAGCAAAACTACATCTTAGAGTCGAGTAGTTTTGTAATAAAATATTTACTTACGCAGCTTCATCTACTTAACTCACTTAAATCTGTTGAAAACTTAATTCCGGGGAGAAAATATTTCCTTTTTGTTGTTTTGATTTTGTTTCATCTTCTTCGTCCCTTATGTATGTAATTTCCGTATATCAAATGCTAAATGTTTGGAAAAATATATAGTAGCGGGAGCTTAACGTGCGCCTCTTAGATAGTATCTAAAATTAAGTCTTTGTTCATTTTGAAATATTTTAGGTACTGTCTTCATTTTAAAAAAGTATTTAACGTTAATTTATGTAAAATTCCTTCCATATATATAATAAAGTATAGAATAAATATTCATAAGTTTACAATTCACTAATTCTTGCTTAAATACTCTCTTGTTTTATATAAATACTTACAAAATAAAGCTTGTGATATATTATACAGTTATGTTCTTAACTAAAGCAATATTGTTTAACAGACAAAGGCGAAGAGTCTCGTCACTACGCGCCGTATCAAGAGTATCATCACTATGAGAGACACTGGGGTCCATATTTTGAAGAGAGAAACATCACTCAGGTCACGGCGCATGTGGGTTCCGAAGCTCTCTTACATTGTCGCGTTGTGATGCTTAAAGATAAAACAGTAAGTTAGAATATTATTTAACATATACATACCTATATATATACTAGTGTGCAATTGTTTAATGCTTATTTTGGCTACACGCGTTAATTTCTTGAATAACCGTTGTGAAGGAAAGGTATATTACATCACGTTAATCATTTCCATGTAGCCCTCTGTACCTGGGGTTCGAATTAGCTCGGGACCTAATAATAAATCATAACTTTTAGTTATTACCATTTGACCACGTAGGAAACGGAAGAAAGCTACTTTAAATTATAATGTAATTTATAAAAATATTAAAAAAAAACATGTTCATATATATATATATATATATATATATATATATATATATATATATATATATATATATATATATATATATATATATATATATATATATATATATATATATATATATATATATATATATATATATATATATATATATATATATATATATATATATATATATATATATATATATATATATATATATATATATATATATATATATATATATATATATATATATACATATATATATATTATATATATATATATATATATATATATATATATATATATATATATATATATATATATATATATATATATATATATATATATATATATATATATATATATATATATATATATATATATATATATATATATATATATATATATATATATATATATATATATATATATATATATATATATATATATATATACATATATATATATATATATATATATATATACATATATATTCTGTAGTTAGGCCTGGCGTGGCGCAGCGGCACAAGCGTGTGACTGTAACCGACAGGTTCTAGGTTCGATCCCTGGTCGAGGAAATGAAATATTTAATATTAAAAAAAAAATGTATTTAATGTTTCATTTCTTCGCTCTGGTAATAAGGCAAAGTGTGTCATTGAGTTCCGCCACTGAACATGCAATGTCTCAAATTCGGCGGAGGGTGGGGATCCGAAGTGGAACGGAGTGTCTTAACACTAGGTTCCCGGGTTCCCTCTGCCTACCCTGCCTCGTGCGGGATACAGCGTGAAGCTAAGTAAGTAAGTAAATATTTAACGATTTCATTTCTTCGCTCTAGTACAAGGCAAAACGCGGCGTTGAGTTCTGCCACTCAACGCGCCATACCTCGATTTCGGCGGAAAATGGAGAACGGAAGTGGAACGGAGTGTCTTAAGACTATGTTCCCTTGTTCCCTCTGCCTACCCTGCCATGTGCAGGATACAGCGTGAAGCTGACAATATTCTGTAGTAAAAAAAAAGAAACTCTTATCACTGTTTCTTTGGAGCACAAATTATTATAGGTATTCCCTTTTGTAACTTCTCGATGAATCCCGCACATAGCAGGGACGGCAGAGAGAAGCTGGTGTAGACACTCTGTTCTCATGAAGACGTATCCGTTCTCCGCTTTCCGAAAATTTAAAGCATTGCGAGTTAAGTGGCGGAAGTCAACGCAGCGCTTTGTCTCGGTACTAACGAGCAAAATGAAATTATAAATATTTTATTACCTCGAGTGGGTCGCATGCTAGTGCTTTTGGACGACGACTGGCCTCAGCATTTCATAGAAAAAAATATGAAATTCCTAAAATTAACACAAAATCCGCATTTTGCCGGTATTTGTACTGTAACATCACTTGCATTAAATTTTCATCACGATATCCATATGTACACATATATTTTATACTAATTAACATTTTAACCAGCAAATTATTAATTATTTTCCAACTTACAACGTATTTTGTATTTGAACAGGTCATGTGGCTCAGGAACACGACGGACACGGCTCAACTGCTAACTGTCGGGCCGGCACCTTACGCTGGAGATAACCGCGTGGCTGTGAAGTTTCAATATCCAAATAACTGGAGGCTTAGCATTAATCCAGTAAAGTGGTCTGACGCAGGATTGTATATGTGCCAAATATCTACACACCCTCCGAGAACCATATATGCAAATTTCTCAGTACTTCGTAAGTAGATTAATGTATATCTTAGACTATAATACTATGTTCTCCAACTCGAGACGAAATTAATGCAAATTTTCAGAATCTCTTCTGTGCGTTAAGGAAATATGGCCCATATTCATTTTCTGAGTTTTCGTTTCTATTTACATGAATTCAAATAACAATAATAACGTTTGATAGTTTAATATATTTTTAAATGAGCATTAACTAAATAGAGTATAAACGAGACACGTTTATGATTATTTATTAACATCTAACATTTTCACTAAATCCAATATTCCATTTCTCTTTAAACGAGGAAAATGTAATTCAATACCAACGCTGGCATTGATGAAAAAGGAACTAATCTCAGCTTTTTCCGTCCCTTAACTTTAGACAAAATCCGATAGCTATAGGCAACAGGTAGCAAGGACATATGAAATTATCATAAAAAGAACATTGACTTTAAAGCCTTTTACCGATTATTCACTTTTTATTGGGGTTAAATAGAGTGGCAAACGATACACGGGAATCGCTTAATACAAAATGAAAACGCGAGTGATTAATACTATTAAAGCCTGTAATGTTGCAAAGGATGAACGTTAAATATACCGATATTGCTTTTGGTCTTCTCGTATAAAACATTTTGTAATTTATAATTAGTTTGATCGTCAATACAAAGGCTTTTATATTATGTATGTTAATTGTCTACGTTTTATTGTGTACAAATTTTTGGTGTGTCAATATGTGTACATTTTTAAACGATGATTCTAAATAAATAAAAATATTTAGAATAATTTTAAGCAAACTGCATATTATAAAATTATTATCTATAACATTGTATTACATATCAAAATTTAATACTTTATCAAAGCCAGGTGTTAAGAATGTATGTATCAACGGTAATCTTCACTTTTCACATCTCACTGTAGTGAGATGTGCTTACAAGAGCATTATCCATAATGTGCGCTCCTGAATCGATAATACTTAGCAATAACCTACTTTTAAAGTAATAAAAAACAGATATTGCGGTTAAACCAGTTTATACGAATTATATAGGTTCATTTTATATTTATGCCATCATTTTTTACAGCTCCCGTATTAACAATAAATGGTGATAAAACACACGACGTAAAAGATAGATTCTATAAAGCTGGAAGTTCTATAAAGCTTTCCTGTGTTATAGCAGATGAATACGTTTCATCTTTGCCCACTAAAGCGACGGTAACTGTCAAAACGATGCCAACTACTACAACTCCTCTAACCACTACTACAGAATCAACTACTAAATTGAGTACAATATTCAATAGAATAGATTTAATGCTAAATAAAAGTTGGAGTGTAGAAACTACGACTATCACGTCTACAGTTAGTATAAGTACAACAACAAAAAGCACGGAATGGAAAAGTACTACCGGACCGACTACTGTAAAACCGGTTGAGAAAACTATACTTAACAACGTTTATGGTCTTTCTTGGAAGAAACAAGGAGTTGAGTTTAATGAATCTATCTCTTGGCGTAATATGAGGTAAATTTTACTTTAAGATAATGCTTTAGTCGAACTTGACTGAAGTAATAGTAAACTTTAGTGTACGCGACATGTGTAGAAATATGGACGGCAATGTAGCGCAATTAGTACTTACTTTGCTGATAGTGGTCACATTCTAATTAGTAAGTTAATATTCTGTATAATATTTTATCAGTTCCTTAGTTGGTTTAAGACAGTGCATAGAGCAAAACAATTTATCTTCTAGCTTTGTTAGATTATATGTTTTTATTTTTATAATATTTTTTTTATTTATATATTTTGCATAATAACAGCTAAGTGATAACAATTGTTGGATCCTGTAATAAACACAAGAATCACGTTCTAACTTGAAGATAAAAGAACCGATGAATAATATCAAAGGAATCTAGGTTGTGAAAGTCATTCGATATGGAATCGAGAGAGCGGCCGCTCGCTGAAATCAATAAGTCATAACAATAGTAGTCTTATGAACGGATAACATTTTATTGTAATCATTCTTTTTGTTATGTTCTTTTCATTAAAAATCAATTTTTCGACATGTTTGAGAAAATATATACTATAATAAAATTATTTGCATAATTTATATTTTGTATTTCAGTGCCACAATTAGTGTTAGTTCCGCGTCCCAAAATGATAGCGGCACATATACGTGCTATTTGCGGAATCATTCTCAAGTTACTGTCAACGTGCACGTTTTAATAGGTAAGTAATGGCCTTCTGCAGCAAAGTTATAACTTATTGAGATAAGTTAATAAATAATAAGACAAACCTCAAAAGCAAAAAGGGAAAAAAAATTGATCGTCTCATATTTCTTTGGTGTTCTTTTTAAGACTAAAATTTACAATAGTTATGGTAGAGGGCAATAATTATCGAAAAAAAAAATATAAACGTTGTTATTTTTTGTATTTTTTAAATTATATTTACATAGAATTTAATATTTATTTCATTTACTTCCTTGTAGGTGAAAATCAAGCTGCTGTCCACCATGATACATGGAATAAGGGTTCCATGTTCTTGAATATTCACCGTTTAAATTTATTTATCTTTATTATATTGTTAATATTGTTTAATTGAACTAATAAGCAAATAATCTTGTACCTGATATTTTAGTTTATATATAAGTTTCTAAAAAATACTTAGTATATATGGAATTTACACGTTGACAATTGTTTTAATTTTCGGCCTGGTTCTACAATAATTTGTAAGTAAAAAAAACAACATTTGGCATCACCAAATATCGTTTTTTTTTTTTCAAATTAAACAAATAAATTATGAACAATACCAACGCTCTTAATCACTTTTTAATATATATTATCTGTATGTTTATGAAAACTATGCTGTATTATTTTTATAGTTTACGAATAAAATAACTAGAGTTAAAGTTTTGGTAAAAACAATTAACTTCAGAACTATAACTAATAAAGATATTTTTTCAATCGAATTTATTTGTCTATTACTATGTATCCGGAAATATTATACTTATTTATATTATTCTTTATTTTGTTAAAAACCTTCACATTATTTCTTAGTTTATATATATTGTTTTAAATAAAACAAACATTCCCGCAATAAAATAGGCCACAAGGACCAAAAATCAAGTGGTATTGAATAAAAGAGTATTAACACCAAATATTTACAATTTAAATTTAAAGTAAATATTCCGTATATAATATTAAAACCTCATATTACGATACTAAAAATCCACACTATAAATAATTAAGTGGATACCACAAATGTAATTTAATACTTGGCTAGCATCCTTTCAATATATAATATTATTAAGATCTAGTTATACGTTTTTAAGTGTTAAACCAATATTTAGGCTACACGTTGTACATAATAGAAATTATCGTTCATTATTCAACGTTAGTTTAGTAAGATAAAATATTCATACAATATTACATGTATTTACGTTTTTTAATGTATTAAATACACATGTACAGTCTGTTCTTATCATGATCTAAATTATGGAAAGTTAATTATAAGGCATGGCCGTTATGTTAAATTTATTATGTTTCCTTATTCAATAACTTAATTTGTTAACGATAAACAGTATAGTTTGATTATTTATTGTCAAATAACAAACAAGCTAATTAATATATAAATAATATAATCGAAATTTGTTTTATTTTCATATCTCCTTAAAAATGTCTCCTTAAAAATGTCATGGCACAGTAGAACAGCATCAAATAGTTAATGTGGTGGCTGTTTATTCGATCTTCATTAAGGGAAACAATTATAACTATATAAAATTCATTTTCCCCTCCATTCTCTAGTAGATAATCTTGTCTTATTTAATCACAGCCGAAAGCGGGTAGTAGAGTCTTTAAACATCTCAGCTAGATGTTAAAATACTTCTGATTCCCTTTTCAAATTCCATAATTTTCATATGGAGGAAAGAGTTTGTTTGTTAGTATAGCTTCACGCACAATGTATCCAGCACAAAACAGGGTATGCATTGGGAACCTAGGAGCAGACTTTATAGATACTGTTTCCGTTAAGACACTTCCGTTCGTCAAATTGTGGAGCACTGCATGTTAAGTAAGTGCCCTCATCGCCGCGCTTTTCCTCTTGTTACCAGAGTAAATAAATAAAAATCTTAAGTATTTAATTGTCTTTAGTCGGGATCAAATCTACAACCTGTCGCGTTCATAATTTGTGAGACAGATAAAATTGCAAATCTTTTTAGGGATCACTTTATTGTTAAGTCACCAAAAGGGCCTTCTGAGTCGGTGTAGAATGTTGAGACTAACAGAGACTTGGGTTATTTAGCTATAAAGAAGTTTCTCCTGCTATTAGAGTATATTAGAGTATGACCAGAGGTAAATCTCCAGGTCATGATGGTCTTAGCATTGGGCATCTACAGTATGCAGGTTCACACATGTCCAGAATTCTGGCAATAATGTACAATATTTGTATTAGCCGCAGTTTTATTCCGAGTAATATGATGCGTACGTTAGCAGTGCCAATTGTCAAAAATAAGATAGGTGACAAAAATAATTATAGGCCAATCTCACTGACTACAGTAATATCGAAGGTATTTGACAGCTTGCTTAATACACAGCTCTATAAATACTTTAGGCCACATGATAACCAGTTTGAATTTCGACCCGGATTATCAACAGAGAGTGCTGTGTTGGGTCTTAAGCGTGCTGTCACATACTACGTTAAAAGAAAAACGCCAATTTATGCCTGTTTCTTGGACTTGTCAAGGGCTTTTGACCTTGTTTCTTACACTATATTATGGATTACTTGAAAATGCTTTACTACTGAACTCACTAGTATTTTGAAATATTGGTATGGAAATCTGGTCAATTATGTTCGATTGGCTGGCGTCTTGTAACAATCGTAAGGGTTGGAGTGCGGAGCTAGGCAGGGAGGATTGAGTTCACCAATACTTTTCATTCAATCTTTATGTAAAGATTGAAATAGTTGCTTGAGGAGCTCAGTAGCACCAGGTATGGCTGTTACATCGACGAAATTTGCATAAATAGCATTAGCTACGCCGACGACATGGTGTTACTGAGTGCTTCAATCTGTTGTTTAAGAAAGCTGTTAAGCCTGTGTGAGTCATATGCTGATAGACATGGATTGACATATAATGCCAAAAAAAGTCCGTTATGATCTTTCAGGCCGAGGGTAAAACGCCAAATTATGTCCCACAAATTTCCTTAAACGGAATACAACTAATAAGAGTTGACAAATTTAAATATCTTGGACATATGTTGACTTCCGACCTCAAAGACGATATAGATATTGAAAGAGAACGGCGAGTCTTGTCAGTTAGGGTAAATATGTAGACTCGACGATTTGCACGTTATACTGATGAAGTAAAAGTCTTTCTTACTTACTTACTTAGCTTCACGCTGTATCCTGCACAAGGCAGGGTAGGCAGAGGGAACCCGGGAACATAATGTTAAGACACTCCGTTCCACTTCCGTTCCCCACTTGTTCGGGAAATCGTATAATGCCCTTTGCGTGCAGTATAATAATTCTTTCAGAGTGTTGCTAGGGCTGCTTTGTCTCTGTAGTGCATCAGGGATGTTTGCGGCAGCTAGAGTGGATTGTTTCTATGCCAAAATGCGTAAAAGGTGTGGGTCTCTTATACGTAAAATTCATAGCAGTACCAACAGCATCCTGCAAATGATTGCTGGTCGTCTAGACTGCACATATGTAAGTCATTGTTGTGTTGTGTCCACGGAAATGGCATAGATATAAGTCGTGTCGTTTTAAATATTTAATTTTAAGTTTTTAATGCTGCAAATATAATTTTTAATTCTGTGATACTTACACATTGAGTATTAGTTACTTTTATTATATTATTACAATCACACACTTGTGAACACAAGCACAAGAGCATTATGCTACGATGGATCCAAAGACAAAGACAAGGACATAGTTGACTAAGATGAAATTTGTCACAAAAATCATACATAGTAAAAAAATGTACTCGTATCATATAAAATATTAGCAAATTACATGTTCCATAGAAAACATGAATTCAAAAGGCTTTGATTTTGCATCATATTGCAAATACAAATAAGTTAATAAAACCCGCTTGAAAATGAAAATAAGCTTCATTTTGATCATCCAATTCTTGACGAAGCATGAAATCGGTGTTTTTGTCATTATACCTTTAAAATACATTTTATTAGTAAAACAAAATTAACACCCATTTCGAATCAAGATTGTTAGGTTGTACCCTGCACATAGCAGACTAGTCCAATAGAACCTGCGTACCTAGTGTTAAAACCCTCTGTTCCTTGAAGACACTTCCCGCCGAATTGTGTGTTCAGTAGTGTAACTAAACGTCGCGCTTAGGCTTGTCGTTATCTGAACAAGTAAATGATAATATTTATTTTCCTCTAGGCAGGATCGAATCCACAATCTGCCGCGTTTAAAGTCGCACACTTGTCGTTCCTAACGCCACGTTGGGCTTTTATATACATATATAACTTGTTTTTTTTAACTTAACGATAGCAAGGAGAGAGTATCTGAGAACCTAGTGTTGTGATGTTGGGACACTACGTTCTTCAATTGTTTTGAGTATCGGAACTCAACATTGCTCTTTGCCTCGATATAAGATTTTATTAATAAATCATAATATTAAATATTTCAGTCCCAGAGTGGGAACTGAACCATGTGCCTCAGCACTATGACGGCCTGTAATTGATGATAATGACTATTTTATCAATGTAATAATAATTTTAAAATTTTGTCAGTTTGTCCTTGAGTTTGTGTACTACATAATTTTCACTACAGTATTTTAGCGAACTTTCCTTAACATTAGTTGTTGAAAGTTAACAAATACTTGTTATTTGTTATATTTCAATATGGATTCATAAATAAAAGTGCTACAAAATTACTGTATAATTGAATTGTGATTTGAAATTTTATATATATATATATATATATATATATATATATATATATATATATATATATATATATATATATATATATATATATATATATATATATATATATATATATATATATATATATATATATATATATATATATATATATATATATATATATATATATATATATATATATATATATATATATATATATATATATATATATATATATATATATATATATATATATATATATATATATATATATATATATATATATATATATATATATAAATTTAAGGGATTAACTGATAATGCTAGTAATATTTTAAACAAAAAATAATTGAGAAAATAATGAAATTATGTTTCATAAATACATTTTATTCTAAAACGGCACGTGAGGGCGCAAGAAAATTTTGGATTTACTTTGCGGTTTACCGTATTTCATTTAGTTCAGCGCCTAAAATGTGCCAGCTTAGACGAGGAATAATATTTTTATCATATAACAGGCTTATGTGGAAAAAGGCTGTTTTATACGAAATATGTACGTGTTTTTTGTTAATATTAATGATATTGATGTACTAGGTAGTTATAAATGAATAAGTACATATACTTGTATGAGTTATTTGACAAGTTTTTTAGAATTGTAAAAAAATCAAAAAGAGGCAAAATCACGTAAAATGCTTACAAAGTATCAAACTGGAATCTGAACAGACCTAAAGTTAAATATTTAAACAGACTTGAATAAAGCTACTGAAAACGTAACAGTTTTGAAAAGGATAACGTTCTATCGTTTCATATTAAAATTCCGGACACACAAAGCTAAGCTGTAAACTATCAACGTGGGTGGATAATAGAAAAATGAGATATAGATAAAAATTCACGTAGAAAATATGAATTTCACTTTTCATTTACAATTTGTTTGTGCATATTTCTCAGTAACATGCAAACATGTTAGTTTAAAAAATGGACAGTTAAAAAAACATATATTTACGTTACTAACTATATAGAAAATACTGCAAGCAAATTTTGAAACTCAAATTTGCTTAGAGGTTTTAAAGGGTTGTTTTTGAAGCTGATAGTTTATGCAACTTCGTTATTAGAAGTGCTAAGAGATTTTTCAAGCAAATTATCTCTTTTAGCTTATAATATTAGGATAGATTAAAATTTTTACCACTTTGTCATAAATCTGTACTTATAAGAAATCAGTAATTGAACACCATGGGTATATAAAAAAATATCTTATATGGGCCCTATTACATTGTCAAACATAATCAAGAAAAATAACCACTTTTCTAATGTTTTACTTTTAAAATATAACAATAAACGAATGTTTTAAAAACTCATATAATTTATAGGTAATTAGTACAGTCGATCAAAGGGTACATTTCAAACTATTTTTCGGTTCGGTTCTTTAATTATGGCGTTCCGAGCGTGCCAGTTGAGCACATATCACTTTGCCAATGTCACGTTGAATGGAGAAGACACCAAACTATTTTTACTAATGGACCTACCATTGTTTTTTACCGAATACAAATTTGTTACTGACTTAGACATTTTTTTTTGTCTGATGTTCCACGATTATGATTCATTGAATTGTATAACATGTAGCCGACTAAATATTGTATATTCTATGAGAACGTAGAGACAAAAATATAAAAAAAAAATGCCAAAAAGCCGCCGTGTTTCAAATACACAATTTTAATGTATGTATTTTATTGTATATTAATTGAGAATTCTTGTGTCTTGTAAATAAAATTTCTTTTATAAAAAAACACATGATTTATAAATTGGTTTTTCTTTACGAAAAATATATAATATAATCTTTTGTTTTATATAACGTTTCGTAAATGCCGAGAAACAACAGCAACAATTATTTCAGTTCCAATTCACAACTTTTAAAGCTAAGAAATAGCTTGGTTTCATTACTTTTCTTATGAGTTGATTATTTATCTCAAAGCCGCCGCGCAATTTCAGAAACGAGACCTCGTTTAAGGATTTCGCTGTACATTTTACAATATACATTTACAGTTTAAATAATATTTTGTTAAGGTAAAAAATATTATTTGTCATCTGCATTTTTTTACATCTATTCTATAATACAACAAAACAATAAAACGACTAGTCCATTGGTGAACGAAATTTAAAGATTTGGAACTTCTGACGGCCACACGTAGCCCAGCAAACTTTATATAATACATAACAAAAACCACCGTAGCCAAAGTATATTTATATGGTTGATATTTTTCATTGCAAATAAAAATAATTAAAATTGAGGTCACTTTTTTGAAGTTTGACTAGAATAGCGATCGCTTTCTGTTTGATTTTTACCAATAGAAATTATAATTATAAGTTTGTTTTGCGATTAGCGTTTGCTTTTTCAAAAGCAGGGCTAATCTACATGCAATATGTCGAAACTCATACAAATAATATCACATTATACTTATATTTTTGCTATATAGTTTTCTATAAAACATATAGATATCGATTCTTTATAGTTCCTTTAAAATAAGCAATAATTGATAAGTGATAGATACAAAAAAAAACAGTATAATAATAAAAGGCAAAAACAAATGTACATACATAGCAAAAAGGAATTAAAAAAAATATTATATTATCATCTAGACGATATTTTATTGCAAAAAAATAACATAAAATCGTTAAGGTGAATATTATTTAACATTACAGTTTTGGTTCCTTTGTTGTGCGTTGATTATTTCTCAAGGCAGCGCTACGTTTACGCTACGTTAAGGCTAACGATGCCTCCTTATAATATCTCATTTTCCTTTCATCTTAGATACATATCATAATACTTTGTATTATCTTTTAAGTTTTGAAACACATTAAACAAACATGTATAACACAAAATAAAATAGTGTATTATTAAATAACTGCTGGAGTTTTTATGAATAAGAATAGTACTAATTTTCATATAATGGTAAATGTATTAGAAATTTAAGATTTTATATTAAATACATTAAATTGTAGTGTAAATTACAATTTATTATAGTTTCAATGATTACGAATAAAGTTCCAGATAGTTATCTGACAATTAATGCTATCTCACAGACAGAGGCTGCTTATATTATGTTTTTATTTATCCATCAAATTTCTAACTAATCTGGTAGAAAAAATGTAATATAAAATAATCTCCAACTAATCTTTCTTTTTTTTGCGCACGAGGCAGGGTAGGCAGAGGGAACTCGGGAACCTAGTGTTAAGACACTCCGTTCCACTTCCGTTCCCTACTTTCCACCGAATTTGAGGCATTTCGTGTTGAGTGGCGAAACTCAACGCCGCGCTTTGCCTTATTACCAACTAATCTGGTAGACAATAATCACCTACGGTGTAGATGACGGGACTTCAACAACATGATGATATACGATTATATATCTTGAATATTATCGTTATGATGTGTCTACTATAGATAATAAGTTTAGTATCTACTATGAAAAATATTTCTATCTCAGCGACTTTAATCATTAGTTACAGCTGCAAGAGTTGTAATGTGTACAATTAAAAGAAAAACGTTACAACCGTCCCCAATACTGTAAAGTAAACGAGAAAAATGGATGCGCTAGAATTCTACATGCAATAATCTTTTATAAAAGTATACAATATAACATACAAAATTTTGGCAAGTATTGCTTACTATAGTTACTCTCTAGATCGTTGCAATTAATTAAAGCTTATAATAAATTTACAAGCTTTACTTTCATAAACATTACAGTTTTTATAATCAAATATATAAGTATCAGATCAGTCGTGGCGCAGGGGGACATGTGACTGTGGGTTCGATACCCGCTTAAGGAAATTTCCTTTATTTAAATATTTAATATTTTCTATTTAAATTTACCGTTTTCATTTTTCGCTCTGGCAACAGAGCAACGCGTGGCGTTGAACTCTGCCACTCAATTAGCAATGTCTCTAATTAGGCGAAAAGTGGGACACAGAACGGAATCTTGACGTAAGGTTCTTAAAGTGGCCTCTGCCTACGCTGTCGTGTGCGGGATACAGCGTGAAGCTGAGTGAGTGAGTGAGTAAAATATATAATTAAATTTTATAGTATTACAACTTAATGAATGAACAAAATGAATGGACTTTTTAAGACCGACTCATCAATATCTTTCTATACTTTTTGCTTACACAGCTGCTTGGTCATAATATTTTAATATAGAACCGTAATAGTAAATTAATTAATTATGGGATGTCACTTTATAACTAACAAGCGATCCACCCTGATCTTGCCCGGCCTAGTTATGTTTTATTTTTCTATTATAAATTATAGTTATTTTATATTCTAATATATTTTACTACTATGAAGTTATACTTTCTGCTGCTTCTTGTTTTGCTTTTGTGTTTTCTTATATTTAAACCTGCTCTTTTCATATTTACCTGTAAGAGATTACCTATAGTAATATGACAGTCGTTACACACTACATAATGAGATCTTTGATTTTCACAATTATTACAAGTTTTAAATAAAATTTGTAGTAGTTTTTACTACAAATATTAGAGGCCTGTCGTCGCGCAGCGGCACAAACGTGCTACTGTAACCAATAGATTGTGGGTCCGATCTCCACTCAAGGAATTGGAATACTTAATATTTTTAATTTAAATATTTAATGTTTTCATAGGAAATGAAAACGCTCTGGTACAAGGCAAAACACGGCGTTGAGTTCCGCCACTCAACACGCTATGCCTCAAAATTCGGCGGAAAGTGGAGAACGGAAGTGGAACGGAGTGTCTTAACACTAGGTTCTCAAGTTTCCTCCGTCTACCCTACCATGTGCGGGATACAGCGTGAAGCTGAGTGAGTGAGTAGTAGTGTTTACCTGTGTCCATGTACTACTGCAAAGTATTCGTAACGTCGGGTTTTCAAAAATGTATATAAGTCAATATATGTGATTAATCCAGTTAAAATTGTTTTATTTAAAATACACGTAACATTTATATGTAAGTACCTATATATTTTCTTGTTTCACATTTAATTTTAAACTATTTTATGTGCAATATAAAATAGTATATTAATATTATTAGAAGTAACATTTTTTATAACTGATATCGTATGATATAGCGCTGCAAAGATAACTTTAAAAGAAATACAATTTTAAATATATTAAATTTACACTTAAAAAAAGATAAGAAATATAGTAGATTCCAAAAATATTTATATTTTAGATTTTTTTTTAACTTTATGTTAAGCAAGATAGAAACGAAGCTTTGGAATACTTCACAGTTTTGATGCAAAAAAATATAATAATTTTTTACCAAAACTTTTCTGTGGTTGAAATCAAGACACACATTTTTAATGTAAAAATCAGCCACTGATCAATACACTCACACGGCAGGTATAAAACAATAATAATTATTATACAGTTACGGCCTTGCATAACGTATTCTATAGTGTATTTACGAAAAATACGAAGCCAGGTCATGTATTCTCAACGGACGGCCCTGGCACATTTATACAGCTATATTAAAAAGTACAATAGAAATTAGGTTAGATAGTTAATTACACCTGTAGTATAGTTAACAAGATGAAAGTTATATATATATATATATATATATATATATATATATATATATATATATATATATATATATATATATATATATATATATATATATATATATATATATATATATATATATATATATATATATATATATATATATATATATATATATATATATTTTATTTCGATATTTCTATAGTAGTTATTATTATTGAAGATGCAGATAACACAATAAATTTAAAATTCAAAAGTGTTGATTTCTTAAAACTTTATTGAGGCGTATTTGATTGGAGTCGCATCGCGCTGAGGTTTTTAAGATCGTAAGTTTTGATTTCATTTGGGAGATATATTTAATTGAAACAATATATCAGTTTCTCTTATAAGATTGCACAAAGTGAATATAGTCTCGGATAGGTAAACAAGGAACAAAGTGATATTATTATATAAGATATTCCTAGGCATTCGATCAGATTCCCCCGCCTCTTGTTAGTTAGTCTTTATTGGCTGGCAGAGTGGAGCGCAAGAGCTATATCTTCGTAAAGGTGGAAGTGCTCAATCTGCATAATAGCGCGGAAACCCACTTTTAAAAAGGTAGGGTTCGTTTAAATATGAGATCTCTGAGGGGAGAAAAACATAATAACAATTCAGTTTGTCCATACTTTTTTATGTTATTTATATCGTACTTATTAATATTAATTTAAAATATAGTACTTTTACTATGTTTTTAAGTGTTATTCCACACTTAGGACAGAAAATACTAAACTTAAATTTAAAAAGCGTATAAAAATTTTGAACGAAGCAGGATTTGAACCCGCGCCTCTGGAATACCGTTCCAGCGCTCTGACCAACTAAGCCATTCGTTCTCACCGAGCTCCGTCGAAATTCTTATACGCTTGTTACAACTTATTTATGTTGTTAGCATCTTTGTAGGGAGATTTTTACAAATTTCCGCTACCCAAAGACAACTCGTAAGAATTATCGTTTGGCAAGAGAGAATACTATTTACTTTTAATATTTTACTATGTTTTAAAGTGTTATTCCACACTTAGGACAGAAAATACTAAACTTAAATTTTTATACGCTTTTTAAATTTAAGTTTAGTATTAAGATATAGAACTTACGCTATTATGACTCTACTTCAGACATCCAGCCAGTCTTCATACAACGTGCCCAAAAGAACTGAACAAAACAAAAATAATTCTATTTCAATCCAGTACGCAAACGGTCAAACAAACAAACAAAATTAAAATATGTCTGCGTCATGGTGAGGGCCGTGAATTGTAACTGAATACGTTTATGTAAGGCATAATATTATTATAATGAAACAAATCGTGTTTAGGCAGAAAATCTTCCAATAACTTAAAGGAAATTAAACAAACATAGAGTCAAAAAGTGACACGTGAAGGGACAGTACGGTCTGTAAGACAAAAAAAAAAGAAACAGTCAGGTGTGGCTTAGTCGTCAATGCAGCCGTTTATTGGAAGTGAACATGTTTGTAAAAGGGGGAATCTTTTTTTATATTATAATGTTATTTTATTTTTAGACACACGCATGGAAACAAATAATTACTTATATACAATATCGCAAACAGCAAAGAATGTTGTTCTTCTGGAAGCAATATCAAAATCACAAAAAGTTTCATTCAAATCTATCCGGAAGACAAAAGAACAAATGAGCAAACGCACAAACCGGCAAACCGAATAAACAGACTGACACATATATAAACTGTAACGACATTTTATGAATACGGCTGTTGGTAATGAGAGGTTAGCACATTATACAAGTGAAAACGTTTATGAAACGGGTTTATTTTTATTTCTAACTTCACGCTGTATCACATATCTGGTAGGTAACTTGGAATCTAGTGTTACGACACTCCGTTTTAGTTCTCCTTGCTTGTACGGACAAGCAGACAGCCAAAAAATTCTAAAAAATAGTAGATTCGTGTTCTATTAGCTATTTTAAGCCTCCCGATATTGTATTTTAATATATATAATATTATTAAATGGTGACTTGCCGTGTCCTTTTCCTATATGGGTTTCTATATAAAAATTCTTAAAGTATGTCTAAATTTTTTAGTCGATTTCTTTTTTATTAAAATATACGTATAAATTGATAATTATATATCAATCAAATATATGTAATAGTTTATCTTATATGTCTTATATGCCAATCATTTAAAGTGTTTTTTTTTTTCTTAAATTAAAAGAAGAAGATAAAACGAACAAATAAAGGTTATATTTATTTGTTCCCAAAACTAAAAGCATTAATATCTTTATCTTGTAGCTCGTTTTGAGTATATATTATTTGTACTCATCTAAAACTAATATAATTTTTATAGGCCGGTATGAAAGAAATAAATATAAAAATTCCATATAAATTCGTTGTATGAGTTAAACGGAAATGAATGCAGGTGTATACAAGAAAAATTGTTTAACGAAAAATTCAGGAGCTCCACACAAGCTAGATCTAGTTTTGAAAAATATTATTCCGGTTGAAAAAGTTTCTGTGGTACAGAATTGTTATATTTGCAATTTTAATATAGTTGAACGACATCGTCGTAGATGTTTGATAGTTATTGGTTTTAGTTACACTGTGCTTAATATTTTGTAAGCAAAATCTATTTTTTTTTGTCTTAGCGTAATAAGGTCCTCCTTCATACAGGCAACGAATATTCATTTTTTATACATGTTGATATAGGTGAAAATTATCCGTATAAATAAATATAAATAAAAACAAATTTTAGTACTGTCATTAGACAGAGTTGTAATAATTGTGTAGTTTCCACAATTTGCTGCGAATTCGACAAATTCTAATAATTGAGTAAAGGTCAATTAATATTGCCTATCGATTTCAGAGTTCACTACTTCACTAGGGTGAGATTTCAAATGATTATCTTCATGACGTCATTATAAAACGTGTTGGTGGTAAAATTTCATGTCCCTATATTTTGCTTACATTTGCAACAATTTGTATTTAAATTTCTATTTTTTTATTTCGTTTTTATGTTTTTAGATTACTTCGGTTTTCTAACTTCATGAGTATAGAGTATTAATAAATTATTATATAGAAAATAAAAATTATAGTTGAGTTTATTAGAAAGTATTCGTAATGTTGCAGTTATACCAGATCTAGCCTATGTTTTTTTGACCTTCACATTATGTATCCCGCACACAATATGGCTGGGCCTAGTGTTAAGACACTCCGCTCCGTTCTCCACTTTCCGTCATATTTGAGGCATTGCGTATTTTGTGGTGGAACTTAACCCCGCGCTGTGCCTTATTACCACAACGAAGAGAATGAATATATTAAATATTTCATTTCATCGGCCGTGAATCCAACTAGTCGCATTTACAGTAACATATTTATGCCCCTGCGCCACGAGAGGCCTAATTTATAATGATTTATATGTGTATTCTTTTATTAAAAAAGGCACTGTTTAATATAATAAAAAAATGAAACTATTAGCTCCAAAAACCAAACAGGAAAATAAAAAACCTTGCCATAAATTGTTCTAAATGTTTTCTCTTTTTCCTTAGACCTGTGTGTAATGTTTGTTTTTGTCGAAAATAATCGCTTAGTAGACGTTTCATTCTTTCAGTACGGTACGTGAATGAAATTTTTATAAACTTATAATGTATCTTTCATAACTGGAACGAGACATGATATATTGACTTTACTTCGGATAACATGTTATTTGTTATGTTTCTGTTTTTAAAGCAACTTATTTATAAAATATTTTTTTTTAAATTTAATAAAGTATTACTTTATAATATTAATACAATAATAATAAACATTTTTTATACACCCAAAGATTAATATAAACCTTATCGCTTAATTAACCACAGGTTAAGGTTATATATATATATATATATATATATATATATATATATATATATATATATATATATATATATATATATATATATATATATAAAAAAAAATAATTAATATGTTATAAAATTATAACATATTAATTATTTATATATATATATATATATATATATATATATATATATATATATATATATATATATATATATATACATATATATATATATATATATATATATATATATATATATATATATATATATATATATATATATATATATATATATATATATAAATAATTAATATATTATAAAATTCACTGTAGAATAACTCGTCAATAATAATCCATTTTACTTGAGCAGTTGGCAGGACGTCGAGGCTACACTGAACAAGGGAAAACCTATCTAGTTAAAATTGTTTTCGAAATATTTTGAATGCTGGATGAAGTTGGATAACCGATATTCTTTTCTTTCTAGTTTTACACATATCTATCAGGAAATGTACATGAAAAATAGCTATAAGTTGCCTTACTAAAACTTTAACACCAAAATTGACAGCAAAGATCGTTAACATAATTTAATATACGTTAGTCTGCTTTGTAAGCAGTGAATTATAAAGTTGTTAAAAACATGATATTCAACAGCAGTGACAAGGAGTTTTTCATATGAAAGTATTAAATTGTTTTTAAAAATATATTTGATTTGTATATATATATATATATATATATATATATATATATATATATATATATATATATATATATATATATGATAGAGAAAGTTTTAATTTCAATAAATATACTAAAGTACTAAAATGTACACATTTCGGTTTTACAATTGAATTTAAGGCAGTCTTCATTTGAATTTGTGAACAGTTATTGTATTCTTTTGAAGTTAATTTAAAATTTCTGAGTTAATTGAACCGTTTTATTATATTTTTTTTAAATTGTTATATTTTATATACTATTTTATATTTTTAGCTCTCTTTAAATTGCATTGTGGATAAAGTGAATCTTGTCTCTAGATCCTCTCTCTAAAGAGTAAAAGAATAACACGTCATATTATTATATAATGTATTATGAAAAATGTTTTATACAAAATTGGAGCATACATTCTTCAAAAAAGCATTGCTGAAAAGCATATAATTTTATTATGGCGTTTACTATTTGAACTAAAATGTGAGTATACGATATAATAGCTTCCTTTTTCAATTCAGCTTTTAGACTTCCGTAGCAAGAAATAAGTCTTTGTTAAAAAGTAAAGGCCGGAAAGAAAGTAGCACTCTCATTATTTCAGGTATGAATTACATTCTATTTATAGCTCGAATTCCCGCTTTAAATATAAAAATTTAAATGTTTTAATATTAATATATATCTTGTTATGTTATAAGAGTTAAAAAATCTGTTCATGGTTACATAAATATTCGCTTATATTTAATTGCTAGCGGCCCGCACGCCCGCTTGAAATACACATTTTATTTTTTTTTATTTTTTTAGTAACATTATCATTTTAAAGGCAAATGTTAATGCAATACAATTAAACTTTCTTTTTATATGTGGATTAATAAAAATACAACTACAACAACAACAATAACATACAAACACAAAATGTTAAGAAAAATGTATCAAAACACCAAATGGAAAACTACATTTGACGCGTTTCTGAGATTATTAAGTAACGAAGCTACCTCAGTTTATATTGGTTTATAGGAAGATATGTCTATTATTATTCTATATACGATTATTTAAGATTAATAATTAGATTGACGGTAAGTTTTACAGTGAAAGTAATGTCATCTTAGTAAAACTCTATTACACTATGAAAATCTCTTACAAACTTATTTCTTTTTCTACCTATTACAAAGCTACGATAATTGCTACAAAAAATAATATACTTTTACTATGTTTTTTAAAGTGTTATTCCACACTTAGGACAGAAAATACTAAACTTAAATTTAAAAAGCGTATAAAAATTTTGAACGAAGCAGGATTTGAACCCGCGCCTCTGGAATACCGTTCCAGCGCTCTGACCAACTAAGCCATTCGTTCTCACGGAGCTCCGTCGAAATTCTTATACGCTTGTTACAACTTATTTATGTTGTTAGCATCTCTGTAGGGAGATTTTTACAAATTTCCGCTACCCAAAGACAACTCGTAAGAATTATCGTTTGGCAAGAGAGAATACTATTTTATTTTTAATATTTTTACTATGTTTTTTAAAGTGTTATTCCACACTTAGGACAGAAAATACTAAACTTAAATTTAAAAAGCGTATAAAAATTTTGAACGAAGCAGGATTTGAACCCGCGCCTCTGGAATACCGTCTGGAATCTGGAATAATAATTTAAATTTAAGTTTAGTATTTTCTGTCCTAAGTGTGGAATAACACTTTAAAAAACATAGTAAAAATATTAAAAATAAAATAGTATTCTCTCTTGCCAAACGATAATAATTCTTACGAGTTGTCTTTGGGTAGCGGAAATTTGTAAAAATTAAATAATATACTTATTCATAAGTAGTAAAAAATACTACTACTTAATTAACGACTCTTCATTATTATACGAAGGAGAGCTAAGGTGCTCAAGGTAGTTAAAATTCAGGTGGGTTTCATTGAATAAATCCAATACAACGTGGGCGAAGCCGCGGGCCGGAGCTTGTTCTATAAATAAAACCTTTGATAAAAAATAAACACAATATAATAAAGCTAATTAGAAATTTTGTAGCAGATTTTAAGCGTGATCTCATTTCTTTTGTTATGAATTGATTAGATACTTATCCCAAGTACACAGCGGCGCCGTGCCGCTAACGAGACTTTCTTCAAAGATCCCGTTTTACACTCTGATATTTTATTCGCACCATAAAACTCTGATTAATCCCGTAGCCTTTGATCTTTGTCTTATAATAATTTGTCTTTACTAAATACATCTGTAGCCCTAATTTACTGTAGCATTTGAGGAAATTAACATGATTTCAAAACAGGGTACGAACACAAGTGTTATGTTAATTGTAGGTAGAAATTTATATTGTAGAAAATGCTACCTTTGATTATATTTTACATAAAAATGTTAATAACTTGTAAATGGCCATTATCGATGTATTAAATTGGAAATAAATATTTTTTAATTTACAATTCTGTTAAACAAAGAGCATTGTTGAGTTACGTACAGCTTAACAGTACCCTCTACTTACCATACTATCGTTGTTTCCTCCTTTTGATTTTGTTATCAATTTTATAGATTCATATAAAACTCTTCATTATAAACACATAACCATAAATAGAAATATTTTTTGAACTTAGTATATTTTCACAGTTGGCTATAAAAACAGTATTTTTACTTACTTTACCCCGGTCATTTATAGCAGCCTCTAAATCCAGATAGAGTGGTAGGATTTTAGGATATTGTGGAGTGGACAAATAATAGCTAGATTTTTACGACTATATGTGGCTTCGAATTTAAAGTACACTTTTGTAGTATTCTAAAAAATATTTTTTTTATCTTTACGTAATTCCCGCTTACGGTATATAGGAAAGCTTTACATTGGATTTTCCATGTTAGGTAATAACGACCAAGCTGCAATAGCTATATTAACAAGGGAAAGTAAAATATATATAAGAGAAAATAAAATATATCTACAATGTCATTATAATGTCTGTCCGTGTGTGTGACATGTTTGTAATATTTTTTTTATCGATATGTATATGTGTTTAAGTAAGTAGATGAAAGTGTATCTTAATAGATGAACGTTATTTAAAAATTATTTAAATGAAGGTAAATTTTCGTGTAAATAATATTTTTATGATTCAACTTCTTCCGCTACTTCTGAATGGGACGCTTTTTAATTTCGTCGCTTGTGCTCTTCACTTAATATGCGGTTGCCGTACCGGTATGTATCTGGTGTAAGTGGTTGTTAGATATCATGTAATAGATATTACGTATATTCTGTGTAAAATTGAAAAAGTATTTAAATTTTAACTGCAGTGCTTAGCAGTTAAAACCAAATTTTAATACTGGATGTATGAAAATTGTTATGTTATAATACTATTTTATTTATGACTAGCAATACCCGCCCATTTGAATTACACTATTTTATTTAGTAATGTCAATTATTTTCTCTTATTAATCTCTGATTATAAAGGCTTATTGTAGCGTAGTGGCATCGTATGATCGAAAACGTGACAGGTTGTGGGATCAATATCCACTCGAGGAAATGAAATATTTATCTTCTTATTTCTTTGATCTGGTGACAAGTCAAAGTGCTGCATTGAGATATGTCTTAACATGCAATGCCTCAAATTTTGCGAAATGGATCAGAATGGAATGTCTTAACATTAGGTTTCCAATTTGTCTTTGCCTTTCCTACCAAGTACAGGATACAGTGGGAATAAGAAAAAAGCTGTAAAAAGTCTATATCGACGTCACTTTTACGATTTGTACAACCAATGCAAATTCATTGGTAGACCGAATATGCTAAAAACAAACAAAAGAAAGAATTTAGTTTGTTGTAGAAAGAAAATCATAATTATATAAAATATTTACAGAATATTCTTCCATATATGTTAACAGTACTTTTTTATATATTATATTAAACATAACAACACTGTTATCATTTTATTTTATTTATTTTTATTTACTTCTAAGGAATATTATTATCAATGTTTATGACTACGGCTACCTGTATGAAATTGTTTAAATCAATAAGATAATTTTTAATCATCAAATTGTGGAATAAAAAAATATTTTTATTGGTCTACCTTTCTTAAGAAACAAATCACCAACGAATTATTTCAATGGATACAATACTGCAGAATATCAATATAAAGTTACGCACATATGTTAATAAACGGTATACATAATCAAAATAACCAATTTGAAATTCTATTGTACTCGTAGTACATCCAGTAAAAGACCAGTTTGAATTTACATTTAGCTAACGGTTCAGACAGTACAGTGTATTCAGTTAGTGAGGTATAAAGCACTTGCATCGCCTCTAGCGTTACCTAGGGACGTGCTTTTAAATTTATTTAGCTTAACCTTTCTAATTGCTTTACAGTGTGCCAGTGTGGTATGGACGCTATAGTAAATAACTCGGGTTATAATGTACTTTGTTTACACTACAAATTGTTGTATGAGAAAATATTTACTTGTTATATAGCTCGTATGTGGTATTGTAAAAGCGGGAGGAGTTGTCAGTTCGGTCCCTTCGATCTCAATCCACTCTAGGTAATTAAATATATAATATTTTTATTTCTTTGCTTTGGTAACAAAGCAAACCGCGGGGTTGAGTTCGCTACTCGACATGCAATTCAACGAAGTCGGCGGAAAGTGAAGAACGGAAGAAAGTGTCTTAATATTAGGTTCCCGGATTTCTTCTGCCTACCCTACCGCGTGCATTAAACTGTAAAATTTTTCAGATTGTGTTTGACATTGTAAGTTATTTTTTATTATTTATCGAGTTATTTTTTTTATGAGCATGATTATAAAATATTTTTAAATAGTCAATATTAATATCACCAATAGATTACATTACGATAAAAATATACCTAAATTATATAATTTAACTTATAATTATTCTTTATTTTAAGTCATTCAGTATCCATACGAACGATTAACGATTTTGTATGCAAATTCATGAACGTGGCTAATCCCTATCGTAATTGCAAAAGAAGTCACTAAATATAAATCAGTTTAAAATGACATTTATATATAAATTATACTGAATTTACTCAAATCTTCAAAGTAAATTGAACTGAAAGACGTTTTATGATAAAAGCATTCATTAATATCGAAGATGTCTTTTTATGTTAATCTCGTTCGCAATTTTTCCTACTAAATTCAAAAGAATGTTCGAAACGCTTGATGAATAAACTTAATTGTTGTTTTTGATTTATTTTGGTATTTGTTGTTTTTTTTTTCTGACAAACATTTTCCATTAAGCTAATTGTTAATATTAATTTCACTTGAATATTGCCATTGCCCTAATGATTATTTTAGTAATGAGGGACAGATGATAAGTTGATTCTCTGCCAAGGACAAAAACGATGATAATTCTGAAATTATATTTTAATTTCTATAAGGATATTTTTAGTTCAGAAGCCTCATAATTTATTATATTTATTGGTATAAGAACATTTACAATGTAATATGATTAGGATGTAACTGACAAATTACAGACAGTAATAAAGCGACTAACATAAATATTTATATAGTTCATAATATTTCCCTGTCGGACTAAAAAAAATAATTAAACAGTGAATCAGACGTCATTTATTTTAAAAGTTTATAGAGGTACAGAGTATGGAAATATGTAAATGCATTGAAATTTCAAATTTTACAGGTGGCGCTAGTTACACGTACCTGCTAGTGTTATAAGTTTTAAATGTACCAGGAAAATTTGCCTTTTGTTTTCAATTAAACATTTTTGTTGTAATTTCACTATAAATATAATAGTAACTTTCTTAAATAACAATTGAATTAATTATTATTTTAAAGTCTTTTTTTTTTTATTTGTATTGTAATAAAGTTTAAACAAATTGATAGACTCTGTTAAATGTGGTATAAAGCATTAAATTTAATAATATAAATAAAATATATAAGCCGCTCTAAAACTGATGAATTAATTGAATAATACCATATATTTTTCATGACCGAATACAAACATCGACTTTCATAAGTGTATTTTTTTTTATTTTATTGATTCATAATGATACGTTTTAAATTTACTAGCACAGGAATATTTAACGTCATCTAATAATAATTTTGTTGTATAATGAAAATTTAGGACAGCATATTAAAATTTTATACACAATGAAATTACACAAGCTTTTGTTACTAACACATTAAAAATTACTTTGTGAAAATGCTCTTTTTAAGTACTACTTTTATTCTATTATTATATAGTATATCTACTATTTATTCAGTAAATTATAAAAGTTAAAATCTGGGTTCCAAAAAATCGGTACATCTAATATGTACCTGTAGTAAATGACATTTCAAGTAAATATAAAATATGTTATAGGTATATTAACAAATAAGGATGAAATGTAAATTAAGTAAATACGTGTTATAGAAAATAAAGCAATCTTTGCCTTGGGCCTGTTGTTTTGCTACAAAATATTTTATTCCCCCAGTGGGAAACCAATCCAAAACTGTATTGTTCACCTGCGCAACTGTGGTGTCAAATATTATTACACAACATATGGTGTATTTAATAAGTGTAAAATACTGTTTTACTCTTTCCAAAAACAAATAAAAAATGTTAATATCTGATTAAATAGCTATAATAAGATTTTAATTTGATTTCTACTTTCATATATTTACATTTCAATACACATCCCTAATTGAATAATGCTCAATCACTTCCTTAATCAACAATTTGCTCTAATTCAGTGTAATCAACATAATTGTGTGGAGTCGCTAACATCACAGTACAACCTGTTATTATTTGATTGCTTTTATGACTATGCTTTTTTTATGTAGAGTTTGATAGAACCTAAAATTAGTTAATATAAAATGTTTTTATTTTTTTTTATATTTTCATGACTTTGTATTCGACAAGTTACACCAGGTATATTTACAAAACTAACATAAGGGCAGGCCGTGCTGCCTTTTCTACAACGCCACGAACCTATGCATACGTAAAATACTAAGAAATTACATGAAATCGTAGATTGTTACATAAAATGTTCATCAATTTCGCAATTTATCTATAGAATGAATATATTATTGTCGTAGGTACTCGAGGGAGATACAAATTATTCTTATCTGACAATTGATTACGCGCCGCGGCATCTGCTCATCAGTTGGATGAAATGTCAAACTGAGTTGAAAATGACAAATGTTTGCTAATGACCCATTGGTTAGATACCAAATAATTTTATGTTGTTACATTTTAAACGTAGTGACACGGGGTTACGCTATGTTGATGTAAGAGCGACACTTTGAAGATCGGTTTCGATTCCCGCTCGAGGAAATTAATTATTTTCATTTTCATATTAAAATACCTATCGTCTTTCAATCTCAAAATTATATAACATTAAATATATTTATTTACATTACCACATCTTGGACGTCTTAATAAAGGTACTAGCTGGTGCCCGCGAACTTCGTCTCGTCAAGGGATGTTTATGCGCCAACAGAAGATAAAAAACTATTATAATAGAGTCATTTCCGTATGTTTTTAAAATAAAGCAGTGCTCTTGGTGGTGCATGCCAGTTAGGTAGGCAGATGGACTCCAGAGCTTTCAAATAATCACTTCGCATAGATGTTGATCAGGACACTTTTTACTCCCACCATACCAAACGTCAAATACAACGCAAACTAACGGAGTTTCATAGAAAATTATCCTCTCTTTTTCACTTCCGTCTAGGCAGAATTTTTAAAAATCCATATTGCATCATTCCTTATTTCTAACCAAATAGCCAAATATTAATTTTAATCGAATTAGCTTCAAAACTGACAGAGTTTCATACAAACTCACCCCCCACCGTTTTTCCCACTTAAAGAGCGAATTTCCGAAAAGCCGACAACAAACAGACAGACAGTCAAAATTTTTTTAAATCATATTTTTAGCTTCTATTGGTTGTATGAAGATCCTCTATCTTAGTTTTTCTTTACTATCTAGAAGAGAATACTTTTCTATACATTATAATAAAATTATAACATGAGATTGTTATAATTTTATTATATGTATAGAAAAGTATTCAAGTTCACACTATATCCCGTATATGACAGGGTAGGTAATAACATAATTCCCCATTTCCCCAGTTTCAGCTGAGACATTTATATATACCTATTATAAATACGTAACTGATCACTATACCGTACATAGAAGTAAAAAAATATATTATACAGGCTTAATTTTCTTAACAATTTAGTACTTGTTTTATTTAAATCAGTTAATAAATAAAGAAGTTACGTCTATTTAAAATATTTACTTCGACAAAATTGCTTCAAAATTTTTATCATATTTTACTTTTTTTTGTATAGATATTGTCTTAAAAGTGTCGATTTTATAAGAGCATGAAAGTAATTGAAATCAGTAGTCATAAAATAGTGTAATTCAAGCGGGTTAAGTTGCGGACGAATCGCTAGTATTTCAGAAATGTAATATTTTAATTACAAAATATCATATATATATATAAATATATACTGCGATGAAACCTCGGAACAATGTTGAATTTAATAAGCCTTTATCTATAGCTTCTAACGTGTTTTTTTTTAAAATTATCATGTCGTATTTACTCGACAATGACGTAATAATACACGTACATTTTTAACTGCGGGTAACATGATAAGGGTAAAATGACACGGTAAAATGTATCATGTGACCGCTAAACAATTAGGGAAGCCACTCGCATACCCTGCGGAGGATTACATAAATGTTTCTCTAAATTATAGACACATTTATAAAAACGATGTTTAAAACGCCGACGAAGACTAATTTATCTTCGTGTGTTACCCTTTTTTTCGCTTTTATTGCTATGGATCTGGTGATTGTTTTAATATTCTTGTTCATTTGTGATTTTATTTCCTATAACCTTTCCCTTTTATTTTTATAAAACTGAATATTTTATATCAATTTCAGTTGAGTGTTTCACTCTGAAATGAGTCCAATAAGACCTTATCCGGTTAAATATTGTATGCTACTAGTAACATTAGATTATCTCCAGCTACGCCATAGTAATGCAGCCAATGCATAAAAAACAGTCATCATTAGTTAGGCTCATCCCCCAAATTCTCCATAGCAATTTCAGGATTGTCAACGGAAAGTTAAAATGTAAATGTAAACTAACTTAAGGTTGCAGGTGTATGCACTCATATATGAAAAGAATTGTAATCACTTCTTGCCAAATTTCGTTGTATTAAATTTTCACTTTCACGGTCCACCGGAAACACCCTATAAATTTTGATTACGCCCGAAATAAAGTTTGATTCACTTGATTTTGCGAACTATAAATATATTTTTTTCCATATAATATGCAGTTAAAACGATGAAACGTATCATATGAATGCTCATATGATTTTCTCCTGTGACTCAAATAGTAAGAGTGCCTCAGAGCTAATATTTCAGATATATTCTAAACTTAAATATTTGATATCAATTTCAGCGTGACACTTTCCCGCAATCTTGAGATAAGTGGTCTTGACAGACGGACAGATGAACAACTGAATTATACAGAAGAAACGAATATAAGGATTCGGTCTTTTTTCCTTTTGAAGTATCAAGAAATATAATATATTATACTTATTTATAATAAATAAGAAGAATATTTTTACACATACTTTAATATTTTTGCGTATTTACTTAATTCCAAATAACTGCAGAATACAATTCTTAAAGATTATATATTTTTTAAGAAAATTTAATAATTTATTTCAGAAACTTGAAAATATCGCTAAAATTTAAATATTAAAAAATAGCATGACTGAACAGTATTATTGGAATTTTTCTCCCTAAAATTTAATCAAAATATAATAATTGAAATGTAGACTGGCCTCAGGCGTAGTCTGTTCTGTAGTTATTTTATTAAAGGCGCGGCAAGATTTTTCTCGCGAATTTTCCACTCCAGCAGCTGTTTGCTTCCCGAACTTGTTATTGGATGCTGTGCATATTTTCGAAGCTTGATTGAAGTATAGTATTAAATATAAATATACTTTTACATCATATTAATTTTTCAATTTTGAATTTTGATAACCTTTTTTGCTCACTATGTAGTTCTTGGATATTAAAGGTAACCATTCTTCGTCCTAATATATCAGTGATGGAATGCTTGCTGGTACCCTGCCCAATTGGCTGTTTAATATCTGCTAGAGGTGCAATATTAATTTCTTTTGAGCGCCGTAAGGGCGCGTAATACTATTGTTAATAGCTTCCAAACAGCGCCATGTATCAAAGGAATTTCCAACTACCGCCATCTTCTATTTCCTGATAACCTATAAAAGGAGTGCAATCAAAAGGAACTGGAAGATTGCTCATTGGCTCTCAGAGTGTGTTGTAAGAATTAGTGTTAGTCATTATTGGTGTCAGGTAAACCATTACTTTTTAGTTATTTTGATTGTTGAAGTCTACGGTAGTTGTTTTTAATGAATTGTGTTGATTCTCATTATTTAAATTTTAAATAGATGACTAGGTTTTCATCAGCATTATATTTTTTTATAAAATTACACTTCTGAATATAAAACTATTATATTAAGGCGACGTATACTAATGCGACGTCAAGTTTTTGTAATAAGTATTGACAAATGCAGGGTTGAGGACCACTTAAGATTGTTTTTAAACGTAGAATACATAAAAGTAGAATTACAAACGAGTAGAAGAACGAACAATTTCGACGAGAAAATACGGACCTCTCTGGCACTAGTTAATTCTAGGACTGCCAGCTAAACTGTACCATAAAACAGTTATATGTTACCTGCGCAGGCAATGGTTTGATGTGGTAGGCGATATTCTATATGGGAATGAATAAAAATTATGATTTCTCTGACTGAAGTGACAAATAAAATGGGCTAGAACTAAGGCAATTCATTTTATTTGCTTTGGTATAATAATAACTTAAACCTAAATTGAAGATTGGACATGCAATGTTGAAAAAATAGCAGAAGAAAGAAAGTAGCATATCGACAAAATACATTTAGAAGATACCAAACCTCCGATAACAGAATTAACAGCTCCTCGGTTATATTACTTGAAAACGGTCAAAGGCAAAGTTTTGCTGCATATTTCGCTTATACTACGTAGTATAAGTGATGTCGTTGTTATATAAGTATAAAACATAAATATTAAAGAAGAAGAATGGAAGAGAGATAAATGTTGTGCAGATATGATGCTTTTTAGGATATAGAACCTATCGGAAAAAATAGTAATGAAATAATTGGAAAAACGGTTTATGAAGCAAATGTGAATGGTTAATGAGGCAGGTAACCCATAGGAAGATAAAAGAAGAAATTAATGCAGTGGACGATGCAGTAACGTTAGGCGTTCTATTTTCTCTAGCTACTCTGTAGAGTATCTACTATATAGTACAGAAGTAAAGTGTTTTGAGGCCTGTCGTAGCGTAGTGGCTTAAGCGTGTGACTTTAAACTATCCCTAATCGAGGAAATAAATTATGTAATATTTTCAAATTAAATATTTAATGTTTTCATTTCTTCGCTCTGGTAAAAAGGCAAATCGCGGCGCTGTGTTCCGCAACTCAACACGCAATGCGTCAAATTCGACGGAAAATGAGTAACGGAAGTCGAACGGAGTGTTTAAGACACTCCGTTCGACTTCCGGGCACTAGGACACTAGGTTCCCAAGTTCCCTCTGCCTACCCTGCCTTATGGGGGATACAGCGTGAAGCTAAATAAATTGTAGCTAAATAACTTGTTTTAGTATGTAGCTCAAAGTAGAAAAAGATTTCCTTGTGTTCTTTATACTAATCCTAAAGCGAACACAGATCATTATAACTTAATATACGTAAGTATGCGCGTAATATTGTCCCATTTTGTTTTAGCAAACTTGTCTTAATACAATATTGACCTAGATTTAGTTGTATACACTCAGTATGATCTCGATGCATCTGCTATTAGGGATTCAATAGTTTTAAATGTATACAAATAATTGAAATTCTTGTATAATTTAAATTAATTTAAAATATAGCACAGCGAAAAGGAAACATGTGCGGCCTTTTTCCTTTGTTTTTTTTTTTTTTTTTATGGAAGAGACGGCAAACGAGCGTACGGGTCACCTGATGGTAAGCGATCACCGTCGCCCACGGCCCCGTGTAACTTCGGAAGAGCTACAGGAGCGTTGCCGTCTTTTAAGGTGGATGGGCACCGGGGCCCGGCATTACCTAATGCGAAACGCAGTGGCCAAAGCCACTACTTAACGCCGGTCTTAAATGCCGGGGGTGGTAACAATCCGGTCGAGTCTGCCCATGCGTGTTGCCATTGCTGGCAACGTGACTCTACCACACGCAAAATGTTTCATAATTTACATATTCTTTTAAATTTCTTCCATGTTATAATACAAAGTTGTTATTATAATACAATGTTAGATTCCTTCATCCATCACACTCACGCAATATTAATATCTATTGCTTGCCATTAAAGCATATAAAATATTAAACTTAATCTAGAATAAAATAATCAAATCTTCTACTCTTGAAACAATTACTGAATGGAAAACATCATACTATCGATATCGAATTATATTTTTTACAATTCTCAAATCGTAATTTAACTTTTTTTTCTTTTGTAAGTTTCGATCGGTCGAAGTTCTTCGAGAGAAATTGCAATTGCAGAAAACTTAGATTTCGCTGTCGTGTTGTATTTTCTACGGTGATGGCTTATAATATAAAATGAGCAATTCTACACTAAAGTGTAGAACACTAAAGTGTAGCTTTTAACTTTTACAGGACAGCCTATAAGACCAAGTAGAAAGACACTTAGTCCTCTATTACGCCCTATGTAGAGCTTGTGTCAGGTGGAGATTCAGGCTGTGCGGTATATCAAGTTGGTTAAACAGATTTTCAAAGGTATTTTTAATATAAGTTAAATATTTTGATTTAAATCCCAATTAAAACTGAATCGGCGAATTTATCCATGTAACATCAAACTTCTTTTAACTAATTAATTAGTGTATTTTTTTATATTCTAGCATATTCCTTCATACTCATTTTATATAATTTTAATACGTATTTTATTTATATTAAAAGGTAGTACGGTAAACCCAACGCTTATTTTAAGCAATAAAATGAATATGAACTGGTTGGATTTTCTAGGAATCCCAAAGCTCGCCCAAAGCTTTACAATATCTCTGGATTGCAGCGAATCTTGCAAAGCCCACTGGAGGCGCCTATACAAACAAATACTGATTAGGCTTCATATTGCTTTTCAGTTTAAATAAGGTTCAAACGTTAAACATGTATACCTTAGAGAAAGCTGCTATTTAGGTTTCATATCTTTTCTGTAGTTTTACAGTGTTATAAGATTTTAAAAACATATTAAAAAAAACATTTTGAATATGTTATGTATAAATAAGATATATTCGTTGTAAGTAATATGTATAATTTTAAAACAATACTATTTTGTGCTTTGTTTTTAAAACTTACGCACCCGTGTAGATTTTTTTATTCAAGGACCTTTTTTAACTTGTAAAATTTTACATAAGGAAAAGCACATGTTAAATTAAACATATATAAAAAAATACGAGAGTTAGTCCATGTATCAGAATTTCGAAAAAAAAAAAAAAAACAATCGTATTTTCAATGCTTTTAGTACTTTTACTTCTCTTATTTTACTATTAAATTACTCGCATTATATAACTAAATTATTTTAACTATAAGTAATGAAGTTCATAATTCACACAGTAAAGTCTTTCAAATTTTAATATAATTCAACTAACAATAGCACTAAACCATAGAAATAGAACTAGAACATTAGGTTCTCTGTCTGTTAAAGCACTACTGTGGAACTTTAAGCAAACTTAGAGACCAGCGAGCAAATACTTGTTCTACTCTATCCCAGTTGTGAAGTGCTAAATATCTTCAAGAAGTTTTTATCTCCTTCTATTATTTATATTATTTATACGTGAGGCCTGTCGTGGCGCAGCGGCACAAGAGTGTGACTGTAACCGACAGGTTCTGGGTTCGATCCCCAGTCGAGTAAATGAAATATTTCATGTTTTCAATTTAAATATTTAATGTTTCATTTCTTCGCTCTGGTAATAAGGCAAAGCGCGGCGTTGAGTTCCGCCACTCAATACGCAATGCCTCAAATTCGGCGGAAAGTGGGGAACGGAAGCGGCACGGAGTGTCATAACACTAGGTTTCACTTCCGTTCCCTCTGCCTACCCTGCCTAGTGCGGGATACAGCGTGAAGCTGAAAAAAAATTATACGTATTATCTTAAACGTGCAATAATAAAATATATTACCACAAAAAAATATCTAGTGCTAAGACACCATGTTCCTTATTCCATTTTCCACTGAATTTGAGGCATTGCATGTTGAGTGGTGGAACTCAACACCACGCTTTGCCTTTTTACGAAAGCGAAGAAATAAAAATATTTAATATTTTTTGGATTGAACCCACAACCTGTTGATTACAAGCCTCTAATTAATTAATGCTATTTGAACCCAGAATCATCTCGTTGATTCAGACTACATCTTACGTACGACAATATGTTATTAATATTTTATGACCATATATCCAAAATGTCATCGCTAGTCTTGATTCATTATATCTTATACGCACATACAACTAAGGACAATGAGCGAGCATTGTTTCACGGAAACCCGCATTATTACTACTACAATTACACGGCTATTTCATACCACTTTCATAACAATACGCAGTAGTTTAATATGATAATTTTAGTCCAGAGTGCTATTAAATTATATAATAGTAATATCAGTTTACTTGAAACTTTTTAAATATTTCCGATTTTTTTATAGAAATAGCTGTACTCGTAGAATATTTTTAATTCCATCTATTATTTTTGTTCCATAAGTAATATAATATTTTAGAAATTATTAACATAATCTCTAAAATATTAAAGAGATTATTAACATAATCTCTAAAATATTATATTTGATATTAAATTTTTAGTATATATTTTCATACTAAATACTTATGAATTTTAATTTATTTATGAATTCAATTTATGAAACATTTATTGAAGTGACTGAATATGTCTTATGAAGTGGTTTACCTTCTAATCGAATCGGAAAACTTTTCTAATGTAGATGTTATATTAAATTTTAATTACGTTAGTAAAGTTATAAAAAATAAACAATAAATAAAGCACTCTCTCAGTTTCACGCTGTATCCCGCACATGATAGGGCAGGCAGAGGGAACTTGGGAACCTAGTGACGAAATGAAAACATTAAATATTTAAATTGAAAATATTAAATATTTCATTCCTTTAGTGGGGATCGAACCCACAACCTGTCGGTTACAGTCCTCTATTGTTAATATATAATTAAAAAGAAATCCATCTTATGAAGAATAATGTATGAAATGTATATTTATAATATATTTTAGTAAGATATGAAGTTTACTAAAATATATTATAAAAATACATTATTTTACAAATGAAAAAAAGTTGAATATATAAAGAATTACTTATAAACATTTACATATTAAAAGTCACTGTCACCAGTCATAAGTGCCTTCGAAACGTGAGTAAAACACGAAAACAAATTTTATACATAACGTAGAAACGGGTGAAGGCGCGTGCAGGTTATAGTACTAAATAAAATTATAGTAATACGAGTATGATGCTGAACATATTTGTTTTAAAACCGTGATATAATTTTAAATTAGGTAGCATCCATTTAATACAGATTTATTGTACACAAGGATTAAGTAGAAAAAGGTATGCGTCATTACGTTAAAAGCCTAAATGTCTCTTCAATGCTTTATGTTGGCAGCTTTACTTTGACTGTAAAAGTTTCAAATAAAAAGATTTCTATTTATATTTTTCCTTCTATACTAAAAAGGCAAACTATATTCAAAAAGAAATAAAATTGTGACTTTTCTTTTCCAAAGCGTTTCTTCGTTAAAGTGAATGTTAAACGTTAAATTTTTGTCAATTAATTAGTTATTGCAAACTTCAAACATAAAATTTATAAACAATTTTGCTGGTAAATAAAACTATCTTTGCTTTAGAACTAGGAATAATAATTTTATGTAATGTAAATATAAGCAAGAATCGAATAATAAACGAGAACATATGAATGTATATATATGTACCTATGTATGTATAAGTTTGTTTCGAAAGCGTTTCTTCGTAGATATATTCTTCGTAGATAGATTTTGTACTAATTGTATATTTTTTTTCAATTTAGTGAATACTAATAAATTTGACGATAGCTAGGGACAAAGTAGGGAGAGAATACTTTATATACTTTATATCTTTTAGAAGCAAGTCATTATATTTTGAATACCGCACTCTCTATAAACAAACCAAGGAAACTGAAATCTCAGATTAGAACTAATGTAATAATTTCAAAAAATATAGCATGGTTTTGTATATAATAAGGCCGTTGAGAAGTTTAGAGGATTAAATTAAGGACTTTGGCACTTAGCTAAGTACTAAGTTTTATCGCAGAATTAAAATAAAGAGATTTCGAGCTTAAAGCGCGAAGATGATAACACAAAGTACTCAAAAACTGGTAAGGTTGAAGTTTTTTTATCGATCGAGCTATTACTTGTAGGTAGTAAAACTAAGATTATTTTGAATTATTGCATATATCTAATAAATTTATTTATTTTATTTTATGTGAATGAACTCCATACTCGAGTAGACAGGAAACTCCCGACAGTAAGAAGTAAAATATTTTTTCAAAGCTACTTCTTCTATATTTGTAACATGAGTTATCCACATTAAACCAACTGGTCAAATGCAGGTCGAAGTCGACCACTGTCAGAATGCCGTACCAACACAATTCTGATAATTGTATGTTAACGAATAATCATCGTACAAAATGTACTTAAATTCACTACTTATCGTACAAAATTTAAAATTTAAGTCTACTCAAGTTTGTGAGCATACACCAGTATGCATTTAAAATTGAGCGAGTTTGATTGTAATAGATTTTATTGTTAATTTTTTTCTGCGTACCAAGTAATATAAATATTATTTTCTATTTTTCCTTTTTCCTTTATTTGTATTACAAGTTTTTATTTCTTGCAAAGTTTCATAACTTTAAGCCCACGTAAAGTGTGTTTACGCGGGGATTTTAATATAAAATGTTGCAAAAACGATGCAAAAATATTTTGATTGCGTTGACTTAAATGTCTTAAATTTTTCTATTATACTCTATGAAACTTTGGACTTGTGTATTTGATTTGAGCTTAATATCTCTAAATAATTTTTAAAAAAATAAATTATCTTGATAGACAAAGAGAAGGACAAAAACTCAGCTTCACACTGTATCCCACACATGGCAGGGTAGACAAAGGTAACTGGGGAACATAGTGTTAAGACACTCTGTTTAATTTTCGTTCCCCACTTTCCGCCGAATTTGAGATATTCCGTGATGAGTGGCGGAACACAACACCGCACTTTTCCTTGTTACCACAGCAAAGAAATGAAATTTTTAAATATTGAATTTGAAAACATTAAATATTTCATTTCCTCGAGTAGGGATCGAACCCGCAACCTCTTATTAACATTTACACGCTTGTGCCGCTACGGCACGACAGGCCTCAAATACAACAAAGTGATCCTATAAGGGTTCCGTTTTAACCTTATGAGGTATATCTATAAAAAAAGAACAGTTATTACTATTTATTAACGCTTTCATTTTAACAGTAAACATTTTTAGAAATTCTCGAGATCGTCTCTCTACCGACCCAAATTCAAGTAGAACAAACCGAATGTGGATTACACGTGGCTGTACCACGAAAAAGTTTTGTGAAAAAGTGTTTTATGAAAAATTGCTTGAGACAAATCATTTTCATTTTATTTTTCTTTCACCCAAACACAGAAACTCTATATAAGTATATATACTTATAGCTTCATGCTCTATTCCTTATCTAGGGGGAGCTTGGAATCCTAATGTTAAGACATTTGATACCCATTATAACACCTCCGTTCCGTTCCGTACCGTTATTCTCTTTTTCACAACCTTTTCTCCGAATAGTTGAGGTATTGCATAGAGGTTAAATTCAACGCCATGCTTTGTTACGAAGTGAGAGAAAATGAAAATATTAAATATATCATATCTGTCGCGTTTACAATCGCATGCTTGTGAATCTGCGCCGCGATAAGCCTCTGGTTATATGAATTATAAAGGAACTTACATCAGAGTCAACATCACCAATCATTACCACTAGCGCCAACGGCAATCATTTTTCAATATATCACTTAATTTAATATTACTATTAAACGAAACGAAATTTAAACACTTATTATGGCGAAACGTCGTAATACTTATTATGATTATCATAATAATATTTGTATAGCAATGACATCATAGTTATGAGGCCGTATTTCTTTAAATATATTTGATACAAAATAATCTGTTGCCGGAAGTAGTTTAACATAGATTCCTTATATACTATATAAAAATGAAGCATTATATAAAACTTTGTGGAACATAAAAGAACTGATTAATGAATATGGAAAAGTATCCCATATTACTTTTACATTCTTGTGGTATTATTTCTAATAAGCGATCAATCTTGCCAATAATCATTCTTTCTTATTCTTTTCTTAGGTTAACAGAGGTTTCCCATTGTTACAGAGATGGACGTATCGAGTAAGTAAAAGCCATTCATGATTTTATCAGAGAAATAAATAAACGGCTACGCCGTATTTCATAACCAATGCGTCTTGTTTTTGTTTGAAATGTTTTAATTAGATGAGCTATAATGTCTAGTCGATTTATTTTGCCTTTATGTGGATATTTCAGAAGTTTATGTTAATAAAAGGCAATTTATTAAGGATATTGTAATATTGATATTATACAATATTTAATTATAACCACGATGTTACAGTGCTAGGTTTGGATGGCGACTGGCGACAGAAATATATAATAATTTATTAATTGCTATGTAACATATCCGATATCGATTCGTTACTAGGTGCCAAATATGGACAGTGATTTTTGCTTACATCAATAACATAATCACAATACAATTAGTAGGCACAACACTTCCCTTCCTTTTTTAAAAAAAAAAAAATAAACAAATTGCACATTTGTCTTAACTATATATGTATATATGTAATGTATAATATAAACTGTATAATAAAACCAAATATTTTTCAATAATCTTAAGTAAAATATGTAAATTTAAAACAATAAGTAAAAAGTAGTATAATTTAAATACAATAAAACATTAAACATGTAAAAAAAAATGTTATATAAAATATAGTGAAACCTTTGTGAGCTTATAATATAAATAAAATTATCGAGTACAACAATTAGAAAAAGAAAAATAAAGGGTATATAAATTCTTAAATTAGATGATACAATATACCTACGTTAAGTTGCACTACACTATATTTAACACGTATATTTATTAATATTTAATTGCACTATACGAATTCACTTTTTAAGCCACGGAGTATGTTGGCACTGCGTGAGGTGGATGAGGTGGCTCGCGACCACCGCGGCTAGCGCGCATTCCCTGGATTTCTCTCCTCAGGAACTTGGTGTACTTTTGTTTGCAGTATTTCCAACATATTAAAAACGTGACGATGATTACGGTTGTTATGATTAGCATGATTATAAGGTTTAATTTGTCATGCGTAATCTCATGAAGTGTGCTTGTGTTCGCCTGATTCGCCTGCCCGTTCTGGGCAATGATAATTTCTTCTTTGCTTTGTGATTTTCCCATCTTGATGTAACACGAAAAGCGAATGGGATGTTGTCGAAATGGAAGTATAAAGAATAATAAAATGTTTAATTACTGAGATATAAATAGCACTGTAGGCTTGACGAGTCGCCCGTATCGGGTTCGGATCTGGTTGTTATTGTTACCATGCCCATCGCTGCAGTTGCTATGTTCATTGGAATTTGTTATGAATTCTTCTTCCTTATTTGGCGGAGTGTATTATATTTCTGAGTCATTGTGTATTAGAAATGCAGGTTTTAATCGATCTATTGAGATGGTTTTAATATTATCGGAGATCATTATTTTAAAATATTTATCACCTCTCTCAATAACTTTATGAGGTCCAAAATAAGGGGTTGTTAGGGGTTTTGTGACATGGTCACAACGTACAAATACGTGTGTACACGTAGATAAGGCTGGGTGAAGGAATATATTTCCTTGTCTATGCGGTCGCTTTGGCACGGCGGCAAGGTTACGAATATGCATACGTAAATCTTGCAATAATGCTTCGTTGTCCAGAGATGCTTGCTTTGACGGCTCAAAAAAATCTCCTGGTAATTTTAAAGGAGTGCCATAAACCATTTCTGCAGCAGAAATGCCTGTATCGTCTCGTAAGCTTGCTCTGAGGCCTAATAAAACGGTTGGTAACTCCTTTACCCAATTTTCGGTATTTCCACGTGACATTAGCGATGTTTTTAGCGTTCTGTGCCACCTTTCTATCATCCCGTTGGCTTGCGGATGGTAAGCAGTAGTGCGTATTTTTGATATTCCCAAATATTTTGCCAATTTACAAAAAAGAGTTGATTCAAACTGGCGGCCTTGATCTGTAGTAATTTTGGCGTGGCAACCGAATCTTGTAATCCATTGAATATATAAAGCGCGTGCGACGCTTTCTGCGGTGATATCCTTTAAACACTTTACCTCAGGCCACCCAGTAGCTCTGTCTATCATAGTCAATATGTATCTATACCCTTGACAATACATTAAAGGACCTACAATGTCTATGTGAAGATGCTCAAAACGATTACACGATGGAAAAGAGCTGAGTGGAGATATCGTATGGCGTTGAATTTTTGATTTTTGGCAATTAACGCAAGCTCTTGTCCACTCATTAATATTTGAATTCATAGATTTCCAAAAATATCTATTCGTTATCATTTTTCTAGTGGCACGTGTACCACTGTGACTAATTCCATGAATCGCTTTAAATACTGTAAGACGATAGTCACGAGGTAGGTAAGGGCGCGCACACTCTTTTGATATTTCGCAATATATAGGCTCACTACAATTTGGATATACGATGGCTTTAAAATTTAATTTTTTTGATTTCATCAAGTATTGTAATTCTTCATCGCTTTGTTGAGCCTTAGATATTTGTGTGTAGTCGATTGGCGAAGGCATGTCTATCTGTTCGATTCTTGATAAGGTATCCGCCACTATATTTTGTGAGCCTTGAATGTACTCTATTGATTTACAAAACTGACTTATGAAATCCAGGTGTCGTAGGCGTCTAGGTGTATCGCTGCTGCTCGTAGCTTTTTTATTTAAGGCGTACACGAGCGGCTTATGATCTGTAAACATGGTCACTTGTTCACCTTCAATCATATACCTAAAATGTTTGACAGCCATGTATATAGATAGTAGCTCCCGGTCGTAAGCACTATAACGTTGCTGTGCTTCGCTGAATTTGCAGGAAAAGAAGGAGAGCGTATTCCATTTTGGTCAACTTTTTGTTGAAGGACAGCGCCTGCGCATGTGTTTGATGCGTCTGTCATTATAGCTAAAGGTGCTCCGGAAACAGGATGCGACAATAAAACGGCCTCTTTTAATTTATTTTTACATAATTCAAACGCTTCTTCGGCCTCTGTGCTGCATGTGATGGGGGTTCTATCGTTGCGTTTTTTATTAAGTAAGTATGCATTCAAAATTGCATGGTATGTAGCGGCATTAGGTAAATGACTTCTGTAAAAGTTAATCATTCCCATAAAGCGGCGCAATTGTGATACTGTTTCTGGCTTGGGATAGTCTGTAATAACCTTTACTCTGTTACTCAAAGGTCGTATGCCCTCTTTAGATACGCGGTATCCCAAAAAATCTACTTCCGATTTTCCAAAATCGCACTTTGCTAAGTTAATTGTAACGCCGTATTGATTAAGGCGTTTGAAAACGGTTTCTAAGTGGCTTCGATGTTCCGATTCAGAGTTTGAAAAAATAATGCTATCATCGATGTAATTAAATATAAAATCCAAACCTTCAAAAACAACATGGTTCATAAAGCGTTGAAAAGTTTGCGCTGCGTTTCTTAAACCGAAGGTCATTCGAGGGAATTCAAACAGGCCAAATGGAGTAATTATTGCTGTTTTTTCAATGTCGTCCGGCGCCGTCGGAATAAAGTGGTAAGCACGTTGTAAATCAATTCGTGAAAATATCGTCTTTCCAGCCAGTAAGTATGTAAAATCGTGAATACGTGGGATCGGGTATCTATCTGGCTTGGTGATGGCATTAAGACTACGATAATCGCCACAGGGTCGTATTTCACCGTTCTTTTTAGCAACCACGTGAAGTGGGCTGGCCCAACAACTTTTTGAAGGTCGACATATGCCTATTTCTTGCATATATTCGAACTCTTTCTTGACTCTGATATATTTGTCTGCGGAAAGAGGTCGAGCGCGAGCGAAGACAGGAGGGCCAGTAGTCTCGATGTAGTGCAATACATTATGTTTTGGCACATTTTTGTAGCACATAGGTTTTGTTATATCGGGATAAGATGACAATAAATCGTAGTATGGGCCGTTGACCTGTATTGTTTTGATAGTGTCTTGTTTACTATTTACCATAGACCCAATAACGTTTAGACTGGTAACAGAATCGATAAGTCTTCGACCATTTACATCCACTAAGAGTTTGTGATGATTCAAAAAATCGGCACCAAGGATCGGCTGTTTTACTTCAGCGAGTATAAAATTCCGCGCATGAGGTCTTCTTAATTTTAAATTTTACGCTACCCGTTTAGTTCCATATGTTCGTATTTCACTTCCATTCGCGGCGTATAGTCTATAACTGTTACTTTCACTTTGTCTGTAGGATTTTTTAACGGCTGGCAAAACTGAAACGTTGGCTCCCGTGTCCACCAAAAAACGTAGGCCACTGTTTAAGTCGGTCACGCACAGGCGGTGGGAGGGTGAAAGGGTGCAGACATCCGCCGCTGACTGCACCTTATTTAGTTTTCCTGGTTCTGGGTATTTTGTTTATTCCATGCGCACGGCTCTGTACATTTGTTAGCTCTATGGCGAAATCGTGCATGATAATAACAAAGACCGTCGGCGCTGCGCGACTAATGTCGTATTATATTACGGCTACGGGATTTTGATCGATAGCGATTGTGAATGTTATAATTTCGTTTCTGATGTTGAAATCTTTGAATTTTCTGCAATTCCATCACTTGTAAAGACAACTGAGCCATTTGTGCTTGCAAGACGGAAAGGTTATGAACTGACGTCGATGGTTTACTACTAACCTCCGCTATTTGAATAGGCCTTGTAGTCTCCATAATCTTGTCTGCAATCGTAGCCAAATTTTCCAAATTTTTGACATCAGCGACGGCAAGTACAGAGCGTACTGTAGCTGGCAAATGACCTTGCCACATGATACTCAGCGTTTCGTCGGGAATTTTTCCTCTGGCCAAATCTCGCATGCGTCTCAAAAGTTGAGATGGTTTCTCATCGCCAAGGTCAATTTCACTCAAAAGTTTTTGGAGCTGACAATTTTCTGATTCTTCATACACTGCTAATAATCTCGATTTCAGGGTGTCATATTTCTTTGTTTGGGGCTGCTGAAGTAGAATGTCGCTGACTTGTTGAATTACCTCTTTTCCCAGTTTGGTGACGACTAAGTTCAACTTTGCTTCGTCGCTTAGTTTTTGAGGTGTTAATATAGCTTCACATTGTACAAACCATAAGCGAGCTTGATCACACCAAAATTCCGGAATTCTCGAAGACACTGTGACCGTTGCTAGCTCGGAACCTGTGCTGGCTGTTGGTGTTTTATTTTCAGTAGTCATTTTATAAAATTCTTATGACTTTGTGTAAACTGTCTTAATCACGTCGGGGTCACCAATTTGCCTTTATGTGGATATTTCAGAAGTTTATGTTAATAAAAGGCAATTTATTAAGGATATTGTAATATTGATATTATACAATATTTAATTATAACCACGATGTTACAGTGCTAGGTTTGGATGGCGACTGGCGACAGAAATATATAATAATTTATTAATTGCTATGTAACATATCCGATATCGATTCGTTACTAGGTGCCAAATATGGACAGTGATTTTTGCTTACATCAATAACATAATCACAATACAATTAGTAGGCACATGTTTAAAAATAGACCTAAAGGTCCTACAAATACGTGTGATAGCTCGTTTGATTCGGAATTCGTTTGAGTTTTTTTAGAAAATAATACGAAACAAAAAAGGTAAAACCTAATAATATTTAAGTAATTTTGAAATCCTTGAGGAAATTTCAATCATATAGAAGTCCTAACTCCCGTAACTGAAAAACCCCAGAACTTAAAATTTTAATAAATTATAATAATCTTAATAGGTGAAAAAAAACAACCTCGACGTAAAAAGTTATTTTATCGACTCCATATTTTTTTTTTCAATGTTTCAATAAAAGCTTAAATAAATGTTTTTAATAAAGTTACAAAAATATAAAGAACAAAAAAGATTTTTCTAATAATTTCTATTTAAAAAACAATCAGTAATGTCTTATTATTGCTGATTTCACGTCTCACAAAAGTTTTAATTAATATTAAAAAATAAGGTCATTTGTTAACATATTGCATATAAACGAACAGTCTATATTTTATTGTTTTTAACATTGATGACTAATACTCCAAGGATGAATCAACTATAATATCTTTTAGAATTCATAATTTATATTGTAATCGACATAATATGATTAAAAGAGGGTATTATCTTGTAACTAAATTTGATCGTCCAAATTTACTGTACTATTGAGACATCTTTCAAACCGATAAGATAAAGGCCAGCAAACTATCACCGAGGGATTCGATAACTGTTCCTCTCTATTCAATTTATGGTAAATTGGTTAAAACGATTGTCTACTAACAATGGGTAGCTATAAATTTCTTGTTAATATACAATCTTAACATTATTTAAAATGGAAATAGATATAAGTATGCTGTAAAAGTTAGCTCTTCTCTTAAAATATTTTTTTATTAATTTATAGAAAAAAACCTTAGTTTAATTAAAAATGTATAGGTACATTTATATTCGACCACACTGTTCCAAGTGACAAGCAAGTATTTATTTTCTACGTGTATTTTACTTAAGTATTTATGAAATTATTTGATTATATTTAAAGTTTTTCTGTAGTACCTCTAGAGAATTATTTTATTTGTAATAACATAAAAGCACTAGTAGCAAATGAAACAGTTTGATCCCAATGAAAAGTAATTTTTTTGGCTTCACGCTGTATCCACAAGAAACCTAGGGACTCGGTTCCTCATTGAGACATTCCGTTTACTTGTTTCTGTCAAATGCGTGTAAATACATTTTATTATTTGATTCCCCCGTGTGGGAATCGATCCCACAACCGCGGGAATTGCAGTCACACACTTCTGCTCGTGCCTCATGACGGCGTAGTTATATCTTCTTTATTTTATTTTATTTTATTTTGAGTAAAAAGAATATGTCATGAGTGATTTCAACATGATAATTTTTATAGACCTTAGATTAAAAGCATCTTGAACCAAAAAAGATTAAAAGATGACGAATTGTACTTTATGATCTAAAAAATAACTTAAATAAATTAGCTTATAATATTTGTTTGCTGAAGATTCGTATAAGAGTCAAAGCATTTTCAATTTATTGAAAATGTCCTTAAAGTTGATTACCTAATATTATGTTTTATATGGACTGTACAGGGCCTGGCATACACTGACATTTTTGATTCAAATTGAACAAATAAATAATAAAACTATATAGATTTTTCTTTTCTACAAAATGAAGGAATGTGATTGCTGCCAAAACAATGAAGGAATAACAAAAAAAGCTTTATCTTTTATATATTTGAAATTATTAAAACACAGCGGAAGCAAAAGGAATAAGTAAGAATTTTTTTTTTTTTACATCTACAATGTTTCACAACATTTAGAGTAAATATCAAAAAATATATTAGGATTTAAACGTCACAGGTTTTTTGAACGACGGGCCGTAAATGATGTTCAAGCCACTTGGGATTTCATCGGGTAAATGGATCCGCTGTTACATGCTTAACTAGTGCTTATGCGCATATATTTATGTATAAATCTTTATATAAAAATTAACATTTATGTATTTACCAATTCTGAATTTACCAATTATAATACGTATTTTTTATTTTACGGGTTCCGTATTTAAATAGAAAACAGCATTACGTTGATGTTATATAAAAATAAAATTAATATCAAATATTCAAGTGTGTAAGCTAAGAAGGTTAATTTACTTCGTGGTGGTATGATGGACAAAATAGATACTTTCAGCACAAATAAATGTAAATTAAATAAATTGTATTAAATAAATCTGTCACTATAATTTATTTTCTTTAATACATATTGAGTGCACAGGGACGTAAAATTAAGAATGCCAACTTTTATAAGTTGTATTGTGTTTATCTATGATCCTGAAATTGGTACGAAACCCTCGCAGGGCAAGTCCGGCTAGCACTTGTTCGGATTTTAATACTATATAGGTGCTATGATCGTAATAGCAATAACGTGATTACTGTCATTTAAAAAAGTATCTGCCTCAAATGAAGGGGAAATGTCATTGATTACACACACAGCTATGTTAACTTGAGATTTTATATCTGTCTCTGCAAAATAAATTTATTAACTTTGCCGTTCTAACTTTGCAATGGCGCAATAAGTTAAAGCCATATCACAGCAAAGGTTCTCGCATTTATGAATGCATGTATGTATATATTTTAACGAAGTTTCTTGTGAAAGTGGAACACGAATTTATAATCTCAAACACGCGTTTGACTTTGGAGCTCTTAATTTCATAAACGGCGCTAGCAATTAGGAGTGAACAAAATTTTGTTCACCGTAAGGCGGTAGCATATAACAAATTTTAATCATTGACATTCAAATTTCACTCTCTTCTTTGAAAGTATAACCTTAATTAAATAGACGCTTTTAATTGGTTTATAGCCAAATCACTACAAGTGTGAAGTAAAGGTAACGATAACGGTAACTATAGCTAAGTAAACTTCTTTGTAACTATTTATAAATACAATAACATTTAGAGGCGTTAGTACTTAAAATAAAAAATAAAAGTGCTTCTAGAGGTTTTTATGTAAATAACACAAAGCAAAAGATTTTTGTTGTTATAATTAGTGTGGTTATCATTTATTTAAAGAATGATGAGAAAGATGAAGAATGTCCAGATGTGAAACCCCAGCAGCCCGTCTAACATAAAGTATACGGCATATAATAACGCACATGCAAAATATTCTTTCAAAATTTGTTCAATATGATTTAACGCGAATTTTTATTCACTTAAAAAAATAAATAACTGAATAGGAACCTTAGCAGCCCAACTAAACCTTAAGGGATATGTACTTATAGGTATAATAAGCTTTAATATAAAAAAAAAACTCTAGCTTTAGGAATATACGGCTGATTAAGTTTTAAAATTATTATATTATGAGACATTATTACGTGTTAATTTGATATTCGACCTTAAATCACAAAATATAGCCTCCTGTTTCGTGTTTGTGGTTTTAAAATCAAATTTGCCATGCTTTAACTACATTTGCAAAATGAATAGCGAATGGCAAATGGACATACCATTTACTGCTCATTTTGTAAATGTACTTCATAAAAATATACCAGTAATTAATTTGTTACAATAATGCGTAGGCAGAGAAAACCTGGGAACCTAGTGTTAAGGTACTCCATTCCCTATTAAGGCATTCCGTTTCTTGCTTTTTGCTAATCTACGAGAAATCTTTTTTTTATGTATTTATTTACTTCTTATGAACATTTTGTAATATATCATTTATAGAATTCCAAATAAAGGAATTTAGGAAAAGGTATAAGTTCAGCTTAAGGATCTATAAATAACTAAGTAAGAGAAAAATCGTATAATTTCTCACTTTTGACATAAAATAATAGCACTTCGAGAAATGATTGGTTCCATCACACTTTTCTATTACGGCTGTCACTTATTCATTCGAGCGTAGCTGTGAGACAAATCAATAGGGGTAGAATGAATACGAATTGAAGTGATCTGAAAAGTTTCTGTTCTTTATCATATACATATAGCACGCAGGTGTATATTGTGGGTGCATATTTTTGATAACTGTTATAATACTATTATAGAGCTTCACGCTTTACCCCGCGCATGGCAACAGGTAGGCAGATGGAACCTGGGAACCTAATGTTAAGACACTCCGTTTCTTTCCCCACTTTCTGCCGAATTTGAGGCACTGCGTGTTCAGTGGGTAAACACCACTCCAAAATTTACCTTGTTACCAGAGTGAATAATTGAAAATATGTATTCTAATAGGGTACGAACCCACAACCTGCCCCATTTACAGTTACACGCAAGAAGTAATTATAAATGTATAAATTAATTACTAGTTAAAATGTTTAATAGTTTTCTGAATATTTCACTAGCAGCATATTTTGTTCTTATACTGTCATTAATAAAGAATGTATGCGCGCGACAGCGGTACTGAAACTATTTCCGACTTTTACAATCTGCTCCGTAATTAATGGATAAATTATTTACACTATAAATTATAAATGCGATCGTTAATCAGAAATATTGTAGCATGGTAAAATGTTAAAAGAAATATTTAGCATTAAATAGTTTTTGGAAATAATTTAGAAAATTTAAATAAATCTTTATTTAGACTGTAGGCTGTTGAAATGTGGAATAAGCAGACTTAAAATCTATGGACAAGGAGAAGAACTTTTAAGGAAAAGGTGAAACTACTTCACGCCGGTTTTAAATGCCGGGATGGTAATGATCCGTTCGAGTCTGCCCATGCGTGTTGTCATTGCCGACAATTTGACTCTCCCACACGTACTTTATTTGCCTCTTACCACACCATCAGTATCGGGGTTATCCTATTCTAAGCCAGAATCACACGGCGCAAAATCTATAAACTCTTTGTCCATAATGAAAAGTAAAAGGAGAACATCACCGTTACTAAATTAGAAAGGCTACACTTAAGATCTCTGTCTTCATTTTGACACAGTAGAATATTTTCTGAATGCTATAATGAAGAACGTGGGTTAAATCCCCAATCGGAAAAAATATTATTATTTGACTATCTATACAATATCAAGGCCAGTCATGGCGCAGCGGCACAAACGTATGACTGTAACCGACAGATAGAGACAGAGGGTTCGATCCACACGGGTGAAGCTGCGTGGGGGCCGCTATTATAAAATATTGATTTAAGCATAATATACCCAACTAAGGTCACTAGAATTTAAAACTTGTTTAATTCCCTATATTTTATAATTCGGCGGCTTTACACAAAAATATATATTTCTGAAATACTTATATCTATTATATGCATTCTAATGAATTATAACGTAATTAAATATGTTAGTATAACACAATACATTTTGCTATATTAGTTTCAGCTTCTTATTTTGTAGGAATTTTGACATGAATTTGTTTTGAAAAATTCGCGTCGAAATTTTGTCGAGTAAGAAATTGATGGACGGGAATGGATTAAATTATTGAAAATGTTATACAAGATTTTCTGATCTTTTTATTCTCTACTATTTATGAGGGTGGAAAGATAACTTAAAGTAGAACTAAATTTAGATATTGTACTTTATCACTAGTTTGGCGTTTTAATACATTGTATACTCGTTACTTATTACAAATTACACATTTTTTGTACAACCGCAGACAGACAGACAAACAGATGTATTTATATGGCGAAACTATAAATGCGCTTTTCTTGACTACGGAACCCTAAAAATGTAACGTTTTGACACTAAAGTAACAAAAATGTAATCAAATAAGCTTACTATACCATTACATTAACTCTTATATACCATATATACCAATAGTCTATTTTACCTTCCATAAGTTTTTCTTCATTCATCCATTCCACATCCATTAATAATAAAGAAACATATATAATAAACGAGTTATATATTAAAAAAAAGAGATTTCTTTTAAAAATATTCACAAATAAAAAGAAAAAGGCATTGTCCTCGTTGAGTGCGATAAGGCTATCCATGTTAAGGAAAGAACAGAGTGGATTAGGAAAACGATGTGAACTAATCCCGCTGACCTATCTGTAAAGACCTAATAAATTGAATTTATTTCCTTTGAAGGATTTATTGAAGCTGCTGTTCTCAATCTTGATTATTGAAAATATATTGATAGGCATTACTTTTTTGCTAATACTATTATTTTATATGTTCTTGTAGCGCAAAGGCAGTAGTGTGACTGTAAACGTGATGACTGTGGGATCGACGGTCACTCAGGGCAATGAATAACTAATTTCATTATTCCTAACTATTTTCGTATTCTAGTTGTGGTTACAAGGCAAAATAAAGTTTTGTGTTTTGCCACTCAACACGTAATATGTTTAAAATTCGACAGAGAAAGAAGTGTCTAAACACGAGTTTTTTAAACGTATTTGTGCAAGATACAGAATACAGCTTGAAATATTTAACATATTATATATGTACATATATATGAATCTTCCATTCCGATATGTAGACAAGAAACTATTAAACCCAGAAAGTTTTTTTTTATGTCAATTAGGTTCACGATTCATCGTGCACGTGGTCGGGTAGGGAGAAGGAACTTGGGAAACTAGTTTTAAGACACTTCGTTCCGTTTTCCAGTTTTCATCGAATTTGATTCAACGGTGGCGGAACTCAACGACGCGCTTTTGCCAGAGCGATGAAAATTAAAATACTAAAAATTTAATCTCCTCCAGTTGTTATTGAACTTGTATTCCGCCACTTAATATATGCCTTAAACTCTGAGGAAAATGATTAAAAAGAAGAAATCATAAATGTTTGCTCTCTCTGCCGATACCAAATAAATAAGTATTTTTTTTTCGCTTTATACAATGAATCATTAGTTAGAAGATAACTTTTTAGTTTTTAATGTTATTTGTCCGTTGTAATTATTGTTTTAGTTTATTTATACTTACATTTTTTATCTAGAATTTATATTGAAGGGAACATATTACACTATTGTACTTCATTTTAGAATTTTAATAACCCTTACTTATGCCTAAATTCATATTTTATGACAAAATAAAATATTTAATATTTTCATTCACTTCGCTCTGGTGTCATACGAAGCCCGTCGTTTGGTTCCGCCACTAAATACGCAATATCTGTAGTATTCAACAGAAAGTGAGGAGTGGAGTGTCTCAACACAAGGTTCTACATACTCTATTACCTACAGTTTGCAGCTAAAGAAATTGACAAATTCAATGAAAAATTATCTTTTGTTAACAAAGTATTATGGCAATAAATTCGCGTTTAATACAATAATGCTTTACATTAAAAGTTACTTCATCAGTAACAAGGAAGCAAGAAAAGTTTGACACTCATTAATAATTTCACCCCTCAGCCAAATAATTTAATCAAACTCGAGGTTGGGCTAAGGGACTGCTAATTTGATTTCAGTGTTCAAAGATCATAAGCCACGTTATATAGTATTGTTATCATTTCAAACAGCCACACTGTGGGGTAGAGATAGAATGTTTATTAAATTATTCTTATAAAGTATTACAATCAAAGTTAGGATGTGAACAGAATATAATATGTAAATGTTTTGCTAAAAGTGAAGAGTCAGCTGTTTTTTATTTAGCTTCACGTAGTATCCCGCACATGGCAGGGTAGGTAGAGGAACTTGGGATCCAAGTATTGAGACACTCAGTTCTGTTATTCACTTTTCGCCAATTTTGAAGCATTGTGTTTTAAGTGGCTGTATTAAATGCCACACTTTACATTAATAAAAAAATATTAAATATTTCATTTCCTCGAGTAGGGATCGGATCCACGACCTATCGCGTGCACAGTCGAATGTCTGTGCATCTGCGTCACGAGAGACCTTAAATCTAGTAAGTCAGTTATTCTTTTGATCAATTTAATTTTAATTATTTTATATTTATTTCAATTAAAATTAAGCAAAACAAATGTTATATATGGAATACGATAATAGTTAGGATCATCCTAAATTCTTACGTACAGGCTAGTTATTAATACGTCAATAGAAAAGCTAATAGTAATAACGTTATTGTCAAAATCTATGCAACTTCATACGTTATAGTCAAAATGTTATATTTCTTCTATTAATATTTTCTATTCACCACACTCCTAAGGTACCCCGTGATATTGGATTGTATCACCAGACATGTAACTGACATATTTTTTAACCCATTGTTAAATAATCGTATTTTACCTTTATGATACTAGAACTAATTTTAGAAAAAAATACTTCAAAGGAGTATTTATTTGAAAAATAATATAGAATTCAATTAACTCTGCCTAACACATGTAGTCTACGTAATATAAACGCTGATCCTGTTAAGAAGTTAGAAAATTAATTCTTTATAAAAAATTGATTTGTGTGCGTTCTATTTACTATTAATTTCTTACAAATAAGTTTTCTATCTGTTGTAATTTTTAATAATTATTGAAAAAGCAATAGGTACAATGTAAATTATGATTTAGGAATCACCTACCACAAAAGCAACATTTTAATTAGGTATATAATTTTATTGCTCAACAACATTGTATGTATCTACGCTTTTGTTGTCTGTCGAGTACGACCATAAACGTTATGTGTTTAATTATGATTTTATACACTTTGCTCACAGTTAATTAACTGTAACGGCCAAACGAAATATACAGCATTTTAGTGTGCATACATTTTACATTATTTACGTACTTTACATATACTCGAGGTAGTAATAATTTTTACGCGGTAGAAGTATCTCTCTGTAATACAAAAAGATCTATCTAGAATTTAGTATATTTATTTCTGAAACGCACTTCAAAGGTGATAGATAGTAAAAGAATAATTTCTAATTTGGTTAGGTAGAGTAATGAGGAATATAGGCTAAAATAATTAAATATTTCAAAAGCGCCTCTTTTATCCAAAACTTCGGCTCCGAATTTCTTTCTCTTCTTTAAGCTCCTGAATAAAGAGTTCAGAAATTATTTCTACATGCACAAATGATTTAATTTTCATAAAAAATATTATCTACAACTTTTATCCTTTATTTATTATTAAAATTTATTTCATGATTGTAATATAACAGACAGGTTAATTGTAAGGTAACAGGTAAGACTGCCGGTAACGGAGTTAACAATGCCTTAGCTGCATTGATGAGACGACGAAACGGCATCACATCTGCACATTTCGCCGCACGTGACGCTGTATTGGTTCGGTACCAGTACGCTGTTATACTGCAGCGAAATATGGGTATTATAGAAAAAGAATATAAGAAAAAATACTTTGGAGATGCGATCTCTTCGTCAGTTTAGCGGATCGCATAACCAATAAAGAGATACATAGGATGGTAAGTAGCACCAGGATGGTAACTAGCATGAATATCACGATGAAAACGAATCTCAGGTGGTTTGGTCACGTCGAGCGAATGAGTGATGAAAGAATAATAAAAAATATTTATGAAGGAAAATCGTCTATTGCACGTATATCGTCTGTGCTAATGGTCGGTTTTTGGATTTAGAATATTAAATACACCATTTCTACTCTTTTTGTACAGGTTATAGTTATTTTTTTTTTGAGTTGTAAAATTGATCAAATTAACGTTTTTATTATTATATCCGATATGGTCTAGTGGCTAGGAAACCTAGCTCTCATCCAGGAGGCTTGGGTTCGGTTATATTTGCTTTTAGTGTTTTTTTTTACTATATTTATTTATTAATTAATTTCTGTACTTAAAACTTCTCTTTAAGTAATAATAACTTTTCTTGATACAGAAATGTCACTTAATACTTTATACGGCAAATCTTGAGTATAATAGCCTTTAACATCTGATTGCTTATTATTATATTTAGATTATTTAATTGGAAACATTATGAAACTAAAAAATATGAAATAGCCCGTGATTATATCTAAGCCAAGCCACTATCGATGACCTTTAATAAATAATTTGATATTTTTCTGTATATAACTAACTAAATAGCTTTCTCTGTCTGGGTAGACAGACATAATGGTATGAGAAGAACTCTACGTTATCAGTTGAACATTGTTATAAAAACTTTTTTTTTATTGTATCGAACTTAACAGCATAATTAATATTTTCATAACAATAATAATCTGGGAAAGTTTTACTTGGTATTTAGTGTATTTTTTTATATCTAATACGTTATTAGAACATTTAGAAATAGTTCGAATAACATAATATTGACATCATACTACAATCCTATTGAGAATATAAATATATCAATATTCTAACCAATTTCTATTTTTCAGTTTCACACCGTTTCCCGTAAATATTAGAGGGACATTCGTTCCTTAACGTCGTACTTTACCTTATTATCAGAGCCAAGATATTAAAACATTAAATATATAATATGTTATATTTAATTTGAAAATATTAATACATTTTCTCGAGTGGAGATCGAACCCACAATCTGTCACGTTTACCGTCACACGATTGTACACAAATTAAATATATAACTGTGTATTACAGTTACAGCTCTATAGATATAGACGGACTATAGATGGTAATGTTTTATTTTCTTCCCTTTTGATGCTCCCACACTGATAAATATGGTATGTTATGTATATGGTAATCATCTGTTGCCAATAAAAAAATCGAGAGTCTATACACATTTCTATAAATTAGCTTTTAACATAGGTTCTATACTTTAAATTTTAAAATTTAAAATTATATTATTATTAAAATTATATACTTAAAATTTTAAAATTACTTTTTAAGTAAACTAAACTAAGTTCAAACCTTGACGGCTCTGGGTTCAATATCCAATCGAGATATTGGTTTCTCTATTGCAATAAAGTAAAGTGCGGTGTTAAATGTCACCTAGTACGCAACACTAGATTTATTCTACCTACCTTGCTAAAAAGCATAAGCAGCATAGGATGAAAAATTTATATATTTAGTAAGAAATTATTAAATATTTCATTTCCTCGAGTGGGGGTTGAGCCTGTCACCTCTACTGTCACACGGGTGTCCATCTGTGCCACGTCAGTTCATAGTCCATATATATATATGTAATAAATAATATATGGTTAAATAGAGAAAACTAAAGAGATCATTCTTCGTTAAATATATTTAAATATATTCGTGAAATCTTAAATTCTATCGTGTGGTATACCAAATATTTTCTTATAATTATAAAATGTGTGAAAGGTATGACTTAGTATTGTATGTGCTATAACCCAAATAAATAGTGCAAGTACCGTGTTATTGGCACCACACTCTAATACAGTTGAGAGTATTAATATATCGCCTGTGTATTGTAGTAGAAGCTCTACAGATTGAGACTCATATAATGTTTTATGATCTTCCGTTCTGGTGCTCTCAGACTAATAAATATTAAATAAGTTTTGAACAATCCTGATTACGGCATATTTCTATTGTAAGCAACTTGTAAATTGTGATGAAAAAGCTGGCTGCTAAACAACCGAGGCTGGTTAGTCGCACTACGCCACTATTGCTTCACGACAATATACTGCACAATGGATCGTTTTCAAATTGCAAGAGCTTCAATTTGAGTGTCTACGATAGCCACTGTACTCTTAGAATCTAGCTCCAACAGATTACCACTTTTTACAAAATTAAGATAATTTCTTGCAAGGTAAAAAATCAACTCCGATGGGACAGTCTTAACCGCCTTCAATTTTTTTTGATTCCATTTATTTCTCGGTTATCGCCGATGATTTGCTTCATCATTGTGTCATCATACAAAATTTGCTATTTGAATTTTGTATCATCATACAAAATTTAAATAGCGGAGGTTTTAAGCAAATTTGGCTATTATTGATGACCATCGTTTATGATGACGAATGATGGTCTTCAATAATAGCCAAACTTTTTAAGTACATATATTACTTCAATGGCAGCTAGAACGGAGCGTACTGAGGCTAGTAAATGTCCTTGCCACATAGCGTTTCGTCGGTAATTTTTCTACTTGTCAAATCTGTATGTGAGATTTGATTGATGATGATTTCTAATCACTAAGGTCAATTTTTCTAAACAGTTTTTTACTTAGCGATTCTTTGATACTTTACACACTGCTACTAGTCTTGATTTCAGAATATCATATTCCTTCTGTTGTATAACGTCTTTTCCCAGCTTTTTGACAACTAAGTTAAGCATACTGCCTTCGTCCGTTATTTTTTATGATATTAAGATTGCTTCATATTGCACGACACATAAAGGACCATGTCAAAATTCTGGAATCCTCAACGATATTGAGACAATTATTTCAGATTGACCGGATGGTGGTTCTATTTTCACTTGCAATTTTTTTTTATATCTTTTTGACTTCTATCTCCTGTCTGAATCTGGTCAAGGTCACCAATTTACATATTTATTGACAGTTGAATAAAAGGCAATTCTTAGTTATAATTTAATATAGGATTTAAATTATGAAACTAGGATAGCCACTGCGACACTATTAGATACATGTGTACTTACTAAATCAATGAGTGGAGAAATTGATTACACTTACTTTCAATATTTCTTCATAAAGGATGCAATAAGTAGGCACAACCATTTGGAATATTACTACTTATTATATACTATAAAAAAATAAATAGGAATTTTGTAATAAGGCAAAGGGCGGCGTTGAATTCCGCCACTCAACACGCAATGCTTCAAAAAAAAGTAATAATGTACAAAATATGAATTTTCTTATATATTTTAATGTTCAATTGTATAGCTCTATATTTGTAAGCTTTATGTATAAGATATTGGAAATACAAGTCTGACTGTAAACTTTCCGTCATGATTGTGCACTTTTCCGTAAAAGCGTACTTTATGTTTTTCATATCAACAAAACATATATAAGGATAAGTGAAATTGTAGGTTTAATATGCATTTTATGAGAAGTTACATATAAACCTTAGATACAATATATTTTTTTTATATTTCATTTATTTTGTTTATATTTCATTTTTACAAAAAATATAAGTAAAATATTAGACTCCAATAACACATCCGATATGGTCTAGTGGCTAGGATACCTGGCTCTCACCCAGGAGGCTCGGGTTCGATTCCCGGTATCGGAAGTGCTCGTTCATTGAAACTTTTGTTATTTTTATTATATTTATTTTTTAAGTTATTATATTTTATAATTCTATCTTTACGAGGATATAATAGAAAAAAATAGTTTATAACGAAAGGTTTATTCCGTAAGGATTAAAGCAAGTCATAATAGTATGTGCATGTAGCGACCCACCAGCGGCTTCGCTCGCCTATATTAAACTTATTAACGAATCTTATTATTATTTACGAATCTTATTATTTACGAATCTTAATATTTTTTTTTCTTTTAGTGCTAATATTTTTCTATTCTAAAAAGTTATATTGATTCTGAGATTAGCGTGCACAAATGCACTCACAACAAAAAAATAAAAATGAAATCCTATTTTAGAGGGTCTAATTACATTACAAACGTCCCTTATAAGTTTTTTTAATATAACTTTCTTGTACATACAGTGATCGTTCACAGATTTATTATAAGTATAGATGATAAAATATCAAAAATAATATTTATATAGACCGTTGTAAATCAGTTGTAATATGTATAACTGAACGCGAATTATCTTAGTCACTCCGTCAGACAACTCCGTCCTTAATACAGTGCACAATATCTCTGAACAGAGAAAACCAGAGACCAAAATGACTCAACTGACTCCATAGAATGCTTTATAGACTTTATTCAACTTACTGACTTACATATTAACGTAAAAAATATTGTTAAAACTACCCTTAGAAATTACTAAGGAAGGTACAAAGCATAAGATATCGATCAACAATCAATACAGTCTAGAGACTACATTTGGAAATATTGTACACTGAAAGTAATTAGGGAACAATATCTGATATTTTTTATGTATAGTAAAGATGATCTTGATAAATTAATTAGGAATATATTTTAGTTTGCTTCATAAAACTAAAGCTGTTAATTATGAATATAGCTACAGCAGTATCGTATATATAAATCACAAACCAAACAAAATATCGAAAATTCACCGTTTCATTGGCTTCATTACAATATATTACAAATATAAAGGGATGACTGCTTTTTTATCCGGGTGTTAAAAGGAAGCCCGCGGGCACTACGCTTCATAGCACAGTGATATTCAAGCCGACTATTCAGGCGTGAAGGCAATTTAACCCTAAAGGATTGAAAGTAATGGTAGACCCTTTAAATGAGTTAAGTAACGATTTCTTATTTTGAAACAACTTTGTGTTTTTTAAGGATAATAGATATATTTTGTAATAAGATACAGGATGTTGGAGGCATGTCGTGGTGCAGAGACACATAAGTGTTACTGTAAACGATAGGCTGTGGGTTCGTTTTCCATTCCAGAAAATGAAATATAAAAAAATTTCAATCCGTATATTTAATATTTAATTTTTTTTCGCTCTAGTAACAGGCAAAGCACAGCATTCAATTCTGCCACTCAACACGCAATGCCTATAATTCGGCGGTGAGTGGTAAACAGAACGGAGTGTCTTAACACTAGGTTCCCCAAATTTCCTCTGCCTACCATTCCACGTGCGGGATACTACGTACCAGTACGTACCAGTACGTATCAGTTGAATTCCGCCATTTTACATGTAATATTTAAAAAAATTGGTAATACTCAAAATAGAGAGATATGCAAGACATAGCGTGAATATTAAAAAAAAATAGATAATAAAATAAAAATGACGTTTTTATAAGTAATTGCAGTAGCTAGATCCTGAATTTATAACACTTGCTTTCAGTGAAGTGTGTACAACTGAGCCAGAGCTAAAGTCAGTTGTTAAAACTAAAATTGTTTTCTAAAATATAAATGCAAAGTTAAAATCTCAAGCTTTCAGTATTAAGCTTACTTACATACCTATATTTTATGTGGTTGTTTTTCCTACAATACGTAACATACTTAAGATGTCTTATATAGCTCTAAATCCTTAAAATCGAAATGCGGCTCAAGCAATTTTATCTCAACGTTTCGAAGAAGACTCTATTATGAAATCCTAACTTCAAAATAAATAATTAAGTAAAGTACTACAGTTTAAAATACTTATTATATCAAAGCGAATTAAATCATGCAAGTTGTCGCTCAGTGGATCTGAGTATTAATACGACAGTTCTGGGTGCGATACCTTCTTGAAACAAAGTCATTATTTTCATTATTATGATCTGCTCCGCCGCTCAACAGATCAATATGTAATGTGCCAAAAAATAAGTGGAAAGTGGAGAAATGGATCGATGACACTAGGTTTTCTCTGCGTTTTTTCGTTAGTCAATTTATTAACAGAGTAACTCAGCTTTTTTAATTATTATTGTTTTTCAAATATCTGCTCAAAATGACCCATTGTTAAACTAGCAAAGAGAATTTTTCAGTATTATAAAATATCCTATTCAATAGTAGATCTTTCTTTGTTTTAATTACCGTTTTGCTTTGCTAATGCATGGGTTAATTAACGAGTCGAGTCGACGGCTTAATGTAGACAGAACGATGCTACGGTAACTTAGGTGCCAACGCCTAGCTAAATGGATTTCGTAGACCATATCATTTCTTCAAGGTCTGTATGAAATATATATTTATGTTTATTCTTAAAGCATACATTAATTTGTCCAAATTTTATATTTGTTTCTGAGTATTTGATACTTGCTTGATCTATTTCTGAAAAAATTAAAAGTAATAAATTTTATTTTACATAGATTTTTTTACTCCAAATATTTTCTGCATGTAGCTACTCGCACTCACTTATTCAGCCTCACGTTATATCCCACACATGGTAGTATAGGGAGAGGGAACTTGAAAACCTAGTGTTAAACACTATTTTCCATTTCTGTTCCTCACTTTCCGCCGTATTGAGTTGCGGAACTCAACGCCGTGCTTTCCCTTGTTACCAGAGCAATTATGCTAATATATAATAATATAATATAATAATTCGAGTGGGGATCAAACTTACAACCTATCATTTACAGTTACACGCTTGTGAGTTATATCTTCTTGCGTTACGTTTGAGGTTACAGTAATAATTTCATAACTGAATTTTGTATGAAATGAAACCAATAAAAAAAATCATCCGTTTTATTGCAGTAGTCTAAAATACTGCAAGAATATAGTGCTAAGAACTTCCATTTTCTTTTTTCTGAAATAAATTGCCAAGTTTTCTCTAAGCACAATCTGAAATAATCGCATTTCGTATGAACTTGTTAAATGCAGTTCTTGAGTGTCCATTCTTTTAAATTTCAAAACTGCGTATGCTTGCAAATAAAGTTCCAGTTTTTGCCTTTTTTCGTCTTTAACTCGGGGTAAAGAAAAATAATTAAATACCTCTACACTAGTCTCTCTTTGCCTAATTTAAGTTCATAAATTAATTCAAATTATTATCTATTATATACTAAGCTGCTACTCTATCAATTTGGTCAATAATTTTTACATTCAAGGAATTCCAAGAGCGGTATATTTTATAAATATATAAAAGTAATTATAAAGCAGAGGATAAAGCGTGCCACTTTAAACGTGACTGGGGTTCGATCCCCTCTCGAGCAAGTGAAATATTTATTATTTTCATTGCTCAAGCAACAATGTCAAGCTCGGCGTTAAGTTCCGCCACTCTCTCCGGTAATGCTAGCATTACCTTAAATTTGGCCTTAAATATCGTTTTCGCTATAATGTCTTTTAAATGTTATTGAGCTTGAAATTATATAAAATAACATCTTCACAAATTACTCTATTTATTATTTGCAAATGCAAAGGTAATTAGAAGTTAAGCCTTTAACGTTTATTTCAAAGGAAAGTGCACTCATAAGGACAACGTTCGCGACACTCCAGCATGTAAAATTACGCTAGTTACGTACATCATCACGACTTGTTTTTTTATTTAAATTGCTTTAAAGTTCGTAAAAAGATTTTAAGTTGTTTTTTCGTTTAAGATTTTTTTAAGTGCAAATTTAAAAAAACCGTGTTGGATACTACTAACTAATAACATAAATAAATTACAACCAGTATATAAGAATTTCGACTTAGATTGATAAGAATAATTATAAAGTAGTAAGCAGTCAGAGCCAGCGAGCAGAGATTACTTCACATTATTAGATGACTAAAAAAAAGTAAGTTAAGTTAATAATAAATAATTAATATTAAATAATTTATCAGCCACGCGATTGTTTTACTCGCAAGCGGTCGGCTCATCAACGGTGCACGTGCGTAGCTATGAATTTTTTTTCCTTAATTTAATTAGAGACAGTGAAGTGTTAGTTTCTATCACCATACTTGTCATATTTTATACAAGATAATAAAGAAAAAATCAAATGACTTGCATGAATGTATCGATTGAAAAAACTTATTAAGGCTTCATAGTTTGAGGCTCCCGTGATGTAGGGGGACAGCATCTAAATATGATATTGTATATTCGATTACAACTAAAGGAATTGGCTGTAATTATATGTTATTTATTTATCATTAGGGGTGCAATCACTCCTTAATTATATTTAGTTTATATTAATTTTTCCACTATAGCAAGACAAAGCAAGACGCCTAGTTATACTAATAAATACGCAATGTCTCGAAAATTCAACGAAAATAGCGCTACGCTGTTATACGGGAGATGTAATACTGGTAAATAAAACTATAACTTAAGCACAGCTGTTAAAGTTGATAGTTTAACAAATTAGTGGTGTTAAGCTAAACAAAATGCAATGCAAATGACATTAATCATTTAAACATTCAGTTATTTACGCCGCCGTTTGTGGTGTACAATAAAAAGGAACTCAATTTCATTTTCCCCTTAATTATGGATTACAGATAAAATTAAATCTACAATATCTTTTCTCATATTTTGAGAAAATTAGATATTGTAGATCTACATAAGTTTTTTGCAAAAAGTAAGCATGAAAAAATTTTTACAATAAAATTATTTGTTATAAAAATCTCTAAAATAAAATAAATAACTTTATCTTAAAAACTATTAAATAGTTCAACAAGTTAAAATAAATTTTCCTTCCACTCATTCTATTTTATTCAATGAACTTACTTTCAATGTTACAATGAAAGTTAAACAAGGATAATAGCCAGCTATCCGCGGACATGGGAAACCACAAAATTGGTGCAGTGTAGAGCGACAATCAAAGTTCGAAAAGCTAATTTACGTTAGTTTAACATTGATTCGAATTTAATATGGCAAATAACGACCGTTCATGTTACTAAATAATGCACATGGTATGTTTAGATTGTAAAACTATTAGGTTAATAAGCAATTTCTTAAGTGTGACAAAAACTTTTTAAAAACAATGAATATATTAAACTTAAATTTTAAAATTTTAAAAAGCGTATAAAAATTTTGAACGAAGCAGGATTTGAACCCGCGCCTCTAGAATACCGTTCCAGCGCTCTGACCAACTAAGCCATTCGTTCTCACCGAGCTCCGTCGAAATTCTTATACGCTTGTTACACCTTATTTATGTTGTTAGCATCTCTGTAGGGAGATCTCGGTGAGAACGAATGGCTTAGTTGGTCAGAGCGCTGGAACGGTATTCCAGAGGCGCGGGTTCAAATCCTGCTTCGTTCAAAATTTTTATACGCTTTTTAAAATTTTAAAATTTAAGTTTAGTATTTCCTGTCCTAAGTGTGGAATAACAGTTTAAAACATAGTAAAAACAATGAATATATGTTTTCAGGGTTTCGTCCCTCGAAAGGAAAAATAGAACCTTTGTAGCATTATTGTCCGTGTGTCAGTGTGTAAAGATTATTAATCTCAAAATTACGCAGAAATATCAAGCTGTTATTAATACCAAATATTAAATAAAGTATGCGATGCCTTATAAGTCAATACAAAGTAAAAGGTATAATTTTCGTTGTATGTGTTTAAACTTAACATTTTTATAAGTTTCGTAATGAAGACCTGGGTATAGAAAATTTATGTACCACAAATTCGTCATAGAATAATAATATTTGGCACAGAGTGAGAACTTACAAGAAAAAGAAAACTAAAAAAAAAATAAAAGCATATTGAATTTCGTCAGTTTTTAAAAGTAGTGCTTCCTCTTCTTACAATCGGTACGGAGTACTTGAACGGTCTTTTTATATAGAAGTCGAAAAAAAAAGAGTTGGATAAAAAATACCTAAAATTTAAAGTAACTTAAACCATTCACCTAAAATATTTTAATTTTTATTTTATTTATCAATAGAATCGAGATAAAGTGTGAAAGAAAAGCGGTATACAGAATATAACACCTGCCAACTTATCCTCAAAGGCTAACCGACGCTGACACAACGTAGAGAAAGAAAATAATAATGAGCACGATGACATCTTCATTTATCTAACCATAAAATTTATACATAAAAAAGATATTATATTTTTGACATTTTTAAATTATTATACACACTTAGAAAGGGAAATGATGAAATGAAAAAAGTAGTAACGTATTTTGTTTACTATTTATTTAATTTACAACAATACTGACATTGCCAAAGTGAATATTTATATATTTTTTTTATTATTAAGAGGTGAATATATTGTAATAGTATAGGTTTTCAATCAATTTTGTATTTACATAAAAACATTATTATATTTAACTAGAAAATCACAATGATTTTGTCACTTTCTGGGAGTGTGTATTGTGCCGCATATAGTAATGGGTAATATATTATTTACTGTATTGATTTAAGATATTTTTAGGCGTTCTTTTAAATGAATATTAGTTAGCTGCCTCTTTTTCCTATATTAATATAATTAAGCTTATTTTGTTCTCAATAAACGTTGTGAGGACGTTTATTAAAATGGGTATAAAGATTTTCTTTTATGAATCTTTGTATAGATTAGTTACATAAGGCATACAGTATACCATAAGATTTATGTTTGTTTAAAAAAATACACGTTATAAATGATAAAATTGATTTCAAATAAGCTTTACAATAATTGTTATTAATATATATCAATATCATTTCGAATTATCGACAAAATACAATTAGTACAATGTATATGAGTACAATTTATTAGTAGAATACTACTTCTGAAATAAAGTTGTAAAATGTTTAAGGAAATTATGGCTATAATTTGGCAAAATATTAAGGAAAATATGCTTGAAGAAGACAAAAAGGCGACCTGAAAATTCTTTTCAAGCAATATTATTAAATGATCAATGTAGTATTTTTACTATTTTTTTAAAGTGTTATTCCACACTTGGAAATAAAATACTAAATTAAAATTTAAAACCATATAAATATTTGAACGTTGCAAGATTTGAACCCGCATCTCTTGGAAACAATCAAAGCGCTCCAATCAACTAAGCCACATTCTTATCAAAAATACTAAAACATATTAAATAAATAACATTCTCTCTTGCCAAACAATAATGTAACGAAAAAAAAATGTCTTTGGGTAGCAGAAATTTGTAAAAATCTTAAAACATAAATAAATTGTTACAAGCGAATTTCAACGTAGCTTGGTAAGAACTAATGGCTTAGTTGGTCAGAGCGGTTGGACGGTTTCCAAGATGCGCGGGTTCAAATCCTGCTTCGTTCTCGAGGTTTTTATACATTTTTAAATTTAGCATCTTTCTTTCCTAAGTGTGGAAAAAACTTTATAAATACTAAAAAATATTTTTATGTATTTAACTTTTCTTTGTAAGTGATGAAATGAATTAAAAATATATATGCCGTTTATACTTTGTTAGACTACACAAATCTTTATGTAACAACAGTTTGAATTTTTTTTCTAGAACATAAGAACTAAAAACATTTTCTAGTTTATATTTTATTTATATTTTATTTATATATAAGATGTCTGTAAATTTCACCTACACTATGTGTTCACCGTAATCAACCAGAAACGTATTCAAGCCTCCATTGTTGTATTTACGAATTACATAGAGATAGCTAAGATAACCTTCAGTTTAATTTGAGATTACTCGTCAACGCTCAGCTCTACATTAAGTATTTAGATAGACAGATATATAAAGAATAACTCTGTATGGCCAATAAAGTGTTTGTATTGATTTGTCTGAGGCTTTAAGTGGTTAATCTGCAACTTTGCTTCCAACTTGTCAAGGAAATTTGGAATTGATAAAATAACTATGCTTAGATGTGAGAATTGACGTTGCTCACTAAATATGTAAGTTCTGTTGAGTAAATAATTGTATATACGGTAGTTACCCTAAAACAATATACTACCCGGGTGTACGAAGATTTAAAATCAGTTCGTTGATCAACTGATACAGCAGGCACGTAGGCACGAAGTGATAGATTCACCTTTTATTCATATATAATTTACAAAATTACCACATAGACACATTTATATCAACTATATTTACATATGTACAGCAGATTTATTATTTTACTACTATTTTTACATATTTTTCTAAATAATTCTAAGGTATCGTTGAGAAAAATTACGGCAGCTACAAGTAATACAAATAAAATGATAAAACTTCTGTTGAAACTTATACTACTTTTTCCTAGTCTATATATGTTATATTTGTTTAATCCAAATTTTAACGTTATGCATAAAACAAGCAATTGTTGGTTAAATACTTTAAATTGAAGTAAGTATACATTATAATAATTATTGTACAGTTAGAAAGTTGAATAGCGTTTGAGTTTAATCTGCCAATTGTATGTTTCTCATACAAGCCAATGATGCATTTCCTTACTCTGGTAGACAAAGGACAGGAAGGAAAAGGGACATATTACCACACGAGTTGTTATCATTATTTAAAAAATAATATTATCAAACTAAAAGGCTTACAAAATGATTACTACAACAACTTAACAATAAAATTTTATGTTTGTTTCCCAATCACAGCACTTTAATTTAAAGGATAAGATGTCTATTGGTATTGCTCAACATGATCCCAAGCAGAAACGAAATTTCAACTTTGTGTAGAATCAGCCCTTAATTGTCGACCTTTACGGTGGCTTAATCAAATCGTGACTCTCTAAATAAATACAATTTTGAACCATTTGAGTTTATTTGTATTAGATGTAGATAAAATACATGTAATAATTACAATAATTCAGTATTATTGGCGTTAGTCTCAATTATTTTTAAATGTTATGTTATTTGCTTTATATAATTTAAATATATTACAACTAATAAACTGTCATCTATGGTATTTTTAGATTTTCATTTTAGTCTGCATATAGCAGTATGGGCAGATAGAGCCTGTAAGCTTTGCGTGTTTAATGGAAAAACTCAACGCTGTTTTTCCTTGCTACGGTCGGAAATGTAAACGATTCAGTATTCTGCAATAGCATTACAGGTGTAATTGATTAACTGAGTTTTTGTCTCTCTTATTTCTTCTTCTAGTTTAGTCGTTAACTTTCGACTGTCGAATTTTGATTTTAGACACGCAACTAACTGGTTGAGTTGGCATGCGTACTGGGGGGGTGACATTAAAGAAACGCACACATAGAGATATTATAAATACAAATATACACGCAAACTCACTTGTATTTTGATGGTTGTAAACTAAATATAATATTTTCAGGTCATTTTAGAAAGTACTTCTGTGAAGAACTTTTGAAATATGAATATGACGTGGACGTAACAAAATTATCTACAAAAACTAGAAATGTAAAATTTTAGCGTATATCCAGTCGCAGTGCAGCTGTGCACTTCTAGCTAACATTAATTTACATAACGCTAATTAGAACGTATGAGATAATGATAAATGCGGAATTTACCTTGCGACCTAAAGTTACGCTAGTTTAATATACTCGTATCTTGTATACCACGTACAGGTTCTTTATTGCTTTGAGTTTTAGAAGACGACAAATATTATATGTAGAATTTTATGAAGTAATTATTTCGTTTCGAAATTAATATATTTTATATTATTCTATATATACTTGCCTCTGACGTAACTTTGTTTTTGTATACTTTTGTCTATTTATACATGTAAGGTATCGTGGCGCAGTGTCACGATGTCTGATTGGAAATGTCTCTGAATAAAGATCGAACCCATATCATCTCCTCTCGACGAATTCGACACAGCTCTACAATTCAGGTGAAAAATGGAAAGTAGAATGTACCACGCTATAGGCACTAGCATAAATGTGTAGAAAAGTAACAATATACATAAGTATTTATAATTGTACAATTAAGTACAATAAATTACATAGATATTTTTTTAATAAAATTCATACTTTTTCTTAATATATACAGATAGCTGAATTCAATTTTATTGAGATCGTTTTTTTTATATTTTCAATACGAAATGTACCACAGTATGAATTTAACCATAAGCTTAAATACAGAAAGCGTAAAGAAAAATTATAGATTGAATAGGAGTTCTACTCCTTATATATAATTTTTAATTTATATAAAGATTATATTTTTCTTATTCTGTATATATAAGACGGAAGAGGCAAAACATATTTTGTCTCGTCTATCCATTGTGTTCATTTGATTTTTTTAATGGTTTATATATTATATTTTTTTAGGAAATCATTCATATAGCACATTCAATCATTTATATGACTATAGCGTAACCAGACTTATCGTTAAGACACTCCATTTTCTGTCCTCGATCCACACACACGCACACACACAGTGATAAAAGGCAAAATTCATAAATTCATAGAACCTACAACCATTCCGTTAACAGTTAGACGCTATTCTACTGTGCGACGACCGTTTACTGAGCGTCTTTTCGAGATAATATTTTTAAAATAAACTTTCATTCTACATTCTTATAGCGTACTCAATATATTTTTATCGTTACGTTACGAGTATTTCCCAAACGGTTAGGTAAAAAAGATACACCTATAGAACACATATGTGCTTAATGACAGTCCCAAACGGGCAACGTCAACACACTAAAGGGAAAATATCTTACAAGGTCAGAACATTTTAGCTCCTAAAAGATGTGTCGGTTGTGCTGGCCTTTTTAACTTTATTTTTTTTGGCTTTATGCTGTACCCATCATGTAGTAGGGTGGGCAGAGTGAACTTGGAAACATAGAGTGAAGACTCCCTTCTCCTTTCCTTACTTTCCGCCGAATTTGCGGCATTCCGTGTTTGGCGTCGGAACTCAAACCAAGGACTAAGGCTCAATAATAAAAATATAAAATATAACATTTGAAAATATTAAATATTTTACATATCCAACTCTCAACCTGTCGCTTACAGTTGCACGCTTGTGCTCCTGCTCCACGCAGGCCTCAATTGTAAATTTGATTATTTAATTTAGAATTTATTCGTTATACATTGTTATTATATGTGTTAAAAAAATCAACATGTATGTTTATAAATATAGCGTATAATGTAGTTGACAGTGAAATTATTCGTAAAAAAAACAAAATAAGGACACTCTTGCGTTCCATTTGTTAAATATATTAAATTAATAGCACTTATCACGGACTTCGAGCAAACTTTTGAGATATTTTCGATTCATAAAAAAAGTTTTCGCGAAGAAAACACGAAAATCCTTATGAGTTATGCATAAGTTTATTTTGTGAAATGGATTCATAAACTTTTAGGGGCTAAACTGACATGAACAATCATAAAATACTCAAGGGTCGTCCTGCGGTCTCGAAATAAATTGCCGTAAATATTTTATTTATTACAGACGATTTTCTATATTTATCAAAATTGGCAAATATATTTTTTTAAATAAGATACAAACATATTTTTTAATCAGTGCTATGTTAGATGTATTGAAAGCTCGTACAAGATAAAAATAAAGATCTTTGCTTAGAATACAAACGTTAATTAAAATATTTTCTTATAAAATATATTTCCAATTTTTTATAACCAATATATATATTATTTTAGTTATTTAAGTTATATGAACTGTTATGATATTGTGTGCAATAAAGTATATAAATAAATAAATAAATATTCACACATTATGCAAGTGTTTTCAATATCTTATTTTTATTAAAAACTCTTTTATTTATATACATTTTGTTTCTAAATGAGGCATTGAAAGTTGCCACTTTAAAATTCTAAATCAATTCCTCAAATCAGCGTGACAATGATATAACGATTAAATTATAAATTAAATAATCAAATATAAAATAGAGGCCTGCGTGAAGCAGGGGTATACGGTAGTGACTGTACCCGACAGGTTGACGGTTTGACCTCCACTTGACAGGTTGGGGGTTCAATCACTATTTACGGATATTATGTTATTTTACCTAATTTTATCACTGTAAATATCATAAAGTGAGTTCTACAAAACTGTAATCTCTACAATACTGTAATTCTACAATACTGTAATCTCTACAATACTGTGAGTTCTACAATAAAGTGAATTACAATAATATTTTGTACCTACCTTTCGATATTCGTCCCATGCAGGATACATTTAAAGAGTGTGCAGAACAGTGTTATGAGTGTCATCATGTTCAAGGTGATAGCACTGGAGACATATCACTCTACTGGATTACACTTCATCTGCATACGGGCAACGAACTCCCCTCCCTCATTTAGTCCTCCGAGATTAGGTAACAATCTCTGCATTGACTAAGAACTTTTTCTGTGCGCGCAATTAGACGACTAAAATGTTCATTAAAGCTCCAGTGACTATCCAATACGAGACCTAGATATTTCATGTATTGAATCGCTTGAAATTAAAAAAAAAGTGAAAATTACCCACACGTATAAATAAGGTAGGAGGTTCTTTAATTCTTGGTAGTTACATCTACTTATCCTATTCTAAGGGTAATCCGGAATCAGACGGCAGGTAATAGAATAAATATTTCTAATTTTTTAAAAACATAATAAAGATATATAAATATAAGTAAAATGAAGAGATATAACAACGTTTTACTAAGAATTTCAGATGAATTTTTCCATAGAAATGTTAGCAGCTTGACATAAAACCTTGGGTTGTAGGATGTTCATATAATTTTAAAGTATAAAGTATGCATCTGGCTAAATTAAAGCATATAGTGCCAACATGTCATTTCTTTAATGGCAACTGTAAGAAATGTAGGCCACTTGCTGTACCACTTATACTTATACTTTGTGTTAATACGGAAATGTTTGACATTATTACTAAATACAAACAGCTTTTATCACAGCGCTATCAGGGTAATGATTTAATTAAATAGAGGAGCGTTGAATATATTCTTCTTTAAGAGAAGAATTTCTTCTTTAAGATTAAACAAAGAAAAGGAAAAATGTGCTCTGTTAATAAACTCAATCCACTTTAATTGATTGATTTAACTTTCAAACTATAAACAATCTCTAACTTAGTTTATTATTTTACTATAGATAGTCTAGTAAGTAAATTAAAAATGATTCTTGGCTTTGTAAATATAAAATAAATCTAGCACTATTTATATTTATTGTTAATTTAGTAGCTTTACCTTTATCTACCTATATAGAAACATATTATAATTTTCTTTGATTAAGGTAGACCATGATGTATAGCGTTAAACTATATATTTCTGAAATAAATAAAACTGTACATATCACATTATTATACAAACATCGCCATGTAGCTGATGCCAAAACACATTTATACATGTCAAACGTCCTTGATGCAGCCACTAGCGGTTTGGTCATTTGGGCGGAAACATGCAGGGGTTTACTTTAACATTGCGATACTGTGAAATTGCACCAAATATTAATTTCATATAATATTTTATTTCATAGATTTTGTTAGAGTATGTTATGTTTATAATGTGTGAGACTCTTTAAGAGAATTTAGCAGATGCCCATTATATTAAGGAATAGATTACTATCATTTATCAGCTTTGGTCGACAAGATGCGGCTATGTATAATGTATATGAATATTAATTAGATAGTATTCTATATTTTAAATACGGCTATTGGTGTTTTCTCATATTTATGGTATAATTGATATCCACTCCCATAGAGTTAGACAAATCCTACTTATGTCACAGACAATAGAAATTACTCATACTCTCATACTCAGCTTCACGTTCATGTATCCCGCACGAGGCAGGGTAGGCAGAGGGAACCCGGGAACCTAGTGTTAAGACACTTCGTTCCACTTCTGTTCCCCACTTTCCGCCGAATTTGAGGTATTTCGTTTTGAGTGGCGGAACTCAACGCCGCGCTTTGCCTTATTACCAGAGCGAAGAAATGAAACATTAAGTATTTAAATTGAAAATATTAAATATTTCATTTCCTCGACTGGGGATCGAACCCAGAACCTATCGGTTACAGTCACACGCTTGTGCCGCTGCGCCACGACAGGCCTCAATAGAAATTATTTATTAAACAAATTAACTCAATAGAAATTATTTATTAAAGATTCCTACAAAACTTTATACCAGTTCAATGAGAAAACGTTGAAAGTGTAACAGGTTTAAATATTTTGAACAGTTTTAAGCATTAAAGTTAAGTAATAATAATCGTTGAACTAAAAAGAGTAGTCTAACAATATGATAATTTTCCAAATTTGTCAAATGTAACATTTTTAAAAAATAAACTACAACATATTTTTTCAATCTATGTACAGATTAAAATCTTTTTTTTTTTGCAGAATACAAATCAGGAGTAAAATATTTTTAGTAAAATATATTTATTTTTTTAACATAAATCAGAAATACACATGTTATGTTAATGTTTTATTAAAAACCAGATGTTTTAATTAATGTAAATAGTAACTAAATTTTATTTTTTAATAGCTCTTTTATATATACACATTTTTCTTTTGATTGTTGTATCGAAGGTGATATCCTAACGCCCAGCTTCACGTTGTATCCCGCACGTGGCAGGGTAGGCAGAAGACTTAGGAACCTAGAATTAAGATACTCCGTTCTGGCCCTCACTTTGCGTCAAATTTGAGGCATTAAGTGTCGAGTGGCTAAACTCAATACCGCGCATTGACCTGTTACCTGAGCGAAGAAATGAAAACATAAATATTTAAATTGTATATAATAAATATTTTGTTTTCTCGAGTGGCGATCAAAACCGCAACTTGCCGCGTTTACAGGACAAATCTCCTCATTATTATCGGTATCCATAATCAATTACCAAAAACACAGTTATACAAATGTAAGCATTTAATTAGGAGTTGCGGTCACGTTTTGTAAATATTGTTATTTTAACGTGAATTCTACCATAATTTACGTAATGTCAATTTCGAGCTAGTGTATAAATAATTTTATACAAAAAAGCTTACAATAGTATTTTATATCTATTTTTCAATTCATCAATAAAATTTAATACAAGTTATAAACTAACTAATTATAACAGATGGATGGATTATATGAAGAACATCATAAAAACTATAGAATTAAAGGAATGAAAAAAAAAGATACTACAACGTTTTACTAAAAGTTTCAGATGAGTTTAACAGTAGCGTAGCTTTCAATAGAAATGTTAGCAACCTGACATAAAACCTTGAGTTGTAGGTGCTAATGCCGGGAGCTTTTGTTACTCTTCTTATAACACAGAAATAACGTGAAACGGAAGGGCTTAAACACATATTGTTAGATGACACATTTTTATGTTTGATATTCATTTGTGAATTGTATTTTATAAAGATAATCTTATTTTTTTTATGAGGCAAATTCAAATGGGATTTTTATGGCATAAGTGAAAGCTTGTATTATGTATTACTTATTGATAGTATAACTAAATCTAGTAATCTTCTATTGTTAATTGTTTTAGTCGCGACGTTCAACTTTTTGTAACAAAATATGCAACAAGCTAAATTAAAGCATATAATGGCAAGATGTTATTTCTTTAATGGCATCTGTAAGAAATGTAGGCCACGTCTCACTAAGGTGAACGATGCTGTAGCACTTATACTTTGTGTTTCAATATGAAAATGAGACTTTTTTTTTTTACTAAATATCTTTTAAATAGCTTTTAAGTCAAATTATTTTGAATCTATTTTTAAATATAGTCTCGTGTCAGTCAAAATAATAATATTTGTTAATGGTGTTCGTAGCTTCTATTTTTATTTGTCCTTCAAATATAACCACGCTTATATTATATCATTAATTAACATAATCTTCATTTACAGGACGATTTTTAACTTATTTACGATTTGAAATTTTACGTTAGCTATTTGAGTAGGATTTATCTATAGATTTTCTCTGTCTTTATAAAATATTAATATTAATTATTTCGTACAATAGATTACGCTTTTTCGAGTTAAACCGTTACCAAATAAGTAAAATTCGTGGAAAATTGACTACTCATGTAAATATGTATTATAAAATGTTCCATATTATAATAGTCCACATATTTTTACTTTATAAATAAAATGAGAAATGAAGTAGAAAATAAAGAAGCAGCGCGAGTATTCTATACACTAAGCTAAGTACAGTATTGTTGCAAAACAGTCTTGATGCAAAGTTGTAATTAAAGTGAGATTAAAACGGCTCCTGTGTGAACAATGTGTGTTCCTATATATTATGTATAACATGAATATGTCATATTTTTTCACGAATGCTTTTCTTTTGAACAATGCTTGAATAAGCGTACATTTTTAAAAAATATCTGGTTTCAATAAGAATTTTCGTGTGAAAAATAAACGCTCTTTTTTGTACTGAACGGTCCAGTGAAATGGATCTCAGTCGTATTGGGAAATCTGACACGAAATTACAACTGTGATTAAAATACAGCCTGTATACAATAACAGGTGTAAAAATATATTTATTAAAAGTTATATTTTTTCCTGTGCCTTCGTATGTTACCGATACAAAGTAGTCAAATAAGACGAGCGTAATTTCCTTATAGTTCAAGCGCATGAAGCCGCGATAGGGTCACTATTCTATAATAATCTTTAAGTACTTCAGATCTAAGAAAAAGCGAATATTAGAATAAATATAATCTTATAATATTTGCACAATAACTGATAATGGAACATTTAGATTATTAAAAAAAGGGCCCTGTTTACTAATTACTAACTTACTTAAAGTATAAATAATTAATCTTTATTTACAATTTTTAATTTGCTATTAGTTATTAAGAGTCCCACTGCAGCTCTGCTTATTGATTAATGTGAAAGGAAGCCTCGGTCTCATGAATGAGCTTCACAATCTAGAGTCCATTGGAGTTATTTATGGGCCGTATTATCTTCAAGTCAAGTAGGAGAACTGTGTATTATTCTTGTAGACGGAAGGTATGATAACATATATCTATTATTTTATAACAAAAATAAATTTCTTCTAAAATCACCTATTTTAAAATTCAATTATAGCGAAATTATAGTTGAATTAAAATCATAGATATGTCCATACATACTATAATAATAGACGCATTCTTTACATGAATATATTCATTATGTGTACTAAATTTGTGCCAAAATATTATTTTAACTAATTTAAAAATTAAACATAAAATATATTTTATTTCTGTTATTAACAATTTTGGAACAAAACGTAACATCTTTTTAAAATAAAATACTAAAAGGAAATAGAAAAATGGAAAAAAAACCCGGCGGTCCGTCACCGTCCGCGGTGATTGTGACATTTAAATGAAATTCGATTAACCTAACTCTTTCGATGTTCCGGCAGTTCCAATTATTGTAAAGACACTGAATGACAGACTTTGAAACGTTTACAAAACAAATCATAGCGCTTTCAGGGTGACGATTTAATTAAAAAGAAAAGTGTTGAATATATCCTTCTTTATCTTTTGTCTTGATTCTATTAAAAATGATCCAAGGCTTTGCAAATAGAAAAAGTAGTGCTACTCTATTTATATTTATATCAATAAATATAAATAGAGCAGCTACTACTTTTTAATTTTGAAGATTTAAATAAAACTTCAACAATAAATTTTTATTTATTTAAAAAAAAAAACGCTCTAGGTACGTCTTTGGTAATAAGCCTTTTACAGGTAGGCATTCTTGTTAGATAAATATATATTAATTATATATTTGTTACAGTTTCTGCGATAGACATAGTGCAGCAGTCATTTCCGTAATCCAAAAAAAATACAAAAAAGAAGGAATTGATTATTTTTTTTAATACTTAGGCCTTTTTGCTTATTATACAAAGTACGATATATCTCGACACATATAATTTATCAGTGACACTCAGATTTTCAGTGTCAGTAAACTTCGACTAATATTGTTTCAAATTCTGTTTTATTTTTACCATAAATATTGGTGCAAAGGAATAAAATTAAATTTGGACGTCTGTCTTTTATTACCAATACTGCCTTCTCACACTTTTAGGAGCGGCTTTCTCACACTTTTAGGAGCGGCTTTCCAATCTCAATTGAACATCCAAATAAATATCTAACGAACAAAATTAATTATCTACTTGTTTAACCAACAGATAAGTACTGGTATTCACCAATTTTTCAATCCACTTTTATTCTGTGTATTGTTGTTGTTAACTTAAGAGATTCTGACAACTAGTGACAGAATCTCTCAAGTTACCAACACAAATTTCGGATTGCTGAAACAGATATATTGCTTATCTATGCGTTAGAACAGGACAGACTTATTGTCACTTGTCTGTCAAAGAAACATAATATTACAACAAAATATTTTTTAAGTTTATGTTTTTATTTACACTGTGAAACTCCGTAGGAGTTCCACAATAAAAGTTTTAGCTTGATTTCATTGCGTTTATTTTGTATAAAAATATTAATGTCTTGGTGTAATTCAGTGTAACGCCTAGGTCTTATAACTGTATACAAGATAAAGCTTGCTTAAAATGGAATACAAAGGCAAGTGTGAACTGCGAGCGATCTTTGAACATAATATATATAAAATATGTAGCACTTGACTATAAATTTCTGAAATAAATATAACTGCATTTATAAAATTATTGTACAAACATCGTCATGTAGCTGATGCCAAAACACATTTATGCATGTCAAACGTCCTTGATGTTACTACTCGTGGTTTGTTCATTTGGACGGAGGCATGCAGTTGTTTACTTTAACATTCCAATACTGTAAAATTTCACCAAATATTGATTTAATAAAATATTTTATTTTATATATTATTAACAGTTACAGTGGGATTCTAGCCGTTGTCTAAATAGTAGGACTAGGAGGAACGGATTACTATCATTTTCTAGGTTTGCTGGATCAGATGCGGCGTTGAGACCTGCACTAGATCACAAAATTTAAAGGAGAATTAAGCTGCTTGACACCAGGTTCACTCTACCTACGCATATAAAATTTATTCATTCGAAAACAAATCCTTATATCACAATCATTAAAAGAAAAATTTTAAAAGAAAATAAAAGAACATAATCAAGTCAACTGCAGTAAATAATTAGAGTTTCCATTTAAAATAGCTTGCAAATTACAGGGCATTCTTAATTAATCTCATAGTAATTAATGCACAAGTGCTACTTCAACAATTTATTTAATTATTCACTTCCTAGATTCAATTGTAATTCATTAGAATTTGTTATTTGTTTGTAGATAATTAAGACTGAACATTTTAAAAATAACTACTGTTTTTTTTTTATAAAACTTTTCGTATTTAAATATGAATTGAGAGATGATTTTTAAAAGTGAGTCTTATAGTAAAAATCAGACTTCTTTAAAACAGATAAAAGGGACAGTTAATTTAGTCTTAAGATGGGGTATTTTATTCTTTTGCCACTTTCCACTGGATTTAGAGATATGAGTGTAGAGTAATGGTGGCCTTATTACCAGAGCAAGAAAACGAATATTTAAAATTTATTTTCCTGGATTCAAACCAACGTGCGTCGCATAATATTACATTATTTACCTGTTCTAGTAATAGTCGCTATTATAACAACCAAAAATGGATAGGTATATTTATCTACTCCAATACACAACACTGCCCAGGGCACACTGCTCTTACACGTTGCTACGAGTATGTACAATGTATATAAATATTAATTAGATAGTAATGTTTATTTTTGTATAAAACATTTTTTTAAAGATGGCTGGATGTACTTTTTCTTGTGCATAAGCAAATTAAATTATTGTATGACAGATATCCACACTCATAGAGTTAGAGAAATTCTAACTTTGTCACAGTATTTAAATTATTAATCAAAAAATTTTTACACAACAATATAACAATACAAATTGACAGATACATTTAAAACCGAGTGATTTCATGTTCCAGCGTATACCGGATAATAATCTCTTGTATTTAAAAGCGGGAACAAGATCGTTACCGTTAAATTAAAACGTTTAACGATCCATTATCACATTACTTTTGTAAAAAAATATACGAATAATAATAATGACTTTTTTGTATATTTACTGACATTTTAAGTAAAGTAAAGGGGAAAAGTAACAAAAAAGGATCATAGGTTATTTATATTTTTATTTTATCAAGAGATAATATTCACATTCATTTATTAAAAAATAATGTAATTGCGTTTCGCCCTCCAATTTGTATAAATAAGATGAGAATTTAACATGTTATACTTTTTAAATATAAAAACATTATATTTAAAAAGTATATTCATTCGTTCGATGGTATACATGGTAGCCTAAAAATACTAAACTACAAAATATTGTTAGCTTCACGGTGTCCTCCACACATAGCATAGACAGTAAGGGCCTCGGCATCTAGTTCCCTACTAATATAGTAACTGTTTTCACGAGTTACTTAATTTTATATTATATTTCTTCTAAATTGTATAGCATATAAATACATATAGTATTTATATGCTATACAATTTACAAGAAATTTTACTATAGCATGAGAGAGTTATAACTACTAATCTTAAGGAATAATAGTCGTTAAACTAAAAAGTGTAGTCTGACAAAATTTATTTATTTATTTACATTCACTATGACAATTACATTAAACAAATCATATAATAACAGTATTCTATTTAAATAAAACGAATTTAACTGGATTAATTGCGTATATTGAGTGGTAAACATTTTTGGAAACCCGCGGTTCGAACACTTTGCAGTAGTCCGTGGTGACGGGTAGACTGAGGTGCCATTCATAATTATTATATCAAAATACCGCCAACAATTTCTTAATTGCCTCGCGTACGCGAGGCTTAACTTATTTTACAAGAATTTAGGGCAGTATTGCCCTAGATTTTTGCAAAATAAGTTTACTGTATCTGGTCCTCTGGTGTGGTGAGTTTGAAACTAATTTTTTTTTAAGAGTTGTACATAGGTTGTACATAGTTTCCAACCATCTTCTCTATTGAAATTAGGATGTTTTTGTATTTCAATAGCCTCGTGGATCATTCTAGGGATATATCTATTCTGACTAGCGAGTTGTTGGGTTTATCAAACCTGATGTAATGGTTAGATTTTTTCGTTACAAGCTCACAGATTGCTGATTTTGATACATGTCAATTCTTGATTTCCACTCAAGGAAATAAAATATTTAATATAATTATATACTTTCCTTTATTAAAAAATTCGACGCTGCGTTTTTCCACGTTGCTGGAAACTGGAAAAACGCAGCGTCAAATTTTGCAATCTTTACTCGCAAAGCCTTCAAAATTCGGCAGGAAGAGGATAATGGAAGTGCTTCAACGTTTAATTTCTGGATTTTTTTTATCTTCCTTGCTGTGCAAGAAATACAGCGTTAAACTAAAAACAAATAGTATAATAATTATATAACAGTTTTCACATGATTCACACACATGTAAAAAGTTTATAGAAAATATATAAGAGTATAAGGTAACTGGAGTGGAATCGGTAAAAACGTAGCGACAAACAATTTCATCCACTTCGACAACCTTTTCAAATACTAGATATGGTAAGGTGGCGTAATCAAATGCTGCTCTAGTTTTATTTCTAGCTTAGAAAGAAAAACAGTAAACAAAATCTATTATATACTCCTTCAAAAAACTTGAAAATCGGATATAGCCCAATAATTATCCAATGATCCAATGATATACAATGCTGTCTATTTAAATATTTCAATATGTATGTAGAGTACACAAAATACCTGATTACCGTAGTTATATATGCAAATGAAATCATTAAGCTAACTACCACCTAACATTTAAATTAGTAACTGTAGGAAGCTCCTTAACTTGTAACACGAAACTTAAACAAAATTCTCATTTACAAGACTATTTGAAAATATATTTAAACTTACTATACGTATATTTTTAAATAGCAAATTTAATATTTTAATGTAAATAATATTCATACGACATCAATGAATCACTGTTAAAAAGACATAAAAATGTGTGCTTAAAAGAAAAAGCTTTTAAAACTTTTTCCCGATTTCATAAACATAAACCAGGAACGTTCAATATCCAACCTTGCCTCAGTATCCACGTACTATAAAAAGAGTATATTATTAAAGTTTTATTATTTAAAGCATCAAACAAATGGATTCGCCAACATTTTTTTACCTAAAAAGTTTGAAATGCTCTTAACAAAAATATATGAATCTGGACTTCGTATAAACATTATGTATGGCTTGCCCATTGTAAATATTTTTCATGCTTTGTATATATGGAATATGTAGGAGATTAACTAAATGTTTGCGAGAAAGGCCCGCATCCGCTTTATCCGAAGCAAATAAGCTTTTTAATTGAAAAAGTGGTCGTATAAACACTACCTTTAAGCTTCACCCAGTATATATATAAGTTGCCGTTGACCGCAAAGTTTTTGAACAACTTTTGCTTTCATTATATTGTTTATTGTTATTTCATATTTTTTTTGTGTTGAAAACAATGAACTAGTACAAATTGGATATGTAAAGACATTTTGAGTCGTAGCGTATGCACAACACCTTAAAATCCTTGTCAGACTTATACCAATATGATGATTTCTCAATTAATCACAATAAGCAGTTCAATAATTAAAACTTTGTATAATGTCCCATATCAAATAAATATTGTTTGTCGATTTCTTTTGATTTATTTATATATGGCTTATACAATATTATTTCGCATTAGATACAAAACCAATTTATAGAATGTAATAAAATAAATGTATATAAGGGATCCTAATAATGCTATAAAAGTATGGGATTGCCTTACATTTTAATAGCCTGCGGCGATCGTTTTCTTAGCAGTTATTCTTGTACATTACGCGCCAAGAATTTTGTATTGCTATTTTATACCGTCTACCACAAGAATGTTTAACAAGTATTTGCCCTCTGGTAAATTATAAAATGTAAAGTAATCATCAGATTATATTTTATGATATTCATTGTTTATACAATTTTAAAAATTGTCCATATAAATTAATATTTACATAGAATTGATCTAGTTGCCTCACAGCGATTAGTGTGGGTACATTTTAAACTATGCCACAAACACACACAGTGATCGAATGTAAAAAATCTATTAAAAATAAGGCCACAAGTTTGAAATGTAATTCCGAAGCGATTCAGTCGGCACTTCTATTGTCGACTAAAATTTATTTTACTATTTTGAATTTGAGGATTCTAAGAAATAATAAAATTCTTAATATTTTTACTATGTTTTAAAGTGTTATTCCACACTTAGGACAGAAAATACTAAACTTAAATTTAAAAAGCGTATAAAAATTTTGAACGAAGCAGGATTTGAACCCGCGCCTCTGGAATACCGTTGCAGCGCTCTGACCACTAAGCTTAGTGCTTAGTGGTCAGAGCGCTGGAACGGTATTCCAGAGGCGCGGGTTCAAATCCTGCTTCGTTCAAAATTTTTATACGCTTTTTAAATTTAAGTTTAGTAATAAAATTCTTAGGCAAAAATTTTATTATTTCTACCAGATTATTTAACATCGGGCGAGCCATTTAAAAAAATTACTAAAGATTATATTTCTTCTAGGTTTAATAAATAATACTACATAAAGTCTCAATTACATCCGTCTAATAGCTGTTGATGTACCTACTTTCTTCTCTCATTACTATATTTTTGTCATAGAATGCTTAATAAACACTATAGCTATATATAGCAAAATAGCCATTTAGTGATAGTCTTATTTCATTGAAATGTAGTAATTTAAAATGTCGAACTTCTAAATAACCTCGACCCAAAAATATTTTGTGTTAATCATGTACCTAATGTGGAAATCTAAGAGATAACAAAATTAGAATCTTGACTATTTTTTTGGCCTGAATATATTCGTAAAAAATACTAGTACAAGGAAGCTTCTTTTTAAGATAAAAATAAATGGAAGGGAAACAAGCATTACTTAAAAGCCGATGAAAATAGCCCATTTTCCTCTAGACGTTTGCCCAACAAACTACCGTTGCTAGTATCTTTTTAAGTAAACTTCAACTTATCTCTAAAGAAAATGGAATATTTTTATATTTTTACGTACAATTGGAAATAACTGAGTAAATTATTTTAGTTAAATATATATTAGCAGCAAAAGTTTAACTTTATATATATGTAATGGTAAAAAGACAAAAAACGGTACGTTTGTTGTTTGGAAAAAGACAGAAAACGGTACGTTTGTTGTTTGGAAAAAGACAGAAAACAGTGCGTATTTTTTTTGTTTGTATGTATGTGGCTAAGGCCACTGAACTGCGTTTTACGCTCTCTGTCATCGCTAACGTACTCTTTACTCTTAATGGTATATTCTGCTTAATTTACTTCGCGCTGTACTCCTTCTTTTTATTTAATTATTTCCGCGTAATTAAAATATTGTTATTTTAAATTGAAATTATTATTTAACGACACAGCGTTTCTCAACAACATCTGATCCCGCACAAGATACACGGAAGTAGTAGTTGTAGGTTCACATCACACCAAACCTGCAAATACTCTCAATGAGCAACACTCCTCCTTACTGACTATGGCAAATGAAAAGAATTTCCTAACCTAACTTCGCATTTACAGTAAGTTATAAATATTTATTACAGCTATAAACATTTATTAAAGTAACTCATAAATACTTATTAGTATATACTTCCTGTTGAAATAAAAAATTGTAATTTTATTCAAGGCGTCGAATTCCGCCACTTAACACGCAAAACCTGCCGACGGAAATGTTATGGAACGGAGTGTCTTAACGCTAGGTTCATATGTTGTCTCTGTCCAACTTGCCATGTCCAGGTTACAGTGTAAAGTTAGTATCTATTTATTTCCCCATTTTTTCGTTGGCTAAAAACTTAAGTGTGAAAACTAGTGAAAACAAGTTGTAGAGCGTCCTTTAGATTAGAGCTATTTATTTGGTATTATACGCAAGTGAGTTAGATTTCCCGGGAGCTTAAAAGACAAAAGAGCATCGTTTCAAAAGTGTCTTTACCGGAGATGAAAGTTCTTGACAAATAAATTATCATATTGTCCCGTGACCTCAAAATTCATTACCTAGATGGCTGTTGTTTCAAACGTAATCATACCTCAAATAATAGAGATCTGCTTAATTTTCCGCCTTTTATCCTACGTTGCAATAACTTGATAAAAACATTTTTAATAAATATTTTTTTACAGTGATTTAAAAAATATATTGTACACAACGCTTGTCGTATTTCACAACACTTATTTTATCTTATATCTATTTGTCTATTTGTCTATCTATTTGTCTGCTTATTTAAATAAGTTGTGCTTAGTGCATATTTATGTTTTAGAGTTCGTGAGACATAAACTGAGCTTGGTGTTTGTGTGAATTAACGCTAAAAGTAAATTTAGGAATTCTATTATTTACAAAAATAACATTTACTAATAAAACTTTCGTTATTTCATTAAAATATTTATTATATCAATTCTTCTACACCGAAATTGCATTCTCGAAATTTTCTTTCTCGCCTGTTTTGTTAATAATATATTTTTATATTGATAATTAAGTCAAGTCTGATTTTGTCTCTCTACTTCTTATAATCTTGGTGATGTAAATTTATGTATTATTGTACAAGTGATCGATGTTTTTTCACTTTTAATAAATCCAACAAAAAATAAAACATCATGTTTTAAACATATACCTATTGTTGCTACTATCAACAAAAAGGTATTAAGTGGTTTGAACCGGACAGAAATGCACTTCAAGTTGTCCTCACACCAACTCTATGTAAATAATTTGTATAACGACTTTTTATACGCTTTTTAAATTTAAGTTTAGTATTGTATAACGACTTTTTAGGACTCGCACGAATTAAAGATCTCAACGAAACCACTCTGTAATAATTTGTAAGTTGCATACTTACGAGTAATTTATTTTTATGCAAAAAGTATCTGTTTCTTTAAATTATTTTTTTCATTTTCACTTAGGCTATATTTAAAAAAATACTTCGTTTTGAAGAATTAGGGCCCTTTGAAATTAAGCGTGTGACGTTCAACGATAGGTTGCGGGTTCGAACTCTACTCAAGGAAATTAAATATTTAATGTTTTCATTTCTTCGCTCTGGCAACGAGGTAAATTCGTCAGAAAGTGGGGAACAGAAGCGGAACGAAGGCGTCTTAACAATAGGTTCCCAAGTTCCCACCCTGCCATGTGCGGCATACAGTGTGCATTATATATTTCAGTACATTAGAAACCAATATGAGTAAAATTATGCATTTTAGAATGGAAATACCATAATAATACTTGTCACAAAGCTAATATAAATACATACCCTGCATATATTGACACATTACTATAATTATGCAAATTGACTTTGAATTAACTAAATATGTTTGTTATATATACATTTTAATGAGCCATTAATTTAATGAAGCTCTTAACAATACGGCTATTTCATATTATAAGAGACCAGTTGTCACCTGCAACTATGTTCGCGGAGAATTTAAGATACAAAATGATTTATCCTGTTTCTTTCCTTTCCCAGAGAAATTTCAAGATAATTAACTTTGGTGCCAGGTGCGAATAGTACCGCTTTGTCTGCAATCACTAAAAAAGTATTTTACTCATTGTTCTTAAATAATTTTGTTTATTTAATTACTTTTACAAACCTTTCATTTTTTTAGTATGGTAATTAGAAATATTGTGAATATCATATGAATCTTAATGAATATCCATTTCAAGGACCTAACGTGCTTGTTGTACATGGAATACTTTTAGGTTGCCACATGTCAAAACAACAGAATAACTTATATCAAGATCTCGTAGAGGTATAATGCTGAATTAAAAAATGCTAAATATTCAAGTCTACGCTCCCTATAAGCTTAGAAAAATATATACAACTAAGTCAACGCAATTAAACGGCTCTTCCGTTCATGTATCGTTTTTGATGCACCGGGTAATTAAAACTCACAAGGAAAGTATAAAAATTGACAAGAAGTGAGAAATTACAATATAAAATACAAAGGATTGCAGGATATTTAGTTTTATTTTTATTTCAAAGAAAATATTACGAATTTATATAAATTTCAATTCTAATATTAGCAAATTTGAGGCAAAGCATGGCATTCAGTTTTGCTACTCAATTCAAACTCAAGACATGAAGTGATTTTATAGACATTACAATTTCTCAACATTAGCTTTCCAGGTTGTCTCTGCGTAAACCAGATAAGAAAAAAAAATAACATATTAAACAACTGAACATGTAATGTAATAACATAACTGAGATCAACTCAATATAATATATTGATAGCATTATATATTATATTGATGCATTGATATTATATTAATAGCTAGCTTCACAATTATCAATATAAAAGAAAACGAAATGCAAGCCTACAACATTTTAAGAAAAATATACTCACTGGTTCTACCACCATGTACCGTGAATTGTATTTTTTTATTGCTGTTATTAATTATTTAATTTTGCAACTGCAACAAAGCAACTGATTATGTAGCGAAATCCCATGTCCTACAAAAAATAAAGATATATTTCACATATTTATAGCTTTTCAGAGCGATTTCAAAATAATTGAGTTAATAAAGTAACACAACTTAATATATTTAAAAAATATAAAAAAAAGATGCTTTAAATATTAAAAAAAAGGTTAAATTTCATATGTACGCTAATGTAAATAGCTTTATATATCGAATATACTAAAAGAAAATTAATTATATACTACGGCAAGTTGTGACGATCCAATCTAATTTTCGTAAAATGAAACAAAATATTATGGTATGGCGTTTTTTAATTTAAGAACTTAATTAAATTTGTTTCTAAAACCAACACCTCTATTATAATTTTTTAAATAGAACGAAACGTATCTTCTTACTTAAGAAAAGAATAAAATAACAGTCTCAGATAAGCTGCTCTTAAATTTATGAATGAACATTTCTCAGTTTTCTTATATTGTATGCTTCAAATAATTTAATTGTCTTTAATAAAGTAAGAAAAATGTGTTACAACTTTAAATTCTACTTATAAGGAAATAACAGTAAATTACCACATTATTAGGTTATAACTTATCCCGCAATCGTATCAATAAGTTTGATGTTCGCGCCCCTTTCTTCTTTATCACTGTAAACCTTACGGAGCCTGTCTTTTGTTAGAATACAATAGTGTAATCTTGATCTATCTCAAAAGGACTCTTCGATAACAAAGGTCACGAAGACATATTTGATCTTCGCAGATACTTGTTCAGTCAAAGATTTGAATTGTCAACATTAAATAAATTAAACACTAAAACCATTAAGTAGATATAAGTAAATTTAATTCGAGTAATTCGGTAAGTCATACATTTTACGCGTAGTATCATTAGACTCATATTTAGCATTATATTATTAAATTAATGATTGGCGAACTTATACTTGATTGATCATAGTAAAAATAGATTATTACTGTATTTAACTATCACTAGTTAGTTGAATAGGCCTTGAGGACGTCTGACATGACTTAACAACTATCACTTGATATCAATAGGTATCCGATGCACTGAAGCATTATTGAATTGATACCAAATGATAATGTTGAAATTTAAGTAAACGTAAAGGATGATCATATCTTAACTTATATATATTTTTATGATATTTAGAATATTTAATTTAATAACATTTATGTATGACCTTTATATTCCTAAAATAAACCGACAATAGATATGAACTCAAATTATAACACTATTTTAATATGCCAAATTTATAAATAACTAATTATATGAAAGCCACAAAGTTGTCAGACCTTCACTCATTTGAATTGGTGACAATAACAAACACAATGAAAGACAATATTTACCACAAATTATTTCAAATAACCACATTAATGCCATGTTGCGTATTTGTGAATTTAATAATTGAGTTTATACTCATTTTGTGTGTGTTTTTAATTGACAACATTTGTAATTTACGCAAGCAATAATTTTATAATAAATTTAAAAAATATTTGCATATATCATATTGTCTGACAAGTACTGCGTTTTTATTTCATAAAATCGATATTAGTTCAAACTTTATGTTGTTTATTGTCATCGACCTCCAACAACGTAGAATACCCGAAGATTCCACATCCATTTACTCTCTTTCATCGCTACTAAACATACTTCCCAGATGTACCACTTCTTTCACTGGTTCTATCTTATCATTTACGCTTTTGCGTTCCGTCTTTTCTTCATTTTTTCCAATATAATCACATTGTGGCTTGACTATTATTTTCACACCATTCTTTCAGAGTGGAAACCAATCCCTGTCGCGTTCTGACGATACAATGAGCCAGCATCATATACATACAGCAGGCAATTTTCATTCAAGTTATCTACTTTCACTCTTCAACCATGCTTAACACCCGATTTAATGGCAAAACAAGGCGACATGCCAGCTTCTACTCGCACACAGGCTGAGGATCTCCATAAAGATACTTTACAGCCTGAAGCAAGAGTCCGCTCACACTGTACCGGGGTAGTATCTCCCATAATCTATTTCTTAAAAACCTCACCTGATTCCACAAAATAAAAAGTATTCCGTGATCATGCGGTGGAAAATGATCTCATCCATACATCATGTTCTAGGTCATAAGCCTCCCTGGGCTTCTCACAACAGCGTTTATATTTTAACATAAAGTTTACTACCCTAGCTAATAAAATTGATCGGTTTGCACTGGATAATGACGGGTTTCGGCGCCTAAGCACCTAAAGGCCGGCAACGCTTCTGTAGCTCCTCTGGAGTTACACAAGATCGTGGGCAACGGTGATCACTTACCATCAGGTAACCCGTATACTCGTTTGCCTTCTTTTTCATTTTAAAAAAATTGTAAACACGTGCATAAGTCTCTGCGGAATTAACGACGGGGATATTTAAGTCCCCCCAAACTTCCACTTAAAAACCGCCAAACGCCGCTTTAATGACATGAGGATGAGTATAGATATTGCGTCGCTACCAAATAACACGTAGGCAACGTATTTTTTGTAGTGACGCAACGTCGTCCTACATTCGTGACAATTTGGACCGGTCTACCGTCAAGTATTATCAAGGCCTCGGCTAAAGACGCGAGTACGCAAACAGAAATTTCGCTTTGCAACTTGGAATATTGACTTTCTTATCGGACAAGGCAGAAAAGAAACTTTTAACCTAACGTGAACATTTTTAATCCTGTCATGCTTTCTTCTTTCCTTCTACAGCAACTTTCTCTACATCAACTCGCCGCGTTTTGATAAAGCCTCTTTTCCCTTTACCACACACGTCTGTCGATGTATCCTTCATACAATTGCCAAGGTTCTGCCAGCATACCATTCCAAAATTTCCATTTTCAGATTCACAGCTGTGTAACTTCTTGGAAATTCTTTAGTTATATTCCTCTCTCTTTTCATATATAAAAGCAAAAATTATGCGCAAGTAATGTAACTAATATTACGTCAAAAAGTTAATAATGAATGAATTAGCGACTAGTTATGAACTTACATAATAATTGAATTTATAAATTTGTAACGTGCATTTGAAATATTAACTAAGACCGCACCTGCTGTGCTGTTAATTAGTTTTGTATTTCACAAATGTATACAGAATTAATTAAGTGTATGAAATGAGGACAAGCGGTACATTTATGGGACTGTTGAATAATCTCTGGTTATTGAAAATGCTTAGCGCATTTGCTGTCCATTACGAACTATTGCAAGTTTAAAGCTTTAAATAAAATAAAAAACAATTCAAGGAAAAAAGATAAGGCCCAAATATCAGTACTTCGCCTAGGTTAAGTGCTGTTAGGCTTTTTTAAGATTGAATTTACATTTACTTCGAACCAGATAACCAAAAAGCTTTATTTGGGTATCTTTTTAAGATGCCTTTACTCACTTCAAAAATAAGCTTGTAATTTTAAAGTGGAAGCGCTTCAAATTTTTATATTTAATACATCTATATTTTATCTTTAAATTAAATATAATTATTTAAAATATATTGAATATTGAAAAGTATGATATAAAGTGGAAATGAAATATGCAGCTTTAATATTAACAATTTTATGTTATTTTTTTTTCAATTTTAATTTAATTTCAATTTTATTTTATTTTTAAATATTTAATGATTTTACTACTAGAACATTCATTCCATGAATGTAAAGTAAGAACTAGTCATCATCTACCGTCAAGGAAAATCACATGTGATGCAATCACATTCAATAGGTTTCCTTTGAGAATTTTTTCTGGCATTTATACTATATCAAACAGACTTACTTAATAGGACGTTACATTTATGGGATAACATTTCGTAAAGAAAATAATAACAACTATTGGTAATAACCAAAAGGAGTTATTACTAAAATAAAAATATAATCATAATTAATATTTTTGTCACATTGTACTTGTAGTTTTTTTAAAATAAAATAGGACAAAAATATCATGGTTGTATTATTGGTCCCATTTTGTATTTTACATTTTTTTTATAATAGATGTGTTGTGCATAAACCTGCTGCTACTTTGCTTTAGAATGTGCTCGTCGAAGTTAACCATCTCTGGGATCGCCTTGGTAAAGGGGTAAAGGATTGAGGGTATTTCCACAAACTTAATTAGTACCCATACCTCACAAGCGAACCCTAGCTCCACATCTTTTAGCTTTTCAAAGTATTCATTATATATTGCCCAATATTATCTATTAATTTTATTATTTATTACAGAAAAACAGTGGCAGCTAACGATATTCTGATCGAAACATGGAGATAGTTATGATCTCTTCTTGTGGATATGCTAATTGTTTTTTTTTTTTATTTTTTTAATGATATCTTGAACAATGGAATAATTGCACCATCGGTTTAGCTTCTATACTCTTATTTACAAGGAAAAGGACAGTGTTCAGGGTTGTTGTAGTAATAGGAACATTAAGCTTATACCATGCTTATACCATGAATCTTTTCGAGCACATGATTGACATCCGATTTCGTCTAGAGTCTTTGAGTCTTAATAAACCTAACCTAATTCTAGCCAGGATCATCAATCAACTCTATGTATACTATTTTCATCCGCAAAAGCGATGGACGCATGCAGAAAAAAGAAAATTTTGTAGATACCTGTTTGAAACCTGTAGAAGGCTTTGACTATTGGCCTTTTTAGTATTTCAAGTAAGTGATGATCGTGATGCAAATGGATTTTTGAAATCTATATTCAGATTATCAAAGACACGTAACACAATTCCACTCTATTGTTAGAATTGTTGTTGTCAAACCCTTCTGGATTACAACAGAGGTTCCCCAGGACTTTCTATTAATCAAATAGTGTTCAGTATTATCTCGGCTCACATCCAAAACCAGCTTTCATGGGCCGATGACATATCTGCAATCGCAAAATACTGCATCAACCCAAGACACTGATATTCAAATTCAAATTCACAAATTTTATGCAGAATAAGAAGTTATAAACCCTATTCTTGGAACGTCAAACAATTTACCACCGGTTCACTAAAGTAACTGGGTCAGATCTGAGAAGAACCTGCACGAGAAACTCAACAGGATATTTCAATCTTTATAAATATTTTTTTTACAGTTTGACATTTACTCGTAAGTGACAATGATACATTTGAAGTAGACTGGATCAAGCATTTCACTCCCAAGGCGTGTCATCATTTATAAAATCATTAATTTGGTAATAACCGACCCATACAAACGTCTTTTCACAACTGTTAAAATTGTGAAATAAAAAATCTCTGATGTCTTCTTGATCCTATATACGCGTACACCCTATCCCATAAAAGAATTACGGACTGGATGCAATCTAGTTACAGATACACTAAGTTTGAGCCTATTTCTAGTATTCAAATTATGTACATCACCGATTTTGGTAAATTTATTATTATTTTTCTTAACAGATTGTTATCTGACCAGTTTTTTTATATGGCTGCGAATGCTGGCCAACTTTCACTCAGCACACTCATTACCTTCACGGTCATGATAGTAAGATGCTGAGGTGGTAGTGGGGCTACGAATGCAATTGCCTTGCTATCTATATTTGCCTCTGGAGTGAGACTTCTCGAACCCCCAGAAAGTGCTGGTTATATATTTTGTGATGCAGGATATAAGTGTTTAGCCATCAGCCAATGTTCTAGCCACTGAATATGCTAAAGATCGTTCAAAGTGGAGTAGGTTGGATAGGAAAGCAGATCGTGACAATCACTCATTTATTAAATTAATTTTAACACAGTCATTCACTCCATTTATTTTTGTAAATATATGTAATTTACAAACATAAGTCAAATATATTTGAAACGTTATAAAAGTAACTTGTACTTGAAGTATAAATTTTCACTGCAGCATTCATCATTTGCGAGCTGACAGCTGCACATATAGCATTGACATGATGTATGACCTAGTCACTGAGATAAGTTGGAATGTTATACAGAAATTTTAAAGAAAAACGAGACTAAGATAAGTAGTATTTTATAAATAACTCATGTGTAGTTAAGCAGTGAACTTTTACAATTGTTGCAAGTTCAACCTTAATAGAAATTGAAAATAATAATAATCGAGAAAAAGTGTTCTGACTATCTATCTGATAAAGTACATAATAATAAAGAGAGTATTAGATTATATGTGCTATTTCACGGGCCACGTAGCATAAAAAGGCTTGAAAATAAAAATGTAAACCTATGAGACTCGCACTTGAGGCACTCAGAGGCCTGTCGTAGTCCAGGACCATAACTGTATGTGGTTGGAAACTTGGGCAAGTTGTGGAATTTGGCTTGAAATTTAATTCCCCCATTTAAGGATATAAAATATTTAATATGCAACGCCAAAATAATTGGTGGAAAGTGAGAAAGTGGAATCATCATGGAAACAAAGAGTCATAAGAACTCGGTTACGGTCTTCAAACTCCCTACCCTGTTATGTATTCTGCGCACTGCACATAATAATAAAGCTTATGAAGCTTAAAAACGAAAAAAAAAAATACTTTCACTTAATTGAACTATATGACTGACATTCTATTCAAGATCACTTTAGAAAAAGACTCGAATTTCGATGAAAAGACCTTGGCGTGTTGTTTACTTGTGATTGGCGACTGCGACGTGCAATTTACTGGAGCAAGCATAAGAAGTACAGACTTTGAGTCAAAGTCAGAAAACTAATGAGAACTGTTTTTGTTTGCACAAACGTAACATGGCTTTTTGAATTATGTTATTCATTTTAAAATAAGCTGGAAATACAATACACATTTTTTATATATATCACCAAATAATATTGATAAAAAAAGTTAAGTTATAAATATAATTTTTCAATTAAATATTTCAACAGTTAATATAAAAAACGTATGTGTTTTTCATAATGAATGTTTATGTTATTATTATTATTTATTAAATGTATTGAACGATTAAAAATGATCCTTATACGATGACTTTGTTGTGTGTGTCATCGATTTGCCCGTGTGTCAAAAGTGGAGGTATCAGGCTGACATTAATATGATTGATTGATTCTTTAATTCGTAAAGTCAGTAAAAAAAGTAGTTAGTAAAATTTGAAAATTCGAAAAAATGGGACCAAAAAATGGCATGACGTAGCGTAGTGTAGCGACGACGTAAGCGTGTGTTTGGAAATGAGCAAATAAAATATTTAATAGTTTCATTTCATCTCTCTGGTCACGAACGCAAAGCATGGTGAGTTTTGCCACCCAAATTGACAATTTTTTCGAGTAGATAGCAAATTTACTGAGAAATGTAAAATCACCGATAAAATTATAACTTTCTTTTGCTAAAATGGCGAAAAGTTACATAAAAAAGGGCAATTTCAAACTATAAAAAAATATAATACGATATGCGTTGATGAAATAAATGAAGATTATATAAGATTACACTCTTTTAAATTAAGGAATTCGAGTGGCGGTCACGTCGCACGAGAAACGACTTGCAGGTGACAGCGAGCGCGGATGAAAGTATAGTTCTTTATTTATTATTAAAAAACACGTTAATCTCAGAAGATACTAATTTCGATTGACAAAAATTTTTTGGTGTTATAAAATCCATTTATCAAAGAAGGTACGATTATATTACTGCACGTTACAAATAATATTTTTACAAATTATTATATACTAAAACTATGGCTTCCATTATATAAATGTATATTCATACTAAGCATAGATAGTAAAGCGGTCGTATATTTTCATTACTAGGCATCTGCAGGGCGTATGTAACTTGGACGCACGTGTCTAGTAACACGTCTCTTGTGGTCTCTGAACACTGAATTCGAATTAGCTGAGTCCCTGTAGCGAAGTATAAGTTTAATTAAATAAATGTCGGAATTAGAAATTTTATTATTGGCTTCTTGTGTAAAATTTAATCAAAAGTATAAGGGAGAATATTGAAGTCATCGTGGCGCAATAAGATATAGCCTGCTTATAAGCGTTGTTTGTAGGTTCGTATCCTAATTTGAGGTATAATTAAGTCATATTAAAAAATATAAAGCATGCAAAAAATCTTTACTGATTTGTATGTCCTTGCGGAGATGTAAAATTGTTGTAAATATTTCACAAATAAAAACTTTTGATATTGTGATATTTGAACAGCCTAAAACTGTTAGTTGAAGTTTGGCATATAAATATTCTGAATTAACACGCTAGGTACATTGTAACTGTACACATAAATTCATTCTGATAGGTGTGTAATTATTTTTTTTTTTATTTTCTATTCCATTTTACCGAGAAGCACGATATATTATATGGCTTATAGCTTTTTTGACCCTTAATAAAACCTTTCACATGTCACTTGCAGTGTAGACAACCTTTCGCGGTCACTAAAGCTAAATTGATGGCTCATTCTGCCACCCTTCAGAAATAACGACATTTGCCACTTTGAACGTTTCCGCTCTTGATTATTTAAGCTTTAACTTTGATGCTATAAAAATTATTAAATTTACCCTCTCGTAAGTTGTTAAAAAATTATGAAATATTTCTATAATTTTACAAATGTATTAACAGGTATATATATTATGATATTACATTGTCGAAATCTTCTCGATAAACTATTTATAATAGAATTATTCATCATCATTGTCTAATATTATTCGATAGTGCTTCACTATTGTTTCTTCGTCTTCATCTTTTTTTGAATTCGCCATATGTATATACTGTAATTGGTAGATCAATTGACAATATCATACAGTTGACAGAGAAGGTCATTTTCAAATATTTTTAACCCATATTATTTTCTTAGTCCCATTTAAAATTGTATCGTTTCCGAAATATTGGTCATAAATAAAATAAATATATCATATAAATGCGGAATAAAATACTTGAATGATAAAAATAAAAAACGTCCCATCTAAAATAATCTACACTAATACTTTACAGAAAAATATATTAATTGAACAATAATTTCATATTAAGTCGTTTTTTTTCGTGGACAAGACACTGCACACGAGCGTACGGGTCACCTGATGTTAAGTAATCACTGTCGCCCACGGCCCCGTGTAACTTCAGAGGAGCTACAGGAGCGTTGCCCGCCTTTAAGGTGGATGGGGACCGGGGCCCGGCATTACACTAATTAACGCCGGTTTTAAATGCCGGGAGTGGTAACAATCGCCAGTCGAGTCAGCATATGTGTGTTGCCATTGCTGACAGCGTGACTCCCACACGTACTTTGTTCGCCTCTTACGACACCATCAGTACCATGGTGATTCTATTCTGAGCCGGACTCACACGGCACAAATAAACGGCTCGTGCAATATTTTAAACTTCCCTGAAATATGTCGCCATCTTTTAATTAATTAGCAATTTTTCCTCAAATTTCATATTAAATATGTTTAGATACAATTTTCTTTACATATACCCTTGCCTTGTTATAACAAATAAGTTAAGTACAATCGTCATGCATTATTCATCAATCCATCATTATTCATTCACTACAAAACAATATTTTTATGAGAGAGATTAATTTAATCATTAGTTAATATATATATACGAGGTCTGTAAATTTAATAGTGAGACTGACGTTATTTTTTTTTTCAAAAAGAATTACAGTTTTATACTGTCATCTTCAAAATAACTTTCTTCTGAGGCCACACAGCGTTGGAGACGTTTCTTCCACTCCTCGTAGCAGTACTGGAACTCCGATACTGGAAAATCGGTCGGTCAAATTTAACTCTTCCCCGATCATTCTGACTGTCAACAGACACTCTGAACGCGATGACAGACGATCTGAACGCACCAGATCCCGGGGTCCGGCGATATTTTCATCGATTCTTGAGGATAAAGGCCACTTGTATTGATAATATTTTTACAAACTCTTTACCAAGAGAAAAATCTATAATTAATATGTTAAGCTCAGATCATTGCGGTCAGTTGGCTTCTTTTTACTTTGGAAAAAATAAAATATGTAAACAAAACAAAATTGTTTGTGTACCGATGACAACTGGTCGTATAGAAAAGTTTAGAAGTAATACAATAGAAAAACTCCAATACGTACAATTTACTGATAAACCCAATTTAATATATGGGAATTTTTTTAATGTAATAAAAAATGAGTTTAATGCGGTATTTACTTCTAAAACAGTAAAATCCAGGAGTTTCTTATCATTTAATGATTGGGCGACTGTGGGAATTCATAAGAGTAGACAAAGGTTATATGAACTTTATAATGAAAAAGCATATAACCACAGTAAATCATTTATTAATTATGTCCGAAATTATTCGAAATTGTTTAAAAAAGTATGTTCCATGGCAAAATCTTTACATATAAGAAACAAAATAAAAAATTCCTCTGAAAAAATTAAAATGACATGGAACATAATAAATTGTGAAACTGGAAATACAAAAAAATGCAATTATGAATTTAAATTAAAAACTGACAATGGTGTAACCAGCTGTGATCAAGAAGTTGCTAGTGTTTTTGAAAAATTTTTTGCTGATATTCCAGTTTCCACAACCAAAACCCTTACAGCTTCCTCAACTGTCGCTGAATCATTGCTGAAGGAGTGCGTCGACAAATGTAATACAGACTTTAAATTTCACTCAATCAACTCTAGAGACATTGTTAAAACATTTAAGACCATAGATATCAAGAAAACATCAGATCTATGGGGTATTTCTGTTAAATTGATTAGTTTTATAATAGACGCTGTTGCTCCTCATCTTGCTGATATACAGGGTGGGCCCCGGAGTTTTGGGAATTTGAAAAATTCATAAAAAAAAAAACAAAAGTAATATTAAAACCAATTTATTTTTAAATTAAAGTTAACATTTGGGAAAATCATTTCTTAAAAATAACATCATCCAGATGCGCACCATCCCGCTGCAAACATTCTTCGAATCTCGACCTCAAATTGACAAAAACTCGTTCGCACATGGCACGCGGAATAGCGGCCATTTCTTCGCGGATATTGGCCTTCAACTTTGCAATCGTGGTCGGATTATTACTGTAGACTCTACTTTTCATGTAGCCCCACAAGAAAAAATCGGGTGGAGTTAAATCCGGACTCCTCGGTGGCCATGGAATGTCACCTCGGCGCGAAATGAGTTTTCCAGCAAACATCTCCTTTGCGGCTGCCAAACTCTCGTTAGAGGTATGGCAAGTGGCGCCATCTTGTTGAAACCATGTCGAACTATTGTACCCTCGAAATTCTGACAGCTGTGGGTAAAAGAAATCGCGCAACATGGCTGTGTATCGCTCAGTATTAACTGTCACAGAATTCCCTCGCTGGTCTTCAAAGAAAAAGGGTCCGATGATTCCGTGTGCTGAAATAGCCGCCCAAACTGACACTTTTGGCGAATGCAAAGGCTTTTGGTGTTTGAATTGTGGATTTTCTGAGGCCCAATAACGACTATTTTGTTTATTTACGTGCCCATTTAAGTGAAAATGGGCTTCGTCTGAAAAAAGAATATTGTTGAAGCTCCGAAACCGCTCAAACATTGTTTCGACGAAATCACGTCGTAAATTGTGATCATTTGGCTTCAAATCTTGCACTAGTTGAAGTTTATACGGGTGCAATTTTAAATCTTCCTTCAAAATACGACGCAAAGTCGTTCTTGATACAGATAGCTCTGCTGATCGCTTGCGAGTTGATTGCCCAGGATTGCGTAGTACGGAAGCTCCGACTTCGTTTATGTTTTTATCTGACCTTTTCGTCCTTTCGGGCCCCTTAGGTTTCTGATTAAGGGTCGAACCGGTAGCCTCGAACTTTCTGACCCACGCCCTAATCAAACTTTCACTCGGACACTGTTTTAAATCATGCAATCCATAGTGGGAGCGAAATGAACGTCGAACAATAACGCACGAATCAGCATTTTTGTAATAATTTTTTACACAGAACGCACGCTGTTCACCCGTGAAGTGCTCCATTGCGACTAAATTTCCAAGGCCCAAGTTACAGATCCCCACCTCCCGCGCTCCGCCCCCCTCCCCCGTTCCAACGCTATGGCGATTTCAAATTCGCAAAACTCCGAGGCCCACCCTGTATTTAATATTTGTATAGAGTATGGTGTGTTTCCTGACCTAATGAAATTTAGTCAAATCACATCTATATTTAAATCGGGTAGTACATCCGATCCTAACAATTTTAGACCTATATCGGTACTACCATCATTTAGTAAAATTTTTGAAAAAAATATTTTGAATCAAATATTAATACATTTTAATTATCATAAACTCATGCACAATAAACAGTATGGTTTTACTAAGGGTCGCTCTACTACCGATGCTGGTATAGCTCTCTTAAAGAGTATTTATGAGGCATGGGAAGGATCGCAAGATGCTCTTGGCATGTTTTGTGACTTGTCGAAGGCATTTGATTGTGTGCAGCACTCGACATTGGTCATGAAGCTACACCATTACGGCATAAGAGGACGTGCACTCGATCTTCTGACTTCTTATTTAACTAATAGGATTCAGAAGGTTGATGTGAATGGTAAAAAATCTCCTGGTTCTTCAATCGGTATGGGGGTCCCACAGGGGTCTATTCTCTGGTGCTTCTTGGTCCTTTTCTCTTTTTAATATATATATAAATGACCTACCATATTTAGTTGAAAGGAGCCATGAGATAGTATTGTTTGCAGATGATACATCGCTAATTTTTAAAATGAAAAGAAGACAAAAAATATATGACGATGTAAACAATGCTCTCTCAAAATTAGTACATTGCTTTAGTGCAAATAATTTACTTTTGAATAGTAAAAAAACCAAATGTGTTATTTTCCGAACACCCAACACGAAAATTGTGAAAGCCGATGTACTTTTGAATGGTGAAGCCGTGGGTCCTGTTGATTCAACGGTATTTCTCGGGATCACCATTGACTCTAAATTACAGTGGGGACCTCATATCGATGGATTGGCGAATAGACTTAGCTCAGCAGCCTTTGCGGTTAAAAAAATCAGAACATTAACAGACGTGGAAACGGCTCGCCTCCTTTATTTTTGCTACTTTCACAGTATTATGTCCTACGGCATCTTACTTTGGGGTAATGCAGCCGGTATTCAATCAATTTTAGTCTTGTAGAAGCGAGCTATTCGTGCAATCTATAAATTAGACCCTAAAGATTCTTTAAGGGAAAAATTTAAAGAAATCAATATAATGACCGTTGCATCGCAATACATTTTTGAAAATATTATGTATGTTAAGAAAAATATCAATGAATTTACCAAGATAAGGGATATACATAATATTAATACTAGAAATAAGTTTAATCTTAGTGCACCTGTAACTCGATTGAATCGAGTCCGTAATTCTTTTATGGGTCAGGGTGTACGCTTTTACAATAGGATCCCAGAAAACGTCCGAGAATTTTCTATTTCACAATTTAAAAAAGTTGTGAAAAGACGTTTGTGTGTTAAAGGTTATTACCAAATTAACGATTTCATAAATGATAACACGCCTTGGGAATAAAATGCTCGCTCCAGGCTATTTCAAATGTATCATTGTCACAATTGATTATATGATGTAAAATTTGATTAAAAAAAAAAGACATGTCCCGCTGAGTTTCTTTCGCCGGTTCTTCTCAGGTCTGAGACAGTAACTTTAGTGAACTGGTGGTAAATTGTTTGACGTTCAAAAAACGAAGCTTGTAACTTCTTATTTTGAATAAAAATATTTGAATTTGAATTTGAATTTGAATTTACTTTTTATGATTCATCTTCAATCGACTCCCTTTGGTCTGAAAATGCCTTATACCACGGAAAAACCTGGGCTCTTGACAATAAGTGAACTTTAAGAAGAGTTTCCGTTGCACTGTGCCGAAGTCTGTAGGAAAAACCTAAAAAAACCTGAGCTGCGCTGAGCTCGAGATTTATGTAATTTATTTTAAGAACATAATAGAAAAAATTGCTTCACTAAAACAATCGCTATGCACAACCAAATGACTCGAGCCAGGTCAAACTCGTACTGAATGTGGATAACATGCTTTACTGCCGCCGAACCAAGCCCCGCGCTTCCAGTGCTGCCGGACCTCGTACATGCACACACACACACACACACACACACATATATATATATATATATATATATATATATATATATATATATATATATATATATATATATATATATATATATATATATATATATATATATATATATATATATATATATATATATATATATATATATATATATATATATATATATATATATATATATATATATATATATATATATATATATATATATATATATATATATATATATATATATATATATATATATATATATATATATATATATATATATATATATATATATATATATATATATATATATATATATATATATATATATATATATATATATATATATATATATATATATATATATATATATATATATATATATATATATATATATATATATATATATATATATATATATATATATATGCAAACAGCCATTAAAAACATTAATTTAAATTAATCTCACAAAATATTTAATTTGATCGATAAACAGCATTTATAGTCAAACTCACGCTGTCCACATATGAGTAGGCAGAGGAAACTTTTACCAAGTTCCCTAAAGTTAAACATTCCGTTTCTATGGCATTTAATACCACGCTTTGCCTTGTTACCACAACAAAGAAATAAAAATATTAAATATGTCATTTCCTTGAATGCGGATCGGGCCTTCGATTTGTCACGTTTGCAGTATTATACTTCTGCCCCTGCACCATGGCAAGCCTTAAAAAAACTGCATTCTCTCTTGCAAAATAATATTTTTTTCAATAATATTTGGGTTGGAAATATTTGTAACATCTCCATCCATCTCCAGTTAATGTATTTATCCTTTGTTACCAGCATAGAGAACTTCGTCATAACTAGAAAAGAAAATAAGAATTTAAACGTTAAAATTTTATACATTTTTTGAAAAATATTATTAAAGGTTCAATAAATATTATTAAATATGTTAAGATTGAATTTTTTTTAATTTTTTTTTTCCTTTTTTTATTCTTATCCCTAAGGATAAGTAATGGTTCTATTAACATAATTTTTAGATTTAAATAAACATTTAAAAGTGTAATTTAAAAATTATTGTAATATGTTTCAGTAATGTTTTGAATATGGGAATAATAAAACAAGCGTTGCGATAAGTGCATTAAATCAATATGGTTAGTTCAATTGTTTCTATTCATATATTAGATCTTATTGTACGATTAAGCTACTTTTATATGTTACATTTGTACAATATAAAAAATAAACGTATTTGACCTTTCACAATTTACAACTTAATGTGTCATTGATTATTATGTATTATGACACATTATTTATACATAATAAATAATAACATGAACCTTAAAATAAAAACAATGGAATAAAAAGAGAGATGATTCTAGAAAGTTTTGCAAGTGTGATTCAACATTACTTTTGATGCATTGATAAAATAATTACGAGTATATACAATTAATGAAACTATTTATGTATAATTTATATATAGAAATTAAAGTAAACGGATACAGTAACGCACTTTTTATTTTTTATTTTTTTTTTCAGCTTCACGCTGTATCCTGCACTAGGCAGGGTAGGCAGAGGGAACGGAAGTGAAGTCTAGTGTTATGACACTCCGTTCCACTTTCGTTCCCCACTTTCCGCCGAATTTGAGGCATTGCGTGTTGAGTGGCGGAACTCAACGCCGCGCTTTGCCTTATTACTAGAGCGAAGAAATGAAACATTAAATATTTAAATTGAACATATTAAATATTTCATTTCCTCGACTGGGGATCAAACCCAGAACCTGTCGGTTACAGTCACACTCTTGTGCCGCTGCGCCACGACAGGCCTCACTTTTTATTTAATGTGTTAAATTAAAAAAAGTTAAAGAAAATAGATTGTTTCTTCATAGTGTTGCTAGTGCTATTTAACCAATATATAATATTTTGAGAAAATCATATTTTCTACAATTTTAAAATATAAGATGCTCGTCAGCGCTCTCTAAAATCTCATCTAGTTTCCTGATTGAGCTACCATTTCCTCTTAGAAGACTAATTGGCATAAGATATTATATTTTTATAAAAGTTGTATCTGAAATGTATAAAAACTGAAATATAATAGAATTGCTAGTTTATACTGTTTATATTGAAATTAACAAGATCGTTAATATTGGCAAGAAAATTTATTATTATTACTTTAGTGCTCTGAATATGTGGGTGATGTTTATATTTCAAATATTTTCTGTTTATGCATATAATAAATAGTAAAGCTTCTACCTTACAAGTATTTCAAAGTTTTAATTCTCTCTTTCTTTATATGCGCTACTAATTTGGCAATTATTAATTATTTTAATTTTCAGTTGATAAAAATGTAGTAGATAGTTTTGCCCTTAAATAAAAACTTGTTTTTAGAAAGGTATTTTGATAACTATTGTTACGTTTTTGTTTTCTAATTTGTTACGTTATTGTTTTCTAATTTTATCTTCGTTTGACGATTCAAAAGTGCTTGCAAAATACTATTTTAATAAAGAATATTTTGAATTTGAATTTGAATTTGAATTTGAATTTGAATTTGAATTTGAATTTGAATTTGAATTTGAATTTGAATTTGAATTTGAATTTGAATTTGAATTTGAATTTGAATTTGAATTTGAATTTGAATTTGAATTTGAATTTGAATTTGAATTTGAATTTGAATTTGAATTTGAATTTGAATTTGAATTTGAATTTGAATTTGAATTTGAATTTGAATTTGAATTTGAATTTGAATTTGAATTTGAATTTGAATTTGAATTTGAATTTGAATTTGAATTTGAATTTGAATTTGAATTTGAATTTGAATTTGAATTTGAATTTGAATTTGAATTTAATATTCATATAAAAATAGGGGAGAAGTTTGTATATGAGCTTCTGCCCCCCCTGCGGAGGGGCAAAAGCTCTAACCTCGGACTTGTTGCCCCAATAACCTTTGACGAAACTCGGAATTGCCTTCGACGCATGAAGAACGGAAAAGCGGTGGGGCCTGACAAAATTCCGATCGAAGCGTGGAAATCGTTGGGCTCTCTTGGTGTGCTCATACTTACTGACCTTTTTAACCATATCTTGAAAACTGGAAAGATGCCACACCAGTAGCGGCTTAGTTTTATTACTCCCATTTATAAGGGAAGGGGCAGTATTTAAGATTGTGGTAGTTATAGGGGCATTAAGCTTATGAGTCACACCATGAAGCTCTTCGAGCGCATTATCGATATTAGGCTCCGCCGAGAGTGTACTGTCTCTGAGTCTCAATATAGATTTCAGCCTGGATCGGGTACTATGGACGCCATTTTTGCCCTCAGAACTTTGATGGAGGCATACAGGGAAAAGAGGAGAGCTCTGCATGTGGCTTTTTTAGATCTGCAGAGGCCTTTGACTGTGTGCCTCGTCAGTGTATCTGGTGGGCATTGCGTTTGAAAGGGATCCTTGAGGCCTATATTGAGCTTATCAAAGACATGTATCACAATTCCGCTTCCATGGTTAAGACTGCTGTCGGCGACACCAAACCTTTCGAAATTACAGTAGGGGTTCACCAGGAATCGGCTCTTAGTCCATTCTTATTCAACGTAGTGCTAGATACTGTCTCGGCTCACATCTAAGACCAGCCTCCGTGGCTAATGATGTATGCCGATGACATAGCACTCGTTGAAGAGAACCGGCTGATGCTAGAGCGTAAAGTGAACCTCTGGAATGGTACGCTTGAGAACGGCGGTCTTAAACTAAATGTGTCCAAGATCGAGTACATGGCTTGCGGGAGAACGGACTCGAGCACTATCCATATAGGTACTGAACCAGCCGTTAAGTCGGAAAAGTTCAAGTACCTCGGATCCGTTATGCACGAGTCTGGAGGCATCGATCACGACGTTCATGGTCGGATAAGCGCTGCCTGGGCCAAATGGCGGGAGGTCACTGGTGTGGTCTGCGATCGCAGAATACCAACCAAACTCAAGGGGCTGATATATAAGAGCATCGTTCGACCGGTTCTTTTATACGGCAGCGAATGCTGGCCAGTACTATCTCGGCACACTCAGGAGCTTCGTGTCACGGAAATGAAGATGCTGAGATGGATGTGCGGCGTAAAGCAGTCTGACCGCATACGTAACACATTCATTCGAGGTAGTCTTGGAGTCCGTGACATTGCGGATAAGCTCCAAGAGCGTCGCCTGAGGTGGTATGGTCACGTTGCGCGCCGGCCTAGGAACTATGTCGGATGCAAGTGCTTTGATATGTCTGTTTCTGGAGTGAGACCTCCCGGACGCCCAAGGAAGCGCTGGTTGGATGTAGTGATGCAGGACATGAGAGCCAATGGTCTAACCACTGAGGACGTAAAAGATCGTGCAAAGTGGAGTAGGCTCAGTAGGAAGGCAGACCCTGGCACAGCAAGCCGGGATTAATGCCAGGAAGAAGAAGATAATAGTACGAGGTGATTAATAAAACTGCAAATTTTGCAAGGTTTCAATTGCAAGATATGGAAGACAAAATGTCATGTTAAGCAAGCCAAAACACTACATGTAATTTTTTTTGATTTAAAAGTCCTTTCGACAGCCTTCAAGCACCATCCAAATGCTTTTTTTTTATCGTAAATCGTATGTGTTTTTTAGTTTATCGTATTGTACAAAGCAATTTCTTATTATTTGGTAATATTTGGAGAATTGTGTAAAAATGTATAATCTGTCTTAAAATTGTGTTTTGGTGACATGACCATTTCGGATTAAGAACAATATTATAACATATAATTTTATTGTTATCAAAAACCCAGTCGTAATTTAAATTTTGTTCAATCGGTTCCTGTGAAAGAGGATAAGTTGAGCTTGTAATTTTACATACATCTACACAAATACTAACACAGCAACTTAAAAAAAGATTGTAAATATTGTATGTACCTCACTACTGCTACGTGTAAAGATAAAATAAATTAACTTATTTGTTATACCAATACCAAAATTAGCGTCAATTTTAGCCAAGCTTATTCTACGAATATTTTAATAGGCAAAAGTATGAAAGCTTATCTCAATATGATTTTAATAAGTATTTAAGCAAAATCTAAAAATAAATTGAAAAAATTTGTAACAAAAATAACTTTCAAAAACTTTTAATAGGAAAATTTTCTCTCAAGAATTTGATCAACATTAATGTCAGATCGCGTTGAAGTTTTGCTACAAAAATTAAGTACCAACACTATTTTTTTTATTACTCACAAAAGTGGTAATAGGAATATTTATTTACTTTTATTCTTGCTTTAGAGAGACTGGAACGTCAAACGCTGCATCTCCTGTATATATTTTTCGCATCATCGGCTCCTTTATACTTACCCTCTGTTCTTCATAATTGTTACATATGCGAGTATATCTAGGGCATGTTTTTCTTGCTACATATTTAACAATGTACATTAATAATTATATAGCACATTAGTATTCAGTGAACTTTTTTATCGTAATTGCTAGTAACATAAACGTTATTTTTTTGTTATAAAAAAATGGTAATGGTGGTTTTATTTTTACATTATAGTCGCTACGATATATACAAAATGTTAAGCAAAGAGGAGAGTAAAAAGTATGAAAATAATAATACATAATAAATAACATTTTATAAAAAAAATTGTTCAATTAACTTAAACTGTGCTTGAGTTGCGGCAATCGGATTAAACGATTTTGTTCGTGGTAGAGCGAATCATCAATTTCATGTCACGCTAAACGTATGATCAGAGCGTTATAAATTTAAAAAAGTTAGTTTGGTTTTGTAGATCCCTCAAAATTTATTGACACTCATTACTACAGCGCTTATTTATAAAAATTGCAAACAATTTAGCAATTTAGCTTAGATTTAATTCTAAAACAAGAAAATTTTATAATATTCTTTAATATCTGAAACGTAGGTATTTTATTGAAGTTAAGTAGAATAAAAAAAACTAATAGCAGTCGTGGGACTGCCGATAGAAGTGAAAACGGAACTATTAAGTTGAGAGTAATTAAAACTATATGCAAAAATTATATGAATTTTTTTATGTCTTATTTATTAGTTACAAATGATGGGTTAAGCAAATCATGAACAAAATATAAATACAAAGTGGTTGAAAAAATAATTAATATACAATTATCTTAATTATACATAGTATTTATATTTACACGAATTTCAATGAATTCAAGTTTGAACATTATTTTCATTATTTACATCATTGTCATCATTAATTTCGACAATACTTAGATTATCTGTTCGTTCAATCAGTTTCGAGATTGACATTGTTACCAACATTTTTAAGATTTTTAATGACCTCTAAAAACACTACAGAAATAATTTAATATAATTGTAATTCTTTGAAATTATAATATTAAAATGCAAGCCATCAATTAAGACCTCTTTTTGTTATGCGATGTTTACTCTTCGTTTCAATGATCAAGAATTTAGTAAAAATATCATTATATCATATTACCATTTGAAGTGGAGTCTATAGAAAAAATAAGAGTGGAGCAAATATTATTAAATACTGGATGTATGCCGAATGTCAGCGCTCAACACTTTAATAGTATTGGTATGGACACTTTATATAATTGGCAGGGCTTTGAAAATTGTGTCTATTTACAGGTTTTGGTTGGGAGTGCCATTTCTGCCTTTATTCATATGTACATATTATTAATAATATACTTTAGAAGATTTAAAAGGTAATTAATGGAAATAAACTTTGTTTTGTAATATTAAATAAAGAAACACGTCAGTTGCAATAAGTAAAAATCACAAAAATCTCAATCACAATAAATCAAAAATATATTAAAAATAATCGTAAGGGACCTTTAGAGCCCAAAGTAGTATATTTTTTTAATTTTGTCTGTTTATCTGTGCGTTTGTACACGCCAATCTCAGAAACAGCTAATAAGATGTTAATGATGAGGCCTCTCTGCCTACCTTGCCCTGTGCGGGATACAGTGTGAAGCAGAAAGAAAGACATAAAATATTTTAATTTAGTTTTGACTATTTTAAATTTAAGCGCTTTCTTTATCTTACTGTAGCGTGGGCGTCGGTCAGTGTGAGAAAGGGGTCCACAGTGGATCCAAGTGTGTGTGGCAGAAAGGGTATTGCACGCCAAGCGGTGCAATAATTGCTGTTTTAATTCGACAGTGGTTCATTTCGAGCAGCGATGTGTGTTTCGTCCTCTTCGATGCGGATGTAGTTTACATTCTATTCAGTTTACATTCTATTCTCTGTATTCTAAACTATTAGAGATCAAGTTTTAATTTTTTTATTAGAGTATTAGTATTTATAACGCCATATTTCTAATAAAAAATATTGATAAAAAAATATGTCGAAGTTACTTGAATATAAATTCGAAATCTTCACTTCTTGTTTACGATGAGTAAAAAAATTCGAATATCGAATTGAATAAAAAAATTAAAAACTACATACTTTTAACTTTATGATACTATGTTTATAAAGGTTTTTCACAAATTGTTTGTTTAAAAAAAAAGCATTCAAAAAATGCATTCCTCATACATTGTTAATTTTCAAAATCTTGTAGCTCGACTTTAAAATACCCCACCAAAAAAAAATGTTTGTGCACATCCATGTTTACTAGAAGTATAATTAAATATGTACAAATTTCACGACCTGACTTTTTTTTCGTTGTCCGCTTGGCGTGAAATGCCCCAGAAGGAAGATGTCCACACAATTATCGAGTCAACGTTAATTTAAGTCTGTAGTACTGATAGTATTTGTCTCAGTAAAATCGTTATATTTTCAAAGTTTATCGTTATCGATTATTATGCATTGAGAAAGTTTTGGAACAATAATACAAACAACGTTCAGTTAAAATTAAATAACTAATATAAATTCGACTCTTGATCCGACAATGCTGGAGTTTTATTTGTTCATTAATGACATTTCATAATTAATAATCTTGTAACTTTTATTTAGTTACTAAATTTAACTATAAAAATAGTCATATATCACGTAAGTATAGTTTACAAAAAACAATTAGTTAATTATTCTTATCGCTTATACAAAGCTAAAGTTTTATTTTTCCTATACTAAATAAACTTGGAGGTTAACGTCATCTAAAATATTAAAGTTGGTCTTTACGAGTTTAGTACACTCGTTATCCTGATAAAGCACGCGTGTCAGAATGAAAGCATCACGTAATCATCCTACCTTTCTTAACTATTATACTTAAGAAAGTATGTTTAGCTTATCTTGTTTAAGAATTAAAACAAAAAATATATAAAATTTACAATATTTTTTATTCGGCTACGCCCGAATTCAAAATATTGCTTGTTGTTTACAATATTCGACGATATCTTCGTGTTTTGAGGATATTTAGTCATTGATATTAAATACGTTCTATTATGGATTACAACTACCATAACGAAGATGCAAATATATAGAATTCTATATTTATTATTATCGTATATACCATAAATTCATAAAAAAATAGGATTATGAAGAAGATTTTTATTAGTCATTAAAAATGTATTTTAAAATATATAGGATGAATGCAGCAGACAGCATTTCTTAGAGAAAAAAGATAAACATGTAAACATTTCAGTTTACTAAGCAGATATATTTTTTATAAGATAAAATAAAAAAAAATGTTACCAAGAATATCTCACCTTGAAGCTCTTCTTGTTTACCAACCAACTGGAAAACAGTTAACGCTTAGTTAAATTCTTACTGCATTTTTCTATATTTACATACACCCATTATCTGATAGCGTCATGTATACAAGTAATTATACTCTTTATTTTTTTATTCAAATCACATAATATATTGTAATAGAAAAAGGTAAGTAAAAAGTCATTTCCCTCCGATGCGATTTACATTTAAAAAAACTATATTTTAATGTCATTGTTTTAAATTTCATTTTGCCTCTTGATATTATATTATATCAATTACTTATACAAAATAATTGTATTTTATGTTACTTTATTATAATTTATTATGAAGTTATTTTATTTTAACTTGAGATAACTCAAGTTATAAAAGTGTTATTCATTCATTGTATACCAGAAAATTGAATTTGACTTGTTTCTTAGCGTAGCATTTTTCTTTCCACCATTTATCAAATACTAGTCTTCTGTACAGTGAAAAATGTCTGAAAGCACTAACTTAATAAACATTGAAATGCCGTACACTTTGTCTTTTGTGGCAACAGAGAGCACTCCCAACCGTGCGCTGTATGCATAAAAGTGTCCAAATATTTGTTTTGCTAGACTTTGTTTGGCAAACGAAGGGGAATATAGATGTTGTTTTTATAGTTCTTACTAACATTATAACACAGTTAACGCGCTATTAGTGTTATTTAAACTTAGAAAGCGTTTCTAGCGTATTTTACTTTTATATAATTGTAATACTCCGTAAGCCAGGCGCTTATTATCGTCAATTATTTCTTCTCAGTCGATAATTCGTAAAAGTGTGCGTGAGACCAAATTTCCAAAATACAGCATTTCTTTCGAAAATTATTATATAATTCCGTTTTGCACGGCGTAAGATATGAGCCATCAATTTCTTTCTTAGGTAATGTATTAACATTAATTACCTAAGAAAAGAATTGATGCACACACAAAGCCTTGTGTTTTGTCAAAAAAGTCAAGTCTCTTATCTCTCTAGATGGTTGCTACAATTTGATGAAATATGATAAAATATAGTTCAACACATATTTTTTTAAAAAGAAGCCCATTGACTATATTATTTTATGATTTGACGATGTTAGAATATTTTTTTGTTAATGCTTAGTTGTCTGATTGTGTTATTTACTCAAAGTTGCCGTTTACGTTACGCTTAACAACTTTTTGTATTAAATCTTAACTTAACTTAGCTTCACGCTATATCCCTATCTAGCGGGGTAGGCAAAGAGAACGGAGCGCCAAACGCTACGGTATATACGGTATATTTATTAAATCTTAAACATTATTATTTTAAATATTTAATTATTTATTTCTATAAGAAAATATTTTTATCGAAATTTTGCCATAAATTAATATTTAATGTATAAACATTAAATGTAATGTTCAAATAATTTAAGTACATCATTCACCGAAAAAAAAATTGATCCTGATTGTTGACATGATCCTGTAAGTAATAAAATAAATCAACTGGCAGCATATTGGGGGAATCACGTCATCATTTGTGTGACCAGCTGACTATCTAATACTAGTCTAACTTTAATTAGATTAATTTTTTAATCGGGAATAAATGATTAAAAATATTTTCTTTATTATGTGCGTGGGCGGCTACAAATGCTCAACCGAAAAAAACATAAAAAAAAAAGCATTCATAGTCAATACAAACTAATGCGTGGGCTGAGTAAGAATAAGAGTAAAAAGAACATAAAGCTTACAAATATATTATTTGACTTGTAAGTAAGTATATTCACTTACACAAAGTTGTTATAAGTAGAAACTATCCTCTATCCACGTATATAAAAAAAAAATAAAAATTAAAGCTTCTCAGAAAAATATTTTTACATGTCGTTGTCACATTAAATAAATGATTTTACAACACGTTCGAGAGAAATGCCAAAATATGTTAACTCAGTACTTTAAATCAGTTTAAATACCAACTAAATTATCTGAATAATCCTCTTCACAGAACTAACTATTCATTATTTTACGTTTTTATTTTTGTGCCTTGAAACATTTACAATAATTATTCAAAACAAAGACAGAACATCCTTAAATGGAAGCGTTCTATAAAATTCACAAAGCGTTCTATAAAAAACACTAACATTCAATCGCGATTTGGATTGTTGGACAAAATATTAAAGTGATATTTGATTCAGAATAGATGCATTTTGTGTGTATAGACTTGTCGTTGTCTTTTATTTTTGTATATAATTGACGTTGTTGTTTATGAATATTTTTGGATAATTACTGTTAATTCGCTGATAAAAATATATAATTTTTAAATTCTTGCATTAATAATGTCAATATAAGCTTTACCCGCATATTTGAATATGTATCCAATAGAAATAACTAAGATTAAGAAAGAAGAAAGATAAATACCTACCAATTATAAGTAACCGAATAACTTTACGTTATATCGAAACGATCATCTTGACTAAATAAAGCCTCACTTAATAAATTAATTATAAGATTTGAATAAGTGCATAGTAGACACATTTTTTTTTTTCAAATCAAACCAGTAATCACAAGATGATTATGTACTTAAACCAAAACACTTAATATATATTATTAATTATTAATATATTTTTATGATATAGAAAAATATGAACATAAATTTTATTCTTAATATACTATAGACTACAAGGAAGTAACAATAAGAAAGTCGATGTGATATACACGCGTGAGCGTTGCGGCAGATTTCCCTCGAGCTCGCACTGATAGCACTGTTTTCACACGCAAGTAAACTGCTTTTCTTTGAATAATTTATGCAAAAATAAAAACAACTTCTTTTATAAAACCTGAAATATAATACTTTTTCATTTATTTTAGATTTATACAAAAATGATCATATTTGAATAAAATTATTAACTAAATACTATTTTTAACATATATTTATACATTCTCCACACGCAGAAATGATGTTATCTTTTCCCTGCTCTTGTAGCAAGGAACAGTGCGGTGTTGATCTCCGTAACTCAACACGAAATGCCTCCAGAATCTGGCGGAAGGTGGGGAATGGAAATTTGTCCGTTTGTCTGTATGTATGACATTTACCATTTGACGTTTCATAATAATTACCCATAATATAGTAACCATTAAATATGACTTGATAGTTTTATGACGTTTTCACAGCAAAAACAAATTAAATAGTGGAAAGCTCAGAGCCAGCTGCAGGAAATTCGTCGCGAAGTAGGGATGGTAAGTTTGTGAACTCCGCAACATTCTTCGGAGCGGCGCATTTGAAACTCGTTATGAGATAAAATAGTTCCGGTTTATTTTCTTTGTCAATTTGCAGCGACATGAAAGAATTTTGCTTCGTTTTTTAGATATTATTTATAAATATTGAGACGTGTGTCCCGAACTTGGATATGAAGATGTAAAGCTGCGTATAATATTTATTGAATAATTAAGAATTTTACACGATTTGAAAAATAAAAGTTTTACTTTTCAAATCTTAGTTGTACTCTTAATTATTCAATAAATATTATTATTATATGGTTAATATTATATATCAGTGCGATAAGGCTTGTTAAAGTGGAAAAGTGTTCTCTTTTAGCCATGTAATTCCGGTTTGGAATAGGACCACCTTGTTACTGATGGTGTTGTAAGGGGCGACTAAAGTACGTATGGAAAAATTACATTATCAGCAATGGCAGCACCCATGGGCAGACTCGACCGGATCATTACCACCCGCTGATCAGTATCACATCAGCATTTAAAAATGGCGTTAATTAGAAGTTTCGGCCACTGCGTTTCGTATTGGGTAATGCCCACGGGTGGGCCCCGGTGCCCACTCTCCTTAAAGGTCGTCAAGGGTTCTGTAGCTCCTCTGGAGTTACACAGGGCCGTGGGTGATGCTGATCACTTACCATCAGGTGACCCGTACGCTCGTTTACCGTGTCTTGTCCATAAAAAAACTTCTTATTCTTCCCTATCAGTATTTTTTAATATTTCTTATATTGGAAATATAGGAATTATACTCTCAATCATCGCATATACAATCAGTGAGACCTTCGTTTCATGTCCACAAATCATTATTACAACATTTAAATTGAAAATATAATAAAACTATATTAAAGCATGCCAGTAAAGAGTTTAAATTAAACTTTATAATATGATTACATTTTATATATTCAATTTGCCTCAAGCGTGTCATTTATATGTTAAACCAGTAAGGAGTATTTAAAATATTATACATACGAGTATAACTGTAGTCTCGTAATTCAGCTTGTCAATTGTATTGTATTTAATTAATATTGATAACTGCTGGACTTCACTTTATATATAATTATATATTTTTTTTTTACAGCTTGTTGCAACCTGCACAAAACAACGTGGGCAGAGCCCCGTTTCATACTTTCTACCGCAGTTAAGGCGTTGCGTGTTGAGTGGCGGCTCTCATCGCCGTGCGCCATCGTTTGCCTCGTTACCAGAGGAAATAAATAAAAACATTGAGTATTCCAATTAAAAATATTACCTAAATATTTCATTTTCTTGACTGGGAATTAAACCTTTAACATGTCGCGCTTTTAGTTGTACAGGCCTCTCAATTAGTTCATATTTAACTGATAAATAAATTTCCTAAGTTATATAATTTGTTTACAATAAATTAAAAGTATATTACTAATTTAAATAGTTTATAACATTTTACGTATGTAATTTGTTTGAGATATGTCAAATTTTCTTACATACTATATTATTCTTAAATTCTATGAACATCAACTCTACTCAGCTACACGCTGTATCCCGCACATGGTACGGTAGGCAGAGGGAACTTGGGAACCTAGTGTTAAGACACTCCGTTGACTCCCACTTTCCGCTGAATTTGAAGCATTGCTTGTTGAATGGCGGAACTCAGAGCGAAAAAGATGAAAACATTAAATATTTAAATTGAAAATATTAAATATTTAATTTCTCGAGTGGGAATCGAACCCACAACCTGTCGGTTAGAGGTCACACGCTACTGCCGCTGCGCCACGACAGGCCTTAACATCTGATATGTAAAACAATTACGACATTTATTGTATAAAACTTGAAAATATAGTTAAAATGATATTTATTGTATATAAAGTAATTTTATTAACTATTACGGATTAACCAAAATACGATGTGGGCCAACACTTGATATGTATTTAAAAGAACCAAGCTTTTTTTAATAATAGCGTTTTGGAAAAGTGTTGCTTACAATTTGATTGAATTCGAGCAGAAAGCATGTGGTGTACATTTCTGTATTTACTCTACAATGCTCCTGCCCCGATTGCCTAACAACATCATTCTAACTGGCAGCCGTCTAATTGCTTATGTTGACCGTAGTACGGCCAGCTGGCGACCTGCCAGTGATTTCTGGAGACAAAGTCCAAATTGATAATGATCGGTGAGAGAGTGACACTTTGTACCAGACCAAGTTATGTTCTAATGGAAACAACACGTATATCCAAAGTTATTTTAATATTCCTCAAATATGAGGGTAATTTTAACTTAATTTAATAAATTATATCTTATAATAGTTAAAATAAACAGTTATATATATACATAGCTTATGTACACAAACTTGAGACAGCAAAATGTTATTGAACTAAGAAAGTAATTAACTAAACATTACTGTGTCTCAAGAAAATGCTAGTCTTCTCGTTGTTAAATACTTTTAAGTATAATGATATATTGATAATAAATATCTTTATCTAATCGGTCTATCAATCATTTTATGTAAATTACATATCATATCAATTACTATAAAATATACAATATTACCGCTTCAATGTACATTTCTCGCATAGCGGGGTGGGTTAGGTTAGAAAACCTAGTCTATTTGTTTTACCTAAGTGGGAAAATAAAAAAATGTCACGCCGATTATAAATTGAACCTAAAAACATCGTGTTAACAGGAATGGCCTCAAAATGTATAAATTTTATACAATCGCTCGGGGCTTCGCAGGTTAAGAACTCCACAATTATTTAATTAATCTAAATTACTTTACAGTTCTAATAACATCATCATTTAAAACTTAGTATCTACATATTGAAAACAGAGATTTTTGCCAATTTAATTATTTTGATGTCAAAATTGCATTTAAATCGGTAAGGTCATTTCTAAAATTTTCAAGAACGAACGCAAAACTGACGGACAGGCCAACCAACATATAAAAAAAAATAAAATGAATATAACTGTATGTCGAGATTATGTTGCTAAATATTGTTTATGTGCTAAGCTGCTCGCAGTTTGTAAAATGCTTTAATAAAGTTTACATTTATTTTATCTCTCATAGTAAGCTTATAATAAAATTGATATTTATTTTGACAAAATTTAGCATATGTTTTGACATTTCATTTGTACATAATCCCTGCCTTCAATACAAAATAAAATTAAATGATCTGTTCAAGCAATTATTATTTAAAATTTTCATTACATCATTAGCTAAGACGCACAAATTTAGCAGTATAGACACATCCTTTCTCACAAGCAGCTAAATAATGTAATTGTAAAACTAAGGGCCTAATAAAACAAAATGATTAGATTTTCTGGCACATTGCTCTTATACCTCGGCGTTGACTTTCAGCAAAAAATCTCAACCTTACTCAATCTCCACAAACCATTGGGAGCAGCGATGTTCCGCGCGATAAACATAAAATAGGAATCTGGGCCTTCTGCTTCGCTTCCTTTTTCTGGATTGTTGGTATAATGTGGGTATAAAATGCGTATAATTTTGGTTAAATTTTTACTTTTTTCCTTATCTTTACTCTAAGTAACTACAAATGATATTGCTACAATTTTACATTTTACTTCTAACTAAACCGTAAAAAAGTGTAGATATTTTTTTACCGTTACATGTGTATTTTATGATTTGTTTAACACTGATATTAATTGATCGTATTTCTAAACGTATTGAAAGTTTGTTAGCCTTAAAGAAATTAGGTGGATGAAAAAATGACTATTAAAATCCTATAGATACATATATTCAATATTATCTTACATGGTACAAAAAGACACTCCAGATACTTTATAGGGACGCTCTAATCCTCGAAGCGACGTGAGGCTTCTGCAAATCTTGGCCAATATCTATTCAAAATATTTATTTTATAAGACAAACAACGGCAACAAAGTGTGATAAAAATAAACCGTAAAATGAAAACTGGTAGACCATTTTTCAAGATAAAACTGCCACGTTCGATTTTAATAACAGATAAAAATATGTTTCCGTATTATGTAAATTATTTATGTTTTGAAATATATTGCAGAATTAAATTGAATGTGTAACATGCGATATATATCATGCGACTAAACTGTATTATATGAAGATTTATTGTATATAGCCTAAATACAGGAATAGATTAAATGAAGTAACAAAGTATTAGTCTAAAAAATATTTGCTTGATATATATATATATATATATATATATATATATATATATATATATATATATATATATATATATATATATATATATATATATATATATATATATATATATATATATATATATATATATATATATATATATATATATATATATATATATATATATAAATATATAAATATAAAAATTTCGACACATAAAGTCATCATACTTTCGTTTAAAAAAGTTGTTTTTTAAACGAAAGTATGATGACTTTATGTGTCGGAATTTTGAGTGTTGACTCAAGCACAAAGGTAAAACTTATAGTTATGCCAGCCCTCATTTTGCGTTCAATATTAAAATCAAGGTAATTTGTGAATCGGTTGAGGGATTGGTGGATGGCGTAGAAGCTGACAGTTTATTTTATCGTATTTCTATCTTATGATAATATTTATTATGTCACTTTATGTTTGAAAGAAAATCGCTGCAGAAGAACGCAGCGATTATTTTTGTTACAAAAGTAGGATGTTTTTTATAAAAAAAATCGACCAACAAAAGTATTGAATAAAACGTTGGTCCTAAAATGTGTACCGTAACACTAATAGCAGTAACAGTCGACCGAACCGAACCTTGATCTTGGTTCACCATCGATCCATGTTTTCTAGGCGAACAATGCTTCACACGATCAAACATGGTTAGATGGCGAACCAAAATGTTTGTTCGATCAAAATGTAAGTTTGGTTCGGTCATGTGTTACGGCTATAAGTAAATAGACATATGAACAAGTTTAAAATGTATTGCAAAATGTAAAATATCTTTATTATATTGTGTTACCTATACATATTTACAAATCAATCTACAAAACATCACGAAGCAATAGTTGTATTAATACCATGAATAGCTTTCAGATAGATACATTTATTTGCCCATAAATTTACTATATCACTGCAGATTAGCCGCAATAGTCTGTGTTTGAATTTATTTTGACCATTACTCATCTCTAAATGGCCACCGAATCTATTTAATTGCGTAAGGGCTCTCCGCACTGTAAGTTAGATAGTGCCATAAAAGCTATCTCCCATTTTTATTAGTTTGTGTTATTTCTTAACTTTATACAGTACATTATTTTAAGTTAAAAGTTAAGCCTTTACAATGACAGCAATTTTAATGTTAGTTATTTGATTTGAATTCTATTTACGTATTTTTATTGAGTTCAATTGTGGCGCATGGGTACAAACGTGTGGCTGTAAATATGACAGGTTGTGGGTTCAATCACCACTCGAAGAAATTATTTAATATTTTCAAATAAAATATTTTATATTTTAATGAGTTTGGTAACAAGACACAAGAATATGACTAAAACGCAACAGTGGATTCGATCCCTAAAGGAAGAAATAAAATATATGATGTTTTAAATTAAGTATATAATGTTATAATTTCTTCGCTCTGGTAAGGCAAAGTTGAGCGTATAGTTCCACCACTTAACGATTCCCAATTCGGCGGATAGTGGGAATACGAACGTAGTGCCTAAACATTACATTTCCAGGTTTCCTCTGCCTCTGCCATATGCGTGATACAGCTTCACGCTGTATCCCGCACGAAGCAGGGTAGGCAGAGGGAACCCGGGAACCTAGTGTAAACACACCGTTCCACTTCCGTTCCCCACTTCCCGCCGAACTTGAGGCATTGCGTGTTGAGTGGTGAAACTCAACGCCGCGCTTTTGCCTTATTTCCAAAGCGAAGAAATGAAACATTAAATATTTAAATTGAAAATATTAAATATTTCATTTCCTCGACTAGGGATCGAACCCAGAACCCTCGGTTACAGTCGCACTCTTGTGCCGCTGCGCCACGACAGGCCTCGTGATACAGAACGAAGCTGAATAATAAATAATAACTAATTGTAATAATAATAAATAACTAATTGTAACTAATAATTAGTAAATAATTGTTTAAAATACCAGCTAGCACATTTTATTTCCATGATAACTAACCTAAAGTTGGTTAAGCTTATATACAAAATGATAAATGTGGTATATATATATATATATATATATATATATATATATATATATATATATATATATATATATATATATATATATATATATATATATATATATATATATATATATATATATATATATATATATATATATATATATATATATATATATATATATATATATATATATTTACAATATTATTATATTTACAATATTGAAGTTTCCCAAATCTGATCAGTACCAACCACGCTGTTTCGGCCATGCCACATCCAAAGTATAGATAAAATATTCCGCTGATATAAAATATCCAATTACTTATTTTTGATGATCTTTCTGTCACATCTAATTCTGTAAAACATATCTCTAATATTATTTCTTACATCATATATCTTCTAATATTATTAGTATATTTATTTTCCTTATATTGAAGATACAAATTACGCTAATAATGCCCGGTTTTATACTTTATCAAATAAAAAAAACTACTTAGCTTCACGCTATGTCCCTACCAGGGTAGGTAGAGAGAAGGGAGTGCCAAACGCCACAGTCTCGGCATACCTCTTTCGACTCGTCCACTATTATCAACTTCTTCATACGTGCCCTCCGGAGGGTCCTCATGCTTTTTACTTTTACGTGACCTTCCTCCAGTATCGTCGATACTGTGTTTTCGAAGGTCGACCGAGGCCTCCCCGTCCCTCTCTTCCCACTCACTTTTTCTTCATAAATCTTTCTTACTATTCTTTCTTCACTCATTCGCTCGACGTCCTCAAACCACACGAGCACGATCTTCTTCATTCTCACTGTGACATCCACGCTAGTACCTACCATTCTGTGTATCTCTTCGCGGTATGCGATCAGCTAAACTGACTCCGCATATCCGACGAAGAGATCGCATCTCTACAGTTTTCATCTATCTTATATTCTTCTTCTGTAATATCCACGTTTCGCTGCCTTATAAGAGTGGCGGTACCAACACTGTATTGTGTATCCATTTCGTATCTGTCGTCTCTACTAAACATACTTCTCAGATATACTAACTCATTTACTTGTCCTTCCTTCATTCCTTTCAATTATCAGAACCTTCGTCTTATTCGCATTTAGGCTTAGCCCTTATTCGCATATCCTTCTTTCAAACTGGTTACCAATGCGTGTAACTCGCTTTCTGATGATGCATAAGCACTGCATCATCTGCGTACAGCAGGCAATTAATATTCGAGGTACCTACTTTTACTCCCATCTCACTTTGTCTCACTTCATGAAAACAAATAAAAAAACTAAAACAAATAATACACATAAAAAAACTAAAACAATTAAATTTGAATTTGGTCAAAAATGTTGGGGTCTATTAAAATTTGACTATACTTAATCACTATATTTATCATTCAATGTATATTTTGAAGGCGCATGCATATTTTTTAGTAGACATTTAGATTAATAAATTCTATTTTTTATCATACTTTAAAGGCAAAGAGCGCGTAGTATGCAATCTATTTGGCACTAGAGTGTCAAGCGAATATTCATTGTTGAAGGCAAACTTTATGTATGTTTGTTTTACAATTTCATATGTAAATTTTACACCCACTCTGTACTAGTTTGTCTTTATGTAGGACCTAGTCTAGAAGTGTTACAACATTAGTGTGAAATCATATTTTTGTGTGAAACGGTAAAACGGTGTCAGATAGTGGATTCGATTATCACCTGAGAAACTGAAATATGTAATATTTTGATTCTGCGCTCTGGTATCGATGCAAAGCACGACATTGAATTTCACCGTTTAACGCACAATGCCTCAAATTAGCACAAAGTACAGGATGGAAGTATCTTAATGAGAACGGAGTATCTTAACACTAGGTTGTCAAGGTTCCTCTGCCTGGCATTTTATGTATAGGATACAGTGTGTGGCTGAACAAAAATAGTTTCCAATCAAACATTCTTACAAACGTATATAATTAAAATAATATTAAATATTATTAATTATTATTAATTACATTTGAATAAAACTTAGGTAGATGCTAAAGGAAAATCACTTCGTGTTGGATTCATAAAACTATAGCGACACTTGGTTTTTTTATATACAATTCAAATATAACATGTAGGTAGGTACTTGTACTTTAGTCACTAAAGTAAAGTTAATTTGTTGTGTTGTAATAGTTATATAGAAAATGAAAACTTAAATATAATTACTTTATCAAAGATTAACACAACATATATAACTTTCATTTCATTACCCGATGAAATTATCTAACAATAACGATGCACAAATGTAAACCCTGATTTTATTTAGAACCCTAAGGTCTGCTCATGTGTTAACCTTATCGTTTTTTCATTCAATGAAGAACCGTTATTACTTTGTATGAGAATAATAATAACCAGTTAACGATATATAATGGCGTAAAGAGGTCTTGAAATTAGGTAAATGTTCCCTTTTATACTTAAACAAGATACCTTTATATAAACAGCTTTGTTTTGAATAAAACAATTCGACGTCGGTTTCTATAGTCAGCGATCATCGTTAAATTTAAATTGAAGATAACAAGTGAATAGAGATAAAATGATATCGAACCAGAAATAGCAGTTATATTTTATTATTATGACTTCTCTTTACTGTAGCGTAATAGTAATAACTAGATATGAAATTCGTTGTTAGAGTTCTGCTGCATAGGAAAAAATGGAACTCTTATATAATCTGATTATATAAATGCACCGTGCACCTAAAACCATAAGAACCAATAGAAAAAAAATATTTTAAAAACCAGCCAATCTTGATGCAGCTTTTGGTTTTTCTATAAAAATAAATGATATCTAGCCAGGTAAAGCTAAGCCAAGGTTCTCTACTATGTGTTTTATTAATATAGTTTGTTGTACGTTTTTTATTAATATAGTTAAATTTTATGTGATTTGAGCATTTCAACAATTATGCTTAAATAATGTTGAATAATCGGGTTATTTAGTTTCTTTAGAGTTCTTTAATATATTCTAATCGTATTTTGACGTACGTAAATTTAAACCAATAAAATCTAATTAAAAGAAAATTGTACTTTAGTTCCTACAAGTCAAAGAAACTGACTTCTTTTGATATCGCGCAATGATAGTCAGTCTTAAGTGAGTTAAGATGTGAAAGACTTACAAAGCTTGGCAACCACTTTTAATTAGCTTCTATACTGTGAACTAGATTTTGATCATATTTCATATTTCTTGTTGTTATATGCTTACATCGTATGATATAAAAATTTACATGATATTTGAAAGTTTTATGAATAAGTTAATATATTATAATTTATACAATTTTTTAATACTAAATAAAAAATATTATAAGAAGAAATAAATAATTTCAAAATCTCATAAGTAACCAAATATGTACATACACATATATTATTTTATCAAGAAAATTAGGCAAATTGCGCTACGACAACTTCAGTTCGTTTACTATGTTAATATGCACACGGTAATATGCAAACTGTCTGATATAACTACAATTTACAAAACACCATTTCATTTAAGTTTAAGTACCTATAACAATTGCAAGTTGGTGTGTTTTACTATTTACTCTTTATAAACCACAAAAAAAAGAATAAAAAAATATAAGTAAAATTTATTTACACAGCACATCTAGTCGTATATATAATAGTTAAGTATAAATAACTAGGTAGTTAATTGTTTTGTAAGTAACATCACTATTTTCTTTTTAAAAGGAATTATCCAAGAGATCCTATTCACATTTCATATACTATTTCAGGTACACTTAATTTTAGAGAGAAAGAGACTGTACTTTGCATTATTTTGTTTAAACTATGTATTTACACTGTTAGTAAACCAGTGAGTGACGAAAGATAGTTTCTAACATACAACAGTAATAGGAACAGCCTAAACCTTCATTGAGATCTTTATGTTTAGATTATAATGAGAATAAAAGTGGTCAAGTACGAGGCTTTCATAAACAAAATAAAAACAATGTATAAATGCGCGTATCATTTGATATCGTTGACTTGGAGATTGATTTTTTCTGTGCTCCAAGGGACCGTATTAGATCAATTTCATTTTAATATATTCACGTAGTCTCAAAATTTGGCAGACGGATAAACGGACAACAAAGTGATCCTATAAGGGCTCCACTTTTACCTTTTGAGGTATGGAACTTTAAAAACCATTCCCTTTTTGCTGAATGGCTTATAAAAATCATGCATATTATTTTTTTTAATTAATTTATTGCTTTATATAAATACCAATAGATACCAATTATCCATCAAAGAAAGAAATCAGGTATTATTTTATTCAGCACTAATTTGATACAACCGCATTATTAGCATTTTCATTGGGAATGAATTTGATAATATGGTTTGTAGTAATTAAATTTACGTATTATTGTACGTTGATTTTGTGTATTTAACAATGTATTAAGTAATAACATAAATTAAGGTTGTTAAAACGATAATGTTAATATATTTTTATTAATAATTTTTATTAACATATATCGGAGTCTGGATGAAGTTGACTATACGCAAAGATGATTTGACTGTGTTTTTAATTTAAATCTTGCTTTAAAAAATGTTTTTAAAAGTGTATGTAAATCGTGTATTTTTCTAAATCTAAATACACTAAAAGTTTAAAATAAACGAAAATCAATGATAACTTACAGTTGGTCCTGTTACTTCAAATATAATTTTGTTTGATGTTTGATCTTATTATATTAAAATAAACAATGAGGCATTAGTAAAAGGAAGGAGAAACTTATGTAAAATGTTTAAAATAGGTAAACAAAATGCAGCGTTGATTTCCATCAGATATTCTCAAAGTAATTTGCGTACATAAGGGACACTCGGAGGTATATTTATACAACAATTTAAAATTATTTAAAAACATTAAACTTAAATTTAAAAAGCGTATAAAAATTTTGAACGAAGCAGGATTTGAACCCGCGCCTCTGGAATACCGTTCCAGGTACGGTATTCCAGAGGCGCGGGTTCAAATCCTGCTTCGTTCAAAATTTTTATACGCTTTTTAAATTTAAGTTTAATATTTTCTGTCCTAAGTGTGGAATAACACTTTAAAACAACAATTTAAAATTATTTAAAAACATTTTTATAGTTATTGTCTAAAAAAAATATAAAGGTCAAATAATATAATTTATTTGCGATTATATTTTTACTTTAAATGGTTGTATACTCGATTCATCATAGGCTTAATTTGGATGCCAGGAAAATCTGTTTGAAATGCAAAGGCGCCGCGTTTCTTCGAGCCCATGATATTAATATTAATTTGTTCCATTATATTCCTGCTAATTCAAAATTCTCTTACCAACCAATAAGTTTTATTTGAACAATGAAATGTACGGTGCTTGTAATAATTGTCTATGGTAATAACTAAGGCCATAATTAAGGCTAATTTTAAACTTCACAAATTTTCATAAGGTTATTTTATGACTTAAATTTATAACCGTTAGCTTTTTAATTACTGCCATACCTCTGTCTACCTTGTCGTGTGCAAAGTATATAAAGTACCACTATCTACTATATATCACATATAGCATAAAGCTAAAGTTATTTATATTGGAGCTTCAATTTGCTTAAGTTAATTTATACTTACTATACCCAAAATATAGACGTACATTCATACAGCCTTAGACGTCTATGGCAGCGGCTGCGGAGACAATACAGTCGAACGTACATATCACGCGATCTTGCTTAGATTTATATTATTAAATTTCTATTTGATTATTGGATTGAAATATATATATTTTTTAATATTAAATATGTATAATAGTATATATTTAAAAGCAGTACATGGTTTAAATAAATTTAGAAGAAAAAAATAAAGAATCAAAGAAACTTAACAAAAGCGCATCGAGTGGCAACCGCCGACTTTTATAATCTGCCGTCGAGAAAGTGTAAATCCATACCGGCAACTCCGTACCAGGCCTGTTGAAAGCTTTTTTAATAATAAACTAAATATGAACACTAAGTATGAAATATATAGTTTCTTTTAAATACGTATAAGTATGTATGTATGTAAGTAAGCATGTATGCATTTATAATTGATATATAAATAAAATGTATTTACAAAATCACATATGTAAAATAAATAGGTTATTATTGCGTATGAAAAATAGATTCTAACGCAATCCAGCCTACTTAACTATATTTTAAATTTAATTGAGATTTATGTAAGAAATTTGCTCATTGTCTGCCCATTATCCCATGGCACTATCTTCTTGGTCCTCATAGCTTTGAACTCTGGAAGAGGCTTGAGTGTTTGAAGTTCCGTTCCTTTAACAGGCTGTGGGTGGCTATTTGCGCTACCTAATATATGTCCTGCCGGCTTATTCGCGCCGGAGCATTTGAAAATATTTAATATTTATTTTCCTTGACTGGGATCGAACCCAGAACCTGTCGGTTACAGTCACACTCTTGTGCCGCTGCGCCACGACAGGCCTCAATCTACAAATTAATGTGTCATTTACTATCGTGTAGGTATATTTAAATTAAAAATAACATACTGTTTGGGCTGATTAAAATAAAAGTTGTGGGTTACAAAATAGTTATACACACATAAGTTAAAGTGAAATGTTCTATTATACATAATTAAATTAAACGTATGCAGTAACGTAATTTTGACTGAACGTGTTAAATTAAAAGTTATAGAAAGTAAAATGATTGCATATAGTGTAGCTAGTGTTGTTTAACAAATATGTAATATGTTGTGAAAATCATATTTTCTACAATTTTAAAATATAAGATACTTGTCAGCGCTCTCTAAAATCTCATCTAGTTTCCGGATTGAGCTACCATTTCCTCTGGCTAGGCAAATTGGCATAAAAACTTTTATAAAAATATATTATTTCTATAAAAAGTTGTATTTGAAGTTTATAAAAAAATGGATTTTAATAGAATTGCTAGTACATACTGTTTGTATTAAAATTTAGAAAGATCGTTACTTGATTGGCAAGAAAATATATTAATATTGCTTTAGCATTCAGAATATGTGAGTGATGTTTATATTTAAAATATTTTCTGCTTATGCAGATAGTAGTGTGCATATTTTTAGATAATGGTGGTATAGCTTCTATCTTACACGTACTAATTAGTTTTAATTCTCTCTTTTTAATATGCGGTACAAGTTTTGTTTTAAAATACTTAATTTTAAAACAAAATTTTTAATTATTTTCGTTTCAGGTTTCTAATATAAAGGAGAGCAAAAAGTACGAAAGTAATAACACAATAAATAAATTTTATTCGTTTAACTAAAACTATGCTTGAGTTGCGTCAATCGGATTAAACGATTTTGTTCGTGGTAGAGCGAACCATCAATTTCATGTCACACTAAACGTATGACGTTATAAATTTAAAAAAGTTAGTTTGATTTTATAAATCCCTCGAAATTTATTGACACTCATTACTACAGCGTTTATATCAAAAAAATGCCGTAAATTTAGGAATTTAGGCTAGATTTATTTTTAAAACAAGAAAATATCGAAATGTTATGTAGTGTCCGAATATGCTTCGGATCTTATTGATGTTAAATAGAATAAAAAAATGGAGAGACGGGAATAATCGTTGAGAAGTCGCGTACCGATTAATTCATAAACCTTTTGATTACTCGTATCCTACATTAATATTTCAGAAATGGTCTACATCGTAACCAACTTTTAATGACCTCAAAAAGCACTTGAAGGATAATTAAATATCATTGAATTAATAATGCCAAAGTGCAAACCATCCACTTAGGCCTCTTTCTGGAACGTGATGCTTATTCTTCGCTTCAGTGATCAAGTATTTAGCGTAAATATATCATTTGAAGTGGTGTCTGTAGAGTTGAGTAAATATGATTAAATACCGAATATATGTATGTCGAATGTCAGCACTTTAGTAGTATCGGTATGGACGCTTTATATAATTGGTAGAGCTTTGGAAATTGTCTCTATCTGCAGGTGTTGGTTGTGAGTGCCATCTTTGTACATATGTACATATTATTAACCTTTATTTCACTATATGTCACTCCGAATATTTATCAAAACTAAATTAAAAACTGTAGCAGCCTTCTTTAAAAAATCATCAATGGATAAAATTAGCTTTGTAATTTTAAATAACGAAACACATCAGTAAGTGTAATACGAAAATATTTTTTTTTTGTATTTTGTAATGTAATAAAAGTTTTGTGATAGAGTAGATAGATTTATTTAATTAACCCGCACAAAAAAAACTAATGAAATATGAGTGGTAGAAATATAATAATTAATTTGTTTGCAAGTTATTATAAATTATAATCGATTATATTAACATGGTGCAGGGCCACAAGGAGTAGGATATGTGTTCGGTCCACCTTCTTTGCTCTGGATACAAGGCAAAGCGCAGATGAATGAATAATGAGATTGAATTTCACCAATTTGACTATCATATACAGGACACAGCGCACATCTAAAAAAGAAAAAAATATATAACATGTACCTATAGGTAACCTTTTACGTTAGATGTGATAGTCCAATAGAACGGCGTATAAAGGTTAGTTTATTTCCGTTATTTTCAAATATAAACGCTACCGCTTTCAGTTCATCACTGTAATGAGCATGGGCTTTGGTCATTATTTGAAAGAGGGCCACAGTGGGTCCAAGTGTGCGTGTGTGAAGGAAGGCAACGACGAGACTACCAAGTCGACGTTAATACAAGTATCTACAATACTGCTATCTCAGTAAAATAGTTATATTTTCAAAGTGTATCTTTATCGATTATTATGTATTAAGAAAGTTGTGAAACAATAGTGCCAATACTGTATATTTAAACTTAAATAATTAACGCAGTTGTGCTAACCATGAACAGTAATAAATCCGACTCGAAAACGCTTTAGGTTTTTTTTGTTGATCAATGATATTTCATAACGAATAACTAATAAATTACTAAATTAAACTATAAAATATGTGACTTTCGACATATTACTTTGTTAGTATATTTTAAACTTACAACTTTTTGTTCTTTACGAGTTTAGTACACTCGTTATCCTGATAAAGCACCCGTGTCAGAATGAAAGCGTCACGTAATCAAGCACCTACCTTTCTTAATAAATAATATTAAATTTAAAAAAATATGAATATAACTTATCTTCTTTAAAGAAATAAAAACAAAAAGTATATAAATTATATAATTCATTAAGTTTTCTTTTCTTTTCACTTTACACCCAAGTTTAAAATATTGCTTGTTATTTACAATTTTCGTGTGGACGACATCTAGACGTTTTAAGGATAAGACATAGGTAATGATATTCATAACATTTGATTGTGGATTACCATTACAAAGATGCAAATGTATCGTATTAGAGAAAAAAATAATCGTTACACACGTTTTTTTTTTTTGAATTTACTAAGAAAACCTATTTTTCATAAAGCATAATAAAAAAATAGTTCCCAAGAATATCCCACCTTCTAGCTCTTCTTGTTTACCAACCAACTGGAACACATTTAACACTTAATTAATTTCTTACAGCATTTTTCTATATTTACATGCATACATTATCAGTTAGGGTCGTAATAAAAATATGTATACAAATCATTTGATAATGCTCTTATTTTTTTTTTCTTTTCAATAAAATTACGTAATAAATTTTAAAAGAAGAAGGCAAGTAGTGAATTTGAGATCGTGGATTTATGATTTATATTATTTATATTTACTCAAACATGAAAAGTATATTTAGGATTTAAGTAAATAATTTTGTAAGAAAAAGTAATTTCTCACCGATTCGGTTAACACTTTTATCTTTCAAACTGTATATATTGATTTTTATGTCATTTTGATTCATGATACATATTATATCATATATTTATACAAGAAAATTGTATTTTATGTCACTCGATAATAATTTCTTTTGAAAGTGTTTTATTTTAACTGTATTTATTTCAAGTTATGTCAAAGTCAAAAAGTGTTATTCATTCATTACATTCTAGAAAATTGAATTTGACTTGTTTCTTTGCATACCATTTTTCTTTCTGCCATTTATCAAATACTAGTCTTCTGTACAGTGAAAAATGTCTGAAACCACTAACTTAATAAACATTGAAATGCCGTACACTTTGTCTTTTGTGGCAACAGAGAGCACTCCCAACCGTGCGCTGTATGCATAAAAGTGTCCAAATATTTATTTTGTTAGACTTTATTTGGCAAACGAAGGGGAATATAGATGTTATTTTTACAGTTCTTACTGATAGTATAACACAGTGAACTCGTTCTTAGTCTTATTTAAACTAAGAAAACGTTTGAAGTGTAGTTGTTTTTATATAATTTTGTCGGTTTGTAAAAAACGATATTTCAAATTTGATTTTTAAGAATATTATTTATTTAACTCTAATATTTAGAACTCTTCCGTTACTAAGTTACTGACAGACAACGTCTAGAAACATCAACAATAACTATTGAAAACAAAGACAAAATTTCCTTAAATGTAAGCGTTCTCCAAAATTTGCAAAGCCTTAGGAACGTTTAATCGGGATTTGGGATGTTGGACAAAATATTAAAGCGGTATTTGATTCAGAATAGATGCATTTTGTGTGTATATACTTGTCGTTGTCTTTATGTTTTCATATACAACTGACGTTGTTTATTTGCCGTACAAAATATATAATTTAAAATTCTTGCATTAAAAATTTCAATGTAATATAAGCTTAACCCGCATATTTACATACGTATCCAATAGAAATAACTAAGATTAAGAAAGAAGAAAGAGAAATAACTACCAGATCTAAGTAACCGATAAACTATGACTTGAATGTATATTGATTGAGTTCTATCGAAACGATCATCTTGCAAAATAAAGTCTCTCAAAAAATTTATTAAATATATATATATATATATATATATATATATATATATATATATATATATATATATATATATATATATATATATATATATATATATATATATATATATATATATATATATATATATATATATATATATATATATATATATATATATATATATATATATATATATATATATTTGAATAAATGGCAGTTATTTGTAGTTCAGTCCTCCACTTCCCAGCGTGCTGGGTGACGGTCACCAACGCCACATTCATCTCCACTTATTACACCAGCGGGGACGCACGAGTGCGCGTCGCCTTAGAGGGACGCCCTAACAGTGCACGCTCGTGTGGTACACATCGTGGCGGATGGAACGTTGCAGCCCTCTAGAGAGCTGGCAGGGTTCGTTGCGAGCAAGCCTTCCATCGTGGTGCAACCCCCCAACAATGCAGTTAGTTTAGCTGGTCGCATACGGTCACAGTGAGAGTGAAGAATAACGTGCTCGGGTATTTTGGGCACATCGAGCGAATGAATGAAGAAAGAATGGCAAAAAAGATTTATGAAGGAGAAGTGGTAAGAGAGGGGAGACCTCGGTAGACCTTCGAAAATACAGTATCGACGATACTGGAGGAAGAGAGGGCATGTATGAAAAGGCTGTTGACAGTGGACAAGGCAAAAGAGATGTGCCGAGAACGTAGCGTTTGGCGCTCTGTTTTCGCTGCCTACCCCGCTAGGGATATAGCGTGAAGCTAAGTAAGTAAGTAAGTAATTATAAATGGCATAGAAGACAAAAAGATTTTTTTAACACGAACCATTACTCAAGGGAAGATTATGTACTCAAACCAAACCACTTAATATATATTGTTAGTTATTGATATTTAAGATATATAAAAATAAGAAGATACATTTTATTCTGAATATACTAAAGACGACAAGGTAGTAACAATAAAATAGAAGAAGCGATATACGCACGTGAGCGTTGCGGCAGATTTCCCTCGAGCTCGCACTGATAGCACTGTTTTCACAAGTAAACTGCTTTGTCTTTGTACAATTTTTGTAAACATAATTCGTGTTGTATAAAACTTGAAATATTATAATTTTTCGTTTATTTTAGGATAATTATAAATATATTTGAATTTAAAAACTTTTTAAAAACAAGCGTATTTATATAGAATGATTAGTTAAAAAAATATTTTTAACATTTATATTTATACATTCGATCTCCACGCGCATATATGATATTATCTTTTTTCCGCTCTGGTATCGAAGAAAAACGCACTGTTGATCTCAGTAACTCAACACGAAATGCCTCCAGAATCTGGCGGAAGGTGGAGAATGGAAATATGTCCGTTTGTCTGTTTGTATAACAGTTTACATTTGGCGTTTGTTTTTAAATTGGTTAAAAATAAAAAAATAAAGCCAATTTAAAATATAAAAATCGATACATTTGCAAAACCATTTTTATTAATATTAACATTTTTTTTGTTTTAATGTATAAATCTTTTCTGAAAAATGATAAACTCGCTATAACAAGTATGTAGCTGTGAATTAGTAGATAAAATTGTGTTATTCAAACGGGTGAATCCTCGGGTAAGTCTCTTCTTATACAATAAAACACACAAAGTAAAAATAAAATTACATTAGCCATAACTATTAAATAGGATTTTCTGGTTTCATAACATTTTATCAGCAAAAACAAATTAAATTGTGAAAAGCTCAGAGCCAGCTGCAGGAAATCCCTGATGTCGCGAAGTAGGGATGGTAAGTTTGTGAACTCCGCAACATTCTTCGGAGCGGCGCATTTGAAACTCGTTATGAGATAAAATAGTTCCGGTTTATTTTCTTTGTCAATTTGCAGCGACATGAAAGAATTTTGCTTCGATTTTTTGTTATCATTTACAATAATGAGACGCGTATTCTGTACGTGGTAATGATAATATAAAGCTGCGTATAATATTTATATAGTATTTGAGACTTACGTGGCGTAGTTGCGTAAGCGTATGACTGTAACCGACAAGTTGTGGGTTCGATCCCCACTCGAGGAAATGAAATATATAATATTTTCAATTTAAATATTTAATGTTTTCATTTCTTCGCCCTGGAACAATTACGAGTACAATGCGTTATTACAATTACGTTACAATACGTTTACGTTATCGCTAATGACTATAATATTTTTACAATCTCTTATTTACTTATTCTTATTTTATTCTTTTTATTATTTTGTATATTGTAAATTTAAAAATTGAACTCACTATTATACCGTATACATCAGACGCTGTCCATTGAGGGTTCTTAGATTCATGTCCAAAAATCGTTATCATAACATTAAAATTGAAAATGAATCTATAAAGAAGCATGCCAGTAAAGAGTATAAATTAAACCTTATAATATGATTGCATTTAACATATTCAATTTTCCTCAAGCGGGTCATTTATATGTTAAACCAGTAAGGAGTATTTAAAATACATATATAAATGTAGTATTGTAATTCAGCTTGTCAATTAATGTTTAAGGTTTAAGATCATTTATTTCTTATAAGAATAATACAATAACGTACAATCAAGAAAAAAAAAAGGTTGGAGGTAGTTACATAAAGTTTGTACGCAAATGAACATAAGAATATTTACTAAATATTTCTTAGACTAAGCGAAACTGAATATGGCATCGGTGTAATTTGTGACTACATTTTTTTTATTGTTGGTATATTTTATTATATATTAAATAAATTTATATACATATATTATACATCTACAAGCACACATATTTATTTAAAATATAGAATTTCAAAAGCTTCTTAAATGTTAATGTCGTCTTAGTATCTTTTATATCCAATGGTAATTAATATTTTTTATGTTATTGACAACAAACAACCTCAATTTAATGGCTTTTTTTTGACTACTTACATATGCTACTCCTTTTCATGGAATAATAAAAAACATAACCACTGTGTTTTATTTATTTTCTAGAATTTAATGCATATAACGGATCTTCTCGATAGAAATAGACAATTGTAGTTGCTGAAATGTCTTACCTATTTAAAATGGTTATGTAAAAGACAGTGTATTTTCGTAGCACTTTACCTAGCAAGTTTTTTATTATTACAATTTGTAATGGAATGAATATGTCACATAGAAGTACATTTTAAACCGGATGCTTACGAAGAGATCTACTTATTTCAGTATACTTATAATAAAGTTAATAGTTCATTAGGACTTTTATGAAATTCTTACGGTACAGATCACAAATAAATTTTATTAACAACAATAATATGCTTATTATTAATATTAATATAATTTTATTATTAATATAATATAATTTCAATATTTAGACGGTGTTTTTTTATTCCAAGTGTTTTAACCTTTGCTCGACAAAGGGAAATTAGCTGCTGTCTACTAAGGATTTTAGAGAACCTGAAAAGGTCCTAAGGCGTAAACTTTAATAAGCGCTCACCGTAAGATTTTAACATGCTCCACACGTACGTCGTTTATTCAGCAGCCATTCTTATAATGGAATTTCCTCCTCTTGCTTCGGCATTGAGACAGGTTGAAACTATGAATCTCCGTTAATGTTGCGATCTACTTAATATAATATGTAACGTAGCCGCGAGATTAGCAATTCATACTGTATCGTAATTTAGGTGCATTCCACAAATAACTGAAATGAAACAATCGAATTGTGTCTATTGTTATATAATAATATATATGCGGTACATAAGGGAAAGTTCCATTAGCTCTTTACGTTAATCATTATAATTCTTGCGAAAATAAAATTAATAATTATATATTATTCTTATTAAATAACTTTATAAGACAAAACCTTTAGTTTTTCAGCATCACACTGTTACCTTTACTCGCTTCGAAATGGAGGGTTTACTCGCTTCCCCACTTTCTGCCAATTTTTTGTGTTGAGTTGCGAAATTCATACTTGTGGTATTGCGTCTTGAGTGGTTTTTTTACCAGAAGGAAGAAATTAAATTATTACTCCTACTCACTCAGCTTCACGCTGAGTGTAGACATAGGGCACTAGAGAACCTAGTGCTAAGACGCTCCGTTCCGGTCTCCACTTTTCGCCGAATTTAAGGCATCGCGCAAAATTTTTGAAAATATGAAATATTATTATATTATACCTACATTTACATGACACTTAGGTAGAATGCTCCGCTGTTAGTTTATATGATAATCATCATAGCCAGGAACAATATATAATGGCGTAAAATGATCATAAAATTAGGTAAATGTTCCCTTTTATACTCAACCAAGACAACCTTATTTAAACAGTTTTGTTTTGTATAAAACGATGCGACGTTGGTTTTTTTGTCAGCGATCATCGTTAAAGTTAAATTGAAGATAACAAGTGAATAGAGATAAAATGATATTGAACTAGAAATAACAGTTAAATTTTATTATTATGACTTGTCATTATTGTAGTGTAATAGGAGTAACTAGATATGAAATTCGTTATTAGAGTTCTGTGCTGCGTAAGAAATAAAATGGGACCGTTGTATGATATGATTATCTGACTATTTCAAAGTTTGTCTGTCTATCAACTTTTCCTGTCAAGAGTCATTTTCTTAAGAAGCATAGAGAAAGTTGTAAAATATAAATCAGACGGATAATTAGATTAATTTTTTTTGTCGCATTTGAATTTCAATAAAAACGTAATGAAAACTAGATTGCTAAAAATTTGTTGATTTCCATTATTCTAGAATTATCAAATTTGGCAAGAACTTCGAATTTACAGTTTACACAGCTTTGAATTTATATTTAAAAATATTAGTAAGTTATTAATATATTATCGGAAAAACCATGAAAAGCTTATAATTATAATTCATTACATACAAAATAGGTGTATAACGGTTCCATGGTTTGTGAAGGTTTTATAGGTTTTTCTTCCTGTTGATCTACAGCCACGAAACTAATACGCACTTAAACGGTTTTTATCTGGGAGCAGTGCCCCCGCCAAATCGGGCGCTATTGTACAAACATTTGCTCAAAAAAATTTGGCGTATTTTCTATTTCTAAGTCCCTAGATAAATAATTACCTGATGAAAAACCGTAAAAATAAGTAGGAAAATATACAATTTTCTTCAAAAAGACCCTAAACCCTACCAAAAACATTCTGTATAAAATCAGCCAAGTCTTGGTAAAACTGTTGGTTTTTTCTATAAAAAGAAATGAAACCCAGCCAGGTAAAGCTCGTTACTGCCGGTTTCCTTTTAATATTTTTCTTTTAGCTTTACGCTGTATCCCACACGAGGCAGGGTAGGCAGAGGGAACCTAGTGTAAAGATACTCCGTTCTAAATCCGTTCCCCACTTTCCGCCGAATTTGAGGCATCGCGTGTTGAGTGGTGGAACTCAACGCCGCGCTTTGCCTTATTACTTTTCTTTTTAATATAGTTCAATTTCATGTGACTTGAGCATTGACTTGCGTATATCAATATTTTTGCTTATAGAATGTTCGATGGTGGTTAACTCCGTAAACTTTAAAGCAATAAGATGTAATTAAAAGAAAATTGTACTTTAGTTCCTACAAAAGTCAAAGAAATTGATTTCTTTTGATATCGCGCAATGATAGTCTTAAGTGAGTTAAGATGTGAAAGACTTACAAAGCATTTTCATCGCAGCCAACCCCTTCTAATTAGCTTCTGATACTGTGAACTACATTTTGATCAAATTTCTTGTTACGTTATGTTATATGCTTACATCATATGATATAAAAAATTTGCATGATTTTTGAAAGTTTATGAATAAGTTAATATGTTATAGTTTATACAATTTTTGAATACTAAATTACTAATATTATAAGAAGAAGTAAATAATTTTAAAATCTCATAAGTAACTAAATATGTACATACACATATATTATTTTATCAAGAAAATTAGGCAAATTGCGCTACGACAACTTCAGTTCGTTTACTATGTTAATGTGCACACGGTTATTACAAAACTGTCTGATATAACTACAATTTACAAAACACCGTTTCATTTTTATTTCATTTTAAGTTTAAGCACCGATAACAATTGCCAGTTGGTGTGTTTTCTTATGCAAACTTTAAAAATACAAAAAAAAAATTAAAAATGTAAGAAATATTTATTAACACAGCAAATCTTAGTTGGGTAATAATAATAATAAAATATATTTACTTATTCCACATCTTAATACATTACATAAAAAGTGTTTAGTACAATTGCATTGACTTAAATAAATACATTTTCGTTTTTGTGTGTTTTTTTTTCGTGTGTGGGTTTATACTCGATTCATCATAGATTTTATTTGGATGCCAGAAAAATCTGTTTGAAATGCAAAAGCGCCGCATTCCCTCGAGTCCATGATATTAATATTAATTTGTTCCATTATATTCCTGGCCCAGTTATTTAAGTGTAAAATCAAAATTCTATTACCAATAAGTATTATTTGAATAATGAAATGGGCGGTGCTTGTAATAATTATCAGATACCATAATTTAGGTTAATTTTGGTCTTCACAAATTTCCATAGAAGTAGTCAGCCATGTACAAGATACGTAGGGTACTGCTACCCTGGGTATATGAATAATTTGTTATGCTGATGACACTCTTGTCACAGCCCGGGGTTCAAACTACGAGGAGGCCGCTCGCATAGCTGAAGCCGGCGTTCGCGTCGTCATAAACGGCATCGAAGCACTTGGTCTGAGGGTCTCAATGCCAAAGACTGAAGCCCTCCTATTCCATGGCCCGCGCAATGGTCCCCCTCGTAGGGCTACTCTACGCATACAGGGACACGAGGTGGAGGTATGGACTCAGATGAAATATCTGGGTCTAACTCTGGATGGACGATGGTCGTTTGCATCACACTTCGCTCAGCTTGCGCCGAAGCTAGTAAACGCTGCCTGGGCTCTTGGCAGGCTACTGCCAAATGTCGGAGGGCCGGATTCTTCATGTCGGCAGCTTTATGTGGGCGTGTTGAAATCCATGGCTCTGCATGGTGCCCCTGTATGGGCGGATTCTCTCACTGTTCACAATAGGACCCAATTGCGAAAAGCGCAGCGGGTCATAGCAGTGAGAGCAATTCGGGGTTACCGTACAGTATCATGGACGGCGGCAACTCTCTTGGCAAGTGATCCGCCTTGGGAGCTCCAGGCAGAAGTGCTTGCCAGAGTACATGCATTCAGCGCGAGTGAGCGGTCGCGAGGCGTGCAACCATCGCGGGAGGAAATCACGCGTGTCAGGAGGAGGGCAGATGAAGCCCTGATTTGGCGATGGAAGGAGGACCTAAAGTCCCCGGCCGCAGGCTTAGTGACAGTGGAGGCAGTGCTCCCCCACTTAGACTGCTGGGTTACAAGGGGTTTTGGTTTCCTGACGTTCAGACTGGTACAGGTGCTGTCGGGGCATGGTTGCTTTGGCAAATACTTGTACCAGATTGCACGTCGGGAAATGTCACCGGTGTGCCACGAGTGCAATGCCTCCATAGATTCGGTACATCACACTCTGACCGAATGCCCCGCTTGGGCCCCACAACGCCATCTCTTAATGACCGTTGTGGGTAGGGATCTGTCACTGCCTAGCGTAGTGGGGTCTATGTTAGTCAGTGAGAGGAATTGGACTGCAATGGTCTCCTTCTGTGAATCTGTTATCAGACTGAAGGAGACCGCGGAGCGAGCGCGCGAGTCAGGCGCGAACGGAGACCCTCTCCGACGACGTAGGCCAGGGGGTAGAAGACAGCGCTATGCTCGTCACCAACCTCCCCTACCCTAGATCAACTACTGCGGGAAGATTACATTTGTGATTCTTCTGCCAGCCATCGTGGCTGCAGATAACCTAGTTGAGACTCGGGGATTTCCTGAAGGCGACGGTAGCCCGTAATGAACGGGCTATCCACTGTGGCGTCGCAGTAGTATGCGAGAGCGATCCTGCGACGTCTCATATAGGTGGAGACGGTTTCCGCTGGGTTTTAGTGGGTAGGACCGGATTTACCGGTGAGTCCCACAGTATCACTCGTAACGAGTGGTCTGCGTAAATGCATTTCCCAGCGTAATAAAAAAAAAAAAAAAAAGGGTACTGCTACTCACTATATATAACATACAAAATTAAGCTAGAGTTATTTATTTTGAAACTTTAGTTTGGTTAAGTTAATCAATACATACAATATGGACGTACATGCAGCCTAAGACATCTGTCGCAGCGGATGCGGTGACAATGCAGTCGAACGTATTAAGCTATCTTGCTTAGACTTACATCGTTGTTCTCTAAGCTACATTTTATTTAGCTAGATCTTTAAATTTGTATTTCATTATTGGATTGAAATAGAGTTTTAGGTTAGCATAAATTTAAAAGAAAAAATTAAAGAAATTTATAATCTGCCGTCGATATGACGGTACATACATGACTGCTGAAGGCTTCCTTAAAAATAAACCAAGTACGAATAAACTATGTATGCAATACATAATTTCTATTAAATTTGTAGAACTATGTGTATGTATTTAAAATTAATCCACAAATAGAATGTAATATACAAATGACACACTGTAATTTTCAATTAAAGTGAGATTACCAATTACATAAAATTTTATGATTAAATTTGCGTTGTAACGTGTAAGATAGTTATGATTTTGTTGGAGAGGAAACAGAGAAACAGTGCAAAGCTGAAAAAAATATATATTATATTAAGGTTTATGGTATTCATTTAAACATATATTAAACACCTACCACATAACTTCCCACGCGACGAGTGGGCTTTGTGCAAATTTTTGTTTCAATTAAAATATAAAACCTCACATTCATATTTTTATAAATAAAACAATTAAATGTTTTGTAAAATAATAGCAATTATTGACTAAGTACTCCCATCCTATTTTAAAGATGCGTGAGATAGGTACTTATCACGTAAACATTCTATGTTGAATATTTTATTTACCGCGCCATGCACAAAAAAAAGTAATATAACTCGATTTATAATAACCTCGATTTATAATGAACCTCTTACGATCTAAACAGTCAGACATTTTACAACACCACCACGGTAGCGTCAATTATTTTTCCTATCATAATTACAAAAGCTTAAGAAGTTAGCAATTTATTACTCTTGCATCAAAGAATAAGGTTATTTGCCCTGAGCTCAGGATGACTTGGACGGTGTCCAAGTCACACCCGGGAATTGTTGAACTGTCTACCACTACACTAGACGCGTAATTAAACTTACCCACTGTGGGAACAGTTTCTGTTAATCACTTGAAGAAACTACCACTTCTAAAGCGATTGTATGAAAATTTATATATGTTATTCATTGTAACAAAAGTCACCTTCACTTAATATGTAATAATAGAATTTAAAAATGAAATTATAATTATTTTGCAACATTTTAATAAAATATATAATACATATATATAGTGTATTAAATATATAATACATATATGTAGTTACTAATTACATAGTGTTATTTATAGAAAAGATTCGTAAAGTGTTGTAATATAAATAATATTACATTAATTTTATTTACATACCATTAGTTTAATTTTATTTGAGATTCATATAAATAAATAAAAAGACGTTCGTACGTACATGTGTATGTATGAACGTCTACATATGTACGTACGAACGTTATAAAAATAATAATAAAATGTTGTAACATATTTTTCCATTTTTTTTTTTCGTACATATGTACGTATACAAATTATGAGCGCGGGTAAATATGCATACATTGTATTACTATAGAAACTGATTCTTGTAAAGTAGACAAACAAATTATTACAGGCAGCGTTATATCGGTACACCATACAAGAGCCAACTTTAAGACTTCTATACAACTTGCTATGAGCTAAAAGCACCCGCTGAATAACTAAGCGTCTCATAACTAAAGTTACTAACTTTGCTTTCATTTATCAAAGTGAGCATTAAGAAACTCCTTTTGAAATGTAAACGTTTATGTGATTTTTTTTGTAACATTAATTAAAAATAACTAAGTGTATAAGACCAATTCCAGCCCCCTACTGAGGACATAAAATATTATTTTTTTACATTAATCTGCCTTTTATTAAATGGTGGTTAGTATTCAATGAATATTAATTATTTTGTTTTATTTAATAATATATTTGGATTCATAATATTTGTTAACATCCCCCAATAGAGATGCTAAGAACGTGAATGACTTGTAATAAGCATAAAATAACTTCGTCTAAACTAGAATGAACGTACGTAAAAAAATTATACGTTACCTAAAAAACTAATAAACTTCAATAAATATTTTATAAAATGTTGTGACATATTTTTCCAATTTTTTTAGTATTACTGGGGACTGGTAATGATTCTATTTACATCATTATTATAACAAAAAACATATTTAAAATTACATATAACATATTTAATATGTAATGATCAATATATAAAATAACATACTGACTTGAAAATAAGATTATACTACTATTTATATATTAATGTGACACTATCTATTAAATATAATTAAATGAAACGTATACAATAACGTACTTTTTTAATATGTTAAAATAAAAGTTATAGAATAGTAAAAAGAATGACTCCATATAGTATTGCGCTAATGCTGTTTGACAAATAGCTATATAATATGTTGAGAAAATCATGCTTTCTACAATTTTAAAATATAAGATGCTTGTCAGCGCTCTCTGAAATCTCATCTAGTTTCCGGATTGAGCTACCATTTCCTCTTAGAAGGCAAATTGGCATAAGATGCAACTTTTATAAAAATATATTATTTTTTATAAAAGTTGTTTCTGAAGTTTATAAAAACTGGAATATAATAGAATTGCAGTAAATACTGTTCATATTAAAATTAAAAAATATCGTTACTATTGGTAAGAAAATAAATTATTATTGCTTTATCATTCTGAACATGTAGGTGATGTTTATATTTAAAATATTTTGTGCTACGCATATAATACGCATATAATTGCGGAATTTAAGTGGTTTTTTTTTATTTAATATGTATATTTTTAAATGGTAAAGCTACTGTCTTACAAGTACTTCTTAGTTTTAATTTTCTCTTTTTAATATGCGCTACCAACTTGGCAATTATTTATTATTATTATTATTATTATTTTTCTTTTTTTTTTTCATCTTCACGCTGTATCCCGCACTTGGCAGGGTAGGCAGAGGGAACGGAAGTGAAACCTAGTGTTATGACGCTCCGTTCCACTTCCGTTCCCCACTTTCCGCCGAATTTGAGGCATTGCGTGTTGAGTGGCGGAACTCAACGCCGCGCTTTGCCTTATTTTTATTAGCTTTAAATAAAAACTTGATATTAAATAACATCTTCTAATGTAATATTAATTATAAAGAATGGTGCAATGCATAAAAAATTGCTAATTTTGCAAGGTTTTAATTGTAATATTTGGAAAACTTTAAAGACTTTCAATCAAATTTTAATTTAAAATCCAAGACAAATCGTCACTCGCCAAGACAAAACGTCTTGAAAAGCTAACCAGAACCCCATCTGCCTTTTTTTTCTCGGTTTATAAGTGTCTTTGACCACCTTCAAGCACCATTTTTTTTATGGACAAAGCACGAACATCGAGCGTACGGGTCACCTGATGGTAAGTGATCACCGTCGCCCACGACTCCGTGTAGCACCAGATGAGCTATAGGAGCGTTGCCGGCCGCCAAGGTGGACACAGGCACCGAGACCCGGCATTACCCAATACGAAACGCAGTGGCGCATCGTACATACACACACGTTACAAAGCAATTCCTTACATTTGGGTAGCATTTAAATTGTGTTAAATTGTATAATCCGCAATTTTGTTGCCACGACCATTTCGCTTTAAGAACAATATTGATTATAATAATTAATTTTACGGTCATCAAAAACACAGTCGTATGACAAATTTATTTTCTTCATTATAGCGCTACGACTTTTACGAACTTGTAAGCGAAGAAAAATGTGCAAAAAAATGTCAAGTAATAACACATAATAAATAAATTTTATTCGTTTAACTAAAACTATGCTCGAGTAACGTCAACCAGATCAAACGATTTTGTTCGTGGTAGAGCGAATCATCAATTTCATGTCACACTAAATGTATGACGTTATAAATTTGAAAAAGTTAGTTTGATTTTATAAATCCCTCGAAATTTATTGACACTCATTACTACGCTTATTTATAAAAAATGCCAACAATTTCGAAATTTAGCATAGATTTATTTTTGAAACAAGAAAATGTCGAAATGTTGTGTCGTGTGAAGCACATTTTATTGATGTTAAATAGAATAAAAAATGGAAAGACTCCTAATCCTAGAGAAGTTGCGTACTGATAATTCATAAACTTTTCAATTACTCGTATCCTACATTTATATTTCAGATATGGTCTACATTGTAACCATCTTTTGATGACCTCAAAAAGCACAAGACAAATAACTTAATATCATTGAATTTCTTTGAAATTATAATACCAAAGTGCAAACCATTCATTTAGGCCTCTTTCTGTAACGTGATGCTTACTTTTCGCTTCAGTGATCAAGTATTTAGCGTTTATTTAAATATATCATTTGAAGTGGAGTCTACAGAGTTGAATAAATATGATTAAATATCGAGAATATATGTATATATATATATATATATATATATATATATATATATATATATATATATATATATATATATATATATATATATATATATATATATATATATATATATATATATATATATATATATATATATATATATTTATATATATGTATATATATATATATATATATATATATATATATATATATATATATATATATATATATATATATATATATATATATATATATATATATATATATATATATATATATATATATATATTTATATATATATATATATATATATATATATATATATATATATATATATATATATATATATATATATATATATATATATATATATGAGCATGATCGTTGGCCGTTGTTTGAAAGGGGGCTAGTGGGTCCAAGTGTGCGTGAGAGAAGGAAGGCAACCAAGTTAATAGATATCGATTATTATGTATTAGGAATGTAGTGAAACAAAGACACCAACACCGTACATATAAAATTAAGTAATAAACGCAGTTGTGCCAACCTTGAACTGCAATAAATTCGATACCTCTTGAGGTTTTATCAATGATATTTCATCCTAAAGAACCTTGTAACTTTATTTCACACTTACAAATTAAAATGCTTTGACTTTATATACTAAATAAAAAAAAACATTAACTTAATTATGCTTAGCGCTTATGCAATGCTAAAGTTTTATTTTCTTTATACTTAATAAAACTTGGAGGTTAACGTCATTTAAAATATAAAAGTTGTTCTTTACGAATTTAGTACACTCGTTATCCTGATAAAGCACGCGTGTCAGAAGGAAAGCGTCACGTAATCAAGCACCGACCTTTCTTAATAAATAATATTAAATTTAAGAAAGTATGAATATAACTTATCTTCCTTAAAGAAATAGAAACCAAAAAATATATAAATTATTTATATTAATTTACTAGGTTTTCTTTTTTTTCGCTTTACGCCCGAGTTCCAAATATTGCTTCTTATTTACGATTTTCGTGTGGAGGACATCATGGCATTTTGAGGTAATGATATTCGAATGAGGATTACCATTACCATTACAAAGATGCAAATGTATTGAATTATATATTTATTATTCTAGTGTATTACACAAATTCAAAAAAAAATAACCAATGTACATCATTTTTTTAGAAAAAAAAATAAACACACACGGTTCTTTTGAGTGTACTAAGATAACGTTCTGTTTACAAGGTAAAACAAAAAAATCCCAAGAATATCTTACCCTCTAACTTTTCTTGTTTACCAACGAACTGAAAAACAAAACTTTATTAAATTATTATTGCATTTTTCTATATTTACATACATACATGTAATGTATGTATAAAAATATAGAAAAAAAATGTACGTCGTAATAAAAATATGTATAGAAATTTAATACTGCCCTTAATTTTTTTTTTCAACGAAATTACATAATAAATTTTAAAAGAAGAAGGCAAGTAGTGAGATTGAGATCGTGGATCTATGATTTCTTGTTTACTTAAACATTAAAAATATATTTAGAATTTACGTAAATAGTTTAGTAAGAAAAAGTAATTTCTCACCGATTCGGTTAACACTTTGATCTTTCAAGCTTTATATTAATTGTTATGTCATTATGTTTCATGATACATATTACATCATATACATATATAAAAAAAATGTTTTTTATGTCACTCGATAATAATTTCTTTTGAAAGTATTATATTTTAACTGTGTTTATCTCAAGTCATGTCAAAGTCAAAAAGTGTTATTCATTCATTACATTCTAGAAAATTGAATTTCACTTGTTTCTTTGCATACCATTTTTCTTTCTGCCATTTATCAAATAGTAGTCTTCTGTACAGTGAAAAATGTCTGAAAGCACTAACTTAATAAACATTGAAATGCTGTACACTTTGTCTTTTGTGGCAACAGAGAGCACTCCCAACCGTGCGCTGTATGCATAAAAGTGTCCAAATATTTGTTTTGCTAGACTTTGTTTGGCAAACGAAGGGGAATATAGATGTTATTTTTACAGTTCTTACTGGCAGTATAACACAGTTAACTCGCTCTTAGCCTTATTTAAACTAAGAAAACGTTTGAAGCGTAGCTAGCTTTTATATAATTGTTAGTACTTTTGTCGGTTTCTACTAAACGACTACTCAAACTGATTTTTGTAAAGATTAATTATTTTAAGAACTCTATATATTCATAGAACTCTTCCGTTATAATGTTACTGACAGACAATGCAAAGAAAGAAAGCTACTCGAAGAAAGAACGAACAATACAAATATTTTGGATTTCACAGTCCATACAAACTAATGCATGGGGTAAGTAAGAATAACAGTTAGCAGAACACAAAGCTTACAAATATATTAGTAAAACCTGTCTGTGGAAAAGGATAATTAATTTTTAATATGTATAAAAACATTAAAGGTTCTCAGAAAGTTATTTTAAAATAGTTTTGCTTGTATCGTTATCTATTTGAATAAAAGGTTTTACAACACGTATGAAAGAAATGTTAAAATGTATTAACTCAGTATATTAAATAAGTTAAAATGCCAATAAAATGATCTATAGAATCCTCTTCAGAGATTTATATTCAGAGATTTATTTAATATAGATACAACAGAGCAGCCCAGGAGGAACTGTTTTCAAAACGATTCTTTCTCAATTTGCCGGCCGGATTCAATATTTTACGTTTTAAAATTATGCCTAAAAACATCTAAAATAACTATTCAAAACAAAGACAGAATTGCCTTAAATGGAAGCGTCCTTTAAAATTCACAAAGCCTTACTAACATTTAATCTGGATTTGGACTGTTGGACAAAATACTAAAGCGATATTTGATTCAGAATAGATGCATTTTGTGTGTATAGACTTGTCGTTGTCTTTATGTTTTCATATACAACTGACGTTGTTGTTCGTGAATGCTTATAGACAATTACTGTGAATTCGCCGATGAAAATATTCAAATTTTTAAAGTCTTGCATTAAAATTTTCAATGTAATATAAGCTTTACCCGCATATTTGAATATGTATGCAATAGAAATAAGTAAGATTAAGAAAGAAGAAAGAGAAATAACTACCAGATCTAAGTAGCCGATAAACTCTGACTTGAATGTATATTGGGTTATATCGAAACGTTCATCTTGCAAAATAAAGCTCTCATTAAATATAAGATTTGAATAAATGGCAGCCAATTGTAGCCCCGTCCTCCACTTTCCGCTGTTCCGAATAAGGCGTGCTGGGGGACGGTCCCCAACGCCGCATTCGACTCCACTTATCACACCAGCGGGGTCGCACTAATGCGTGTCGCCTTGGGGGATTGCACGATCATGTGGTACACATCATGGCGGATGGAACGTTGCAGCCCTCTAGAGGGCTGGAAGGGTCGCTGCGAGCAAGCCTTCCATAGTGGCCTAAACCTAACCTAACCTAACAATGCAGTGTTGGTACCGACGTTGTTATACGGCAGCGAAACGGATATTACAGAAGAAGAATGTAAGAAAGAAGAATACTGTAGAGATGAAATGTCTTCGTCAGATATGCAGAATCAGTTTAGCTGATCGCTTACCCAATGAAGAAATATACAAAATGGTAGAATGGTAGAAGAAATATACTAGCGTGGATGTCACAGTGAGAAACGTGCTCAGATTGTAAAAAGCTATTTATGAAGGAAAAGTGAGTGATAAGAGAGGGACGGGGAGACCTCGGTTGACCTTCTAAAACACAATATCGGTGATACTGGAGAAAGGTGACGTAAAAAGCACGAGGAGCCTCCGGAGGGCATGTATGAAATGGTTAATGACAGTGGACGAGGCGAAACAGGTATACCGAGACCATGGCGTTTGGCGCTCAGTTCTCTCTGCCTACCCCGCTAGAGATATAGCGTGAAGCGAAGTAAGAATAAATAGCTTATAAGACATTTTTTTTAATACGAATCATTAGTCTCAGGAAGATTATGTACTTAAACCAAACCACTTAATATATATTTTTAGATTGATATATATTTAAGATATAGAAAAATAAGAAGATAAATTTTATTCTAAATATACTATAGACGACAAGGTAGTAACAATAAAATAGTCGATGTGAAATACGCGCGTGAGCGTTGCGGCAGATTTCCCTCGAGCTCGCACTGATAGCACTGCTTTCACAAGTAAACTACTTTTTCTTTGAATGATTTATGTAAACATAAAGACATCTTGCTGCATAAAACTTTAAATATTATATTTTTCATTTATTTTGGGATAAGTATATTTAAATTTAAACAAAAATGAGCATATTTAAATAAAATACCTTAAAGTTATCTTTAACATATAATTATACATTCGATCTTCACACGCAGAAATTATATTATCTTTTTCCCGCTCTGGTATCGAAGATAAAAAAGGCACTGTTGATCTCCGTAACTCAACACGAAACGCCTCACAATGCCTCACGATGAAATGAAGGTGGGGAATGGACATTAGTCCGTTTGTCTCTTTGCAATAACAGTTTACATTTGGCGCATGTTATATTATAGATGGTTAAAAATAAAAAACGTTAATCCATTTTTAAATATGAAAGTCGACAAATTTGCAACAAAATTTTTCTTTATTAAACTAATTAAACGGGTGCGGCTACGGGCAAGCCGTTAGTTGTACAATAAAACACAATAAGTATTTTTTATATTATGACCCATAACTAATAAACATTATTTTCTGGTTTTATAACGTTTTATCAGCAAAAACAAAAAAAATACTGAAAAACTCAGAGCCAGCTGCAGGAAATCCCTGATGTCGCGAAGTATGGGTGGCAAGTTTGTGAACTCCGCGACATTCTTCGGAGCGGCGCATTTGAAACTCGTTATGAGATAAAATAAGTTCGGTTTATTTTCTTTGTCAATTTGCAGAAACATGAAAAAAAAAATGCTTAGTTTTTGCGTTATTGTGTTATACGTGTAATGGTAATATAAAACTGCGTATAATATCTATTGAATAATTAAGATATGAAAGAGACAGATAATTAATGTATAATATGCACGAGTAAAAGATTTGAAAATATATAAGTGAAGTTAAGCATTGATATTGATATATTTATTCCTCGAGTGGGGATCGAACTTTTAACATGTCGCGCTTATAGTAATTTAGGCCTCCATTGATCAATTAGTTAATATTTAACTGAAAAATTAATTGAATTTCTATAATTACATGATTCGTTTACAATTTAATTTAAAGTATACTACTGATTTAAATATTTTATAAAATTTTACGCATACGCATCAGAAAGAATGTAGTGTACATTTGTTTATTTACTCTACAATGCTGCTGCCCAGGTTATCTAACGTCGTCATCCTAACTCGCACCCGTCTAATTGCTTATGTTGACCGTAGTACGGCCAGCTGGCGACTTACCAGTGATTTCTGGAGACAAAGTCTGAATTGATACTGATCTGTGAGACAGCGACATTTTGTACCCCACCATGTTAGTTACTAATGGAAACAACATGAATTTCCATCAACTTATTTTAATATATCTAAAATACAAGCGTTATTTTAACATAACTTGATAAACAACAATCTTATAATAGTAAAAATGAACAGATGATCTGTAAATTAATAAACTGTCTTTACTTAATATAATAAATACAGAAATATATTGCATTAGCATTAATAATGGCTTTATGACACAAAGTAAACCGTATGATTGTAAACTTATTTCTCAAGAATATATTTTTATGATACTTCACGTTTTATGAATTGTAAATGACAATACAAAGTGCGACGTTGAGTTTCGCCACTCAATGTACGATGTGTCTAACGTAAACTAAGACTTCAATCTCCTCACAATGACAATTTAGTCATTCACAGAATGACAACTAGGATAAAGTGATCATATAAGAATTCCTTTTTTATCTTTTGTGGCACGGGATCTTTAAGAATTTTGTTAAGCTCAGCTTGCAATATTGAATCATGCTATTTGTACATAAATTTTGTGATTCCCTGAAATATTATAACGTCCCATAAAACAAAGTCAGACGTAACAGTATTCACATAATATACAAAAAATATTAAATAGAAGATTGTTAACACAAAATGAATTAGTTAGAACTCAATTATCAAATTCACTGATTCGCAGCATGATAATAATGCGGTTTTAAATTCAAATAATTTGTGGTTAACATTATATCTATCATGTTATTGACAACAACAAGCAACTCAATTTAGTGGCTTTCATATAGCTGAGTCTAACACTTCTTTTTTTAATGGAATATTAAAAAACATCACCATTGTGTTTTATTTTTTTTTAGAATTTAGTGTCTAGAACAGATCTTCACGATAGAAATAGACATTTAAGTTGCTGAAATGTTTTACCCATTTCAAATGGTTATGTAAAAGTCATTTTTTTTCGTAGCGATTTACCTACCAAGTTTTTTATTATTACAATTTGTAATGAAATGAATATGTCACATAGAAGTACATTTTAAACTGGATGCTTACGAAGAGATCTACTTATAATAAAGTTAATAGTTCATTAGGACTTTTACGAAATTCTTACGGTACAGATCACATGTTTTTTTATTAATATTTATATAATTAACATTATTTCAATATTTAGACGGTGTTTTTTTATTCTAAGTGTTTTAACTCGAGCAAAGGGAAATTAGCTACTGTCTACTAAGGATTTTAGAGGACCTGAAAAGGTCCTAAAGCGTAAACTTTAATAAGCGCTTACCGTAATTTAATTTTTTGTGTCGCATTTGAATTTAAATCAATATAGTATTTATAGTAATTAAAACTAGATTGCTAAAAATTTGTTGATTTCCATTATTCTATTATTATCAAATCTGACAAGAGCTTCGAATTTTCAGTTTACACAGCTTCGAATTTATATTTAAAAATTAAGTTATTAATATAGTATCGGAAAAACTATGAAAAGCTTATAATTATAATTCATTACATAAAAAATAGGTGTATAACGGTTCCATGGTTTGTGAACTTTTTATAAGTTTTTCTTTCTGTAGATCTACAGCCACGAAACTAATACGCACCTAAACGGTTTTTATCTGGGAGCAGTGCCCCCGCCAAATCGGGCGCTATTGTACAAACATTTGCTCAAAAAATTTTGGCGTATTTTCTATTTCTAAGTCCCTGGATAAATAATTGCCCGATGAAAAACCGTAAAAATAAGTAAGAAAATATCCAATTTTCTTCAAAAAGACCCTAAACCCTACCAAAAACATCCTGTATAAAATCAGCCAAGTCTTGGTAAAAGTGTTGGTTTTTTCTATAAAAAGAAATGAAACCCAGCCAGGTAAAGCTCGTTACTGCGGGTTTCCTTTTAATATTTTTCTTTTAGCTTCACGCTGTATCCCACACGAGGCAGGGTAGGCAGAGTGAACCCGGGAACCTAGTGTAAAGATACTCCGTTCTAAATCCGTTCCCCACTTTCCGCCGAATTTGAGGCATCGCGTCTTGAGTGGTGGAACTCAACGCCGCGCTTTGCCTTATTACTTTTCTTTTTAATATAGTTCAATTGCATGTGACTTGAGCATTGACTTGCGTATATCAATATTTTTGCTTATAGAATGTTCGATGGTGGTTAACTCCGTAAACTTTAAAGCAATAAGATGTAATTAAAAGAAAATTGTACTTTAGTTCCTACAAAAGTCAAAGAAATTGATTTCTTTTGATATCGCGCAATGATAGTCTTAAGTGAGTTAAGATGTGAAAGACTTACAAAGCATTTTCATCGCAGCCAACCCCTTCTAATTAGCTTCTGATACTGTGAACTACATTTTGATCATATTTCTTGTTACGTTATGTTATATGCTTACATCATATGATATAAAAATTTGCATGATTTTTGAAAGTTTATGAATAAGTTAATATGTTATAGTTTATACAATTTTTGAATACTAAATTACTAATATTATAAGAAGAAGTAAATAATTTTAAAATCTCATAAGTAACTAAATATGTACATACACATATATTGTTTTATTAAGAAAATTAGGCAAATTGCGCTACGACAACTTCAGTTCATTTACTATGTTAATGTGCACACGGTTATTACAAAACTGTCTGATATAACTACAATTTACAAAACACCGTTTCATTTTTATATCATTTTAAGTTTAAGCAACGATAACAATTGCCAGTTGGTGTGTGTTTGTTATGAGAACTTTAAAAATACAAAGAAAGAATTGAAAAATATAAGAAATATTTATTAACACAGCAGATCTTAGTTGGATAATAATAATAATAAAATATATTTATTTATTCCACATCTTAATTCATTACACAAAAAGTGTTTTAGTATATTGCATTGACTTAAATATAAACATTTCCGTTTCTGTGTGTGTTCTTTTTTCGTGTGTGGATTTATACTCGATTCATCATAGATTTAATTTGGATGCCAGAAAAATCTGTTTGAAATGCAAAAACGCCGCGTTCCTCCGAGTCCATGATATTAATATTAATTTGTTCCATTATATTCCTGGCCCAGTTATTTAAGTATGAAATCAAAATTCTCTTAGCTACCAATAAGTATAATTTGAATATTGAAATGGACGGTGGTTGTAATAATTATCAGAGATCATAATTTGGGTTATTTTTTGTCTTCACAAATTTCCATAGGAGTAGTCAGCCATGTACAAAATAACATACATCATTAAGCTAGAGTTATTTATTTTGGAGCTTCAGTTTGGTTAAGTTAATCAATACATACAATATGGACGTACATGCAGCCTAAGACATCTGTCGCAGCGGATGCGGTGACAATGCAGTCGAACGTATCAAACGATCTTGCTTAGACTTACATTTTTGTACTCTAAGCAAAATTTTATTTAGCTACATTTTTGAATTTGTATTTGATTATTGATTTGAAATAGTTTTAGGTTAGCACAAATTTAAAAGAAAAAAATACAGAAATTTATAATCTACCTTCGACAAGACGGTACATACATGACTGTGGAAGGTTTCCTTAAAAATAAACTAAGTATGAATACTATGTATACAATACATAATTTCTATTAATTATGTAAAACTTTGTGTACGTATTTAAAATTAATTCACAAATAGAATTTAATATACAAATGACACGTTAAATAAATAGTAAATATAAATATAAGTTCCCCAGAGATAGATTATGCATACAAAATAAATTCCAACGCATTCCAGCCAACTCTAATTTTAAATTTAAGTGAGATTTGTGGTTACCAATTACATATTATTTTATGATGAATTAAATTTGCGTTGTAATGTGTAAGATAATTATGATTTTGTTGGAGAGAAACCAGAGGAACAGTGTGAAGCTGAAAAAAATATATACTGTATTAAGGTTTATGGTATTCATTTAAACATATATTAAACACCTACCACATGACTTCCCACGTGACGAGTGGTAGGTGGCTTTGCACATATTTTTGTTTCAAATAGAATATGAAACCACACATTTAATTATTTTTATAAATAAAAATAGTTAAATGTTTTGTAAAAAAATAGCAATTATTGATTAAGTACTCCCGTCCTATTTTAAAGATGCGTCAGATACTTATCACGTAAACATTCTATGTTGAATATAGCTGCCGCATTTTGCTTCCCGCGCCATGCACAAAAAAAAAGTAATATAGCTCGATTTATAATAACTTCGATTTATAATGAACGCCTTACGATCTAAACAGTCAGACATTTTACAACACTGCCACGGTAGCGTCAATTATTTTTCCTATCAAAATTACAAAAGTTTAAGAAGTTAGCAATTACTCTTGCATCAAAGAATAAGGTTATTTGGCCTGAGCTCAGGATGACTTGGACGGTGTCCAAGTCACACCCGGGAATTGTTGAACTGTCTACCACTACACTAGACGCGTAATTAAACTTACCCACTGTGGGAACAGTTTCTGTTAATCACTTGAAGAAACTACCACTTCTAAAGCGATTATATGAAAATTTTGTATATTCATTGTAACAAAAGTCACTTTCACTTAATATGTAATAATTGAATTTAAAAATAAAATTATAATTATTTTGCAACATTTTAATAAAATATATAATACATATATATGTAGTTACTATTGACATAGTGTTATTTATAGAAAAGATTCGTTAAGTGTTGTAATATAAATAATATTACATTAATTTTATTTAGATACCATTAGTTTAATTTTATTTGTGATTCATATAAATAAATAAAAAGACGTTCGTACGTACATGTGTATGTACGAACGTCTAAATATGTACGTACAAACGTCATAAAAATAATAATAAAATGTTGTGACATATTTTTCCAATTTTTTTCGTACATATTTACGTATACAAATTACGTGTGCGGGTAAATATGCATACATTGTATTACTATAGAAACTGATTCTAGTAAAGTAGACAAACAAATTATTACAGGCAGCGTTATATCGGTACACCATACAAGAGCCAACTTTAAGACTTCTATACAACTTGCTATGAGCTAAAAGCACTCGCTGAATAACTAAGCGTCTCATAACTAAAGTTACTAACTTTGCTTTCATTAATCAAAGTGAGCATTAAGAACCTCCTTTTGAAATGTAAACGTTTATGTGATTTTTTTTGTAACATTAATTAAAAATAACTAAGTGTATAAGACCAATTCCAGCCCCCTACTGAGGACATAAAATATTCAATTTTTACATTAGTCTGCCTTTTATAAAATGGTGGTTAGTATTCAATGAATATTAATTATTTTGTTTCATTTAATAATATATTTGGATTCATAATATTTGTTAACATCTCCTAACGGAGATACTAAGAACGTGAATGACTTGTAACAAGCATAAAAGAACTTCATCTAAACTAGAATGAACGTACGTAAAAAAATTATACGTTACCTAAAAAAATAATTCAACTTCAATAAATATTTTATAAAATGTTGTGACATATTTTTCCAATTTTTTTCGTATTACTAGGGACTGGTAATGATTCTATTTACATCATTATTATAACAAAAAACATATTTAAAAGCGATAGATATTTAAACTTTTATAATATGTCCCAGTATTAATTAGTGTATTAGTGTATCATTTATTATTCCCATTATTTTAACAAACAGCATCACGTTCCAATTTTTGTATTCTAGTATATGGTTTTAATATACAATTGAGCTACTTTTATATCTTATATTTGTACAATAAAAAAATAAACGTATTTGCTCGTTCACAAGTTACAACTTAATGTGTTATTAACAATATATAAAACAACATACTGAATTGAAAATAACATTATACTACTTTTTATATATAAGTGTGACACTATCTATTATGTATAATTAAATGAAACGTATACAATAACGTACTTTTTTAATATGTTAAAATAAAAGTTATAGAATAGTATGCTGTTTGACAAATATATAATATGTTGAGAAAATCATGCTTTCTACAATTTTAAAATATAAGATGCTTGTCAGCGTTCTCTGAAATCTCATCTAGTTTCCGGATTGAGCTACCATTTCCTCTTAGAAGGCAAATTGGCATAAGATGCAACTTTTATAAAGATATATTATTTTTTATAAAAGTTGTATCTGAAGTTTATAAAAACTGGAATATAATAGAATTGCAGTATATACTGTTCATATTAAAATTAAAAAATATCGTTACTATTGGTAAGAAAATATATTATTATTGCTTTATCATTCTGAACATGTAGCTGATGTTTATATTTAAAATATTTTGTGTTTACGCATATAATAGCGGACTTTAAGTGGCTTTTTTTTTAATATGTATATTTTAAATGGTAAAGCTTCTATCTTACAAGTATTTCTTAGTTTTAATTCTCTCTTTTTAATATGCGCTACCAACTTGGCAATTATTTATTATTTTTATAGTGAAAACTTGATATTAAATAAGCTTTTTAAATTAATATTTTATTTCATATGTTTTACTTTTCTAATGTAATTATAGTAAAAAAATGCTAATTTTGCAAGGTTTTAATTGTAATATTTTGAAAACTGTAAAGATTTTCAGTCAAATTTTAATTTAAAAGCCAAGACAAATCGTCAGTCGCCAAGACAAAACGTCTTGAAAAGCTAACCAGAACCCCATCTGCCTTTTTTTTCTTGATTTATAAGTGTTTTTGACCATCTTCAAACACCACTTTTTCTAAGGACAAAGCACGAAAAACGAGCTTACGGGTCGGGAGCAAAAAATGTCAAGTAATAACACATAATAAGTAAATTTTATTCATTTAACTAAAACTATGCTCGAGTTACGTCAATCAGATTAAACTATTTTGTTCGTGGTAGAGCGAATCATCAATTCCATGTCACACTAAACGTATGACGTTATAAATTTAAAAAAGGTAAGTTTGATTTTATAAATCCCTCGAAATGTATTGACACTCATTACTACAGCGCTTATTTATAAAACAAATGCCAACAATTTCGAAATTTAGGTTAAATTTATTTCTGTCGAAATGTTGTGTTGTGTGAAGCATATCTTATTGATGTTAAATAGAATAAAAAATTGGAAAGACAGGGAGAATCGTAAAGAAGTTGCGTACCGATTAATTCACACACCTTTTGATTACTCGTAACCTACATTAATATTTCATATATGGTCTACATTGTAACCACCTTTTAATGACCTCAAAAAGCACAAGAGAAATAATTTAATATCATTGAATTTCTTTGAAATTATAATACTAAAAACCATCCATTTAGGCCTCTTTCTGTAACGTAGTGCTTACTCTTAGCTTCAGTGATCAAGTATTTAGCGTAAATATATCATTTGAAGTGGAATCTATAGAGTCGAGTAAATATGATTAAATATCGAATACATGTATGTCGAAAGTCAGCACTTTAGTAATATTGGTATGGACACTTTATACAATTGACAGGGCTTTGAAAATTGTCTCTATATACAGATGTTGGTTCTGAGTGCCATCTTTGTTTATATATTCATATTATTAATCTTATCTCACTATATCTCACTTCGAATATTTATCAAGACTAAATAGAAACTGTAGCCTACTTCAAAAGATTTAAGAGTTTATCAGTGGGGAAAAAATAACTCTGTAATTTTAAATAACGAAACACATCAGTTGTAATAGGAAAAAAATACATTTTAATTTTGTATTTTATAACGAGGTAAGTTTTGTGAAAGAGTAGATGATGTAAGCGTATTAAGATCAATTTACTTAACCCAAAAAGAAACCTATTGTAATATGAGTGGTAAGGATATAATTATTCGTACAAGAGTTATGATAGATTATAATTGATTATATTGCCATAGTGCAGGGGCACAAGAACTAGGTAATAGGTTCGGTCCATTTTCTTTGCTCTGCTTACAAGGAAAACGCGGTATTGAATTTCACCACTCCGCCTGTAAAAGTAAGTATAATTCAGTCTTCACTGTCTGAAAGGAGGCCTGTGGGTCCAAATGTGCGTGGGAGAAGGAAGGCAACCAAGTTAATAGAAGTATCTATAATACTACCATCTCAGTAAAATAGTTGCATTTTCAAAGTATTTCTATATCAATTATTATGTATTAAGAATGTTGTGAAACAATGATACCAACAACGTACATTTAAAATTAAATAATTAACACATTTGTGCTATCCATGAAGTTTATTGCAATAAACTAAATAACTCTTGAGGTTTTATCAATGACATTTCATAATGAAGAACCTAACGAAGAACTTTATTTTACATTTACAAATTAAAATGCTTTGACTTAATGTACTAAATACAAAAAACATTAAGTTAATTATGCTTAGCATTTATGCTATGCTAAAGTTTTATTTTCTTTATACTTAATAAAACTTGGAGGTTAACGTCATTTAAAATATAAAAGTAGTTCTTTACGAATTTAGTACACTCGTTATCCTGATAAAGCACGCGTGTCAGAAGGAAAGCGTCACGTAATCAAGCACCGACCTTTCTTAATAAATAATATTAAATTTAAGAAAGTATGAATATAACTTATCTTCCTTAAAGAAATAGAAACCAAAAAGTATATAAATTATTTATATTAATTTATTAGGTTTTCTTTTTTTTCGCTTTACGCCCGAGTATTGCTGCTTCTTATTTACGTGGCATGGCATTTTGAGGTAATGATATTAATAACATTCGAATGAGGATTACCATTACCATTACGAAGATGCAAATGTATTGAATTATATATTTATTATTCTAGTGTATTACACAAATCCGAAAAAAATAACCACTGTACATATTTTTTTTAGAAAAAAAAAAATAAACACACACGGTTCTTTTGAGTGTACTAAGATAACATACTGTTTACAAGGTAAAACACAAAAAAACCCAAGAATATCTTACCCTCTAGCTTTTCTTGTTTACCAACGAACTGAAAAACAAAGCTTTATTAAATTATTATTACATTTTTCTATATTTACATACATACATGTAATGTATGTATAAAAATAAAGAAAAAAAATGTACGTCGTAATAAAAATATGTATAGAAATTTAATACTCCTCTTAATTTTTTTTTCAACGAAATTACATAATAAATTTTAAAAGAAGAAGGCAAGTAGTGAGATTGAGATCGTGGATCTATGATTTCTTGTTTACTTAAACATTAAAAATATATTTAGAATTTACGTAAATAGTTTAGTAAGAAAAACTAATTTCTCACCGATTCGGTTAACACTGATCTTTCAAGCTTTATATTGATTGTTATGTCATTATGTTTCATGATACATATTATATCATATACATATACAAAAAAATGTATTTTATGTCACTCGATAATAATTTCTTTTGAAAGTATTATATTTTAACTGTGTTTATCTCAAGTCATGTCAAAGTCAAAAAGTGTTATTCATTCATTACATTCTAGAAAATTGAATTTGACTTGTTTCTTTGCATACCATTTTTCTTTCTGCCATTTATCAAATAGTAGTCTTCTGTACAGTGAAAAATGTCTGAAAGCACTAACTTAATAAACATTGAAATGCCGTACACTTTGTCTTTTGTGGCAACAGAGAGCACTCCCAACCGTGCGCTGTATGCATAAAAGTGTCCAAATATTTATTTTGCTACACTTTGTTTGGCAAACGAAGGGGAATATAGATGTTATTTTTAAAGTTCTTACTGACAGTATAACACAGTTAACTCGCTCTTAGCCTTATTTAAACTAAGAAAACGTTTGAAGCGTAGCTAGCTTTTATATAATTGTTAGTACTTTTGTTCGTTTCTAATAAACGACAACCAAACTGATTTTTGTAAAGATTAATTATTTTAAGAACTCTATATATTCATAGAACTCTTCCGTTATAATGTTACTGACAGACAATGCAAAGAAAGAAAGCTACGCGAAGAAAGAACGAACAATACAAATATTTTAGATTTCACAGTCCATACAAACTAATGCATGGGGTAAGTAAGAATTTAATTTAATTATTTAACAGTTAGCAGAACACAAGGCTAACAAATATATTAGAAAAGTCCGTGTCCGTGGAAAAGGATAATTAATTTCTAATATGTATAAAAACATTAAAGGTTCTCAGAAAGTTATTTTAAAATAGTTTTGCTTGTATCGTTATCTCTTTGAATAAAAGGTTTTACAACACGTATGAAAGAAATGTTAAAATGTATTAACTCAGTATATTAATTAAGTTAAAATGCCAATAAAATGACCTATAGAATCCTCTTCAGAGATTTATATTCAGAGATTTATTTAATATAAATACAACAGGGCAGCCCATGAGAAACTGTTTTCAAAACAATTCTTTCTCAATTTGCCGACCGGATTCAATATTTTACGTTTTAAAATTATGCCTAAAAACATCTAAAATAACTATTCAAAACAAAGACAGAATTGCCTTAAATGGAAGCGTCCTTTAAAATTCACAAAGCCTTACTAACATTTAATCTGGATTTGGACTGTTGGACAAAATACTAAAGCGATATTTGATTCAGAATAGATGCATTTTGTGTGTATAGACTTGTCGTTGTCTTTATGTTTTCATATACAACTGACGTTGTTGTTCGTGAATGCTTATAGACAATTACTGTGAATTCGCCGATGAAAATATTCAAATTTTTAAAGTCTTGCATTAAAATTTTCAATGTAATATAAGCTTTACCCGCATATTTGAATATGTATGCAATAGAAATAAGTAAGATTAAGAAAGAAGAAAGAGAAATAACTACCAGATAAGTAGCCGATAATCTCTGACTTGAATGTATATTGGGTTATATTGAAACGTTCATCTTGCAGAATAAAGCCTCTCATTAAAAATAAGATTTGAATAAATGGCAGGCATTTGTAGCCCCGTCCTCCACTTCCCGCCGTTCCGAATATGGCGTGCTGGGGGACGGTCCCCAACGCCGCATTCGACTCCACTTATCACACCAGCGGGGTCGCACTAATGCGTGTCGCCTTGGGGGATGCCCTAAAGGTGCACGTTCATGTGGTACACATCATGGCGGATGGAACGTTGCAGCCCTCTAGAGGGCTGGCAGGGGTCGCTGTGAGCAAGCCTTCCATAGTGCCCTAAACCTAACCTAACCTAACAAAGCAGTGTTGGTACCGACGTTGTTATACGGCAGCGAAACGGGTATTACAGAAGAAGAATATAAGAAAGATGAATACTGTAGAGATGCAATGTCTTCGTCAGATATGCAGAATCAGTTTAGCTGATCGCTTACCCAATGAAGAGGTATACTGAATGGTAGGTACTAGCGTGGATGTCACAGTGAGAATAAAGAAGAACGTATTCAGATTGTAAAAAACTATTTATGAAGGAAAAGTGAGTGATAAGAGAGGGACGGGGAGACCTCGGTTGGCCTTCTAAGACACAGTATCGGTGATACTGGAGAAAGGTCACGTAAAAAGCACAAGGAGCCGGAGGGCATGTATGAAAAGGTTGACGACAGTGGACGAGGCGAAAGAGTTATGCCGAGACCATGGCGCTTGGCGCTCCGTTCTCTCTGCCTACCCCGCTAGAGATATAGCGTGAAGCGAAGTAAGAATAAATAGCTTAGAAGACATTTTTTTTTAATACGAACCATTAGTCTCAGGAAGATTATGAACTTAAACCAAACCACGTAATATATATTTTTAGATTGACATATATTTAAGATATAGAAAAATAAGAAAATAAATTTTATTCTAAATATACTATAGACGACAAGGTAGTAACAATAAAATAGTCAATGTGAAAAACGCGCGTGAGCGTTGCGGCAGATTTCCCTCGAGCTCCCACTGATAGCACTGTTTTCACAAGTAAACTGCTTTTTCTTTGAATGATTTATGTAAACATAAAGACATCTTGCTGCATAAAACTTTAAATATTATATTTTTCATTTATTTTGGGATAAGTATATTTATATTTTAATTTAAACAAAAATGAGCATATTTAAATAAAATACCTTAAAGTTATCTTTAACATATAATTATACATTCGATCTTCACACGCAGAAATTATATTATCTTTTTCCCGCTCTGGTATCGAAGATAAAAAAAGGCACTGTTGATCTCCGTAACTCAACACGAAACGCCTCACAATGCCTCACGATGAAATGAAGGTGGGGAATGGACATTTGTCCGTTTGTCTCTTTGCAATAACAGTTTACATTTGGCGCATGTTATATTATAGATGGTTAAAAATAAAAAACGTTAATCCATTTTTAAATATGAAAGCCGACAAATTTGCAACAAATTTTTTCTATATTAAACTAATTAAACGGGTGAGGCCGCGGGCAAGCCGTTACTTGTACAATAAAACACAATAAGTATTTTTTATATTATGACCCATAACTAATAAACATTATTTTCTGGTTTTATAACGTTTTATCAGCAAAAACAAAAAAAATACTTAAAAACTCAGAGCCAGCTGCAGGAAATCCCTGATGTCGCGAAGTATGGGTGGCAAGTTTGTGAACTCCGCGACATTCTTCGGAGCGGCGCATTTGAAACTCGTTATGAGATAAAATAGTTCCGGTTTATTTTCTTTGTCAATTTGCAGAAACATGAAAAAAATGCTTAGTTTTTGAGTTATTGTGTTATACGTGTAATGGTAATATAAAACTACGTATAATATCTATTGAATAATTAAGATATGAAAGAGAAAGATAATTAATGTATAATATGCACGAGTACAAGATTTAAAAATATATAAGTGAAGTTAAGCATTGATATTGATATATTTATTCCTCGAGTGGGGGTCGAACGTTTAACATGTCGCGCTTATAGTATTTTAGGCCTCCATTGTTCAATTAGTTAATATTTAACTGATAAATTAATTGAACTTCTATAGTTACATGATTCGTTTACAATTTAATTTAAAGTATACTGCTGATTTAAATATTTTATAAAATTTTACGCATACGCATCAGAAAGAATGTAGTGTACATTTGTTTATTTACTCTACAATGCTGCTGCCCAGATTACCTAACGTCGTCATCCTAACTCGCACCCGTCTAATTGCTTATGTTGACCGTAGTACGGCCAGCTGGCGACTTACCAGTGATTTCTGGAGACAAAGTCTGAATTGATACTGATCTGTGAGACAGCGACATTTTGTACCCCACCAAGTTAATTACTAATGGAAACAACATGAATTTCCATCAAGTTATTTTAATATATCTAAAATACAAGCGTTATTTTAACATAACTTGATAAACAACAATCTTATAATAGTAAAAATGAACAGATGATCTATAAATTAATAAACTGTCTTTACTTAATATATTAATAACAGAAATATATTGCATTAGCATTAATAATGACTTTATGACACAAAGTAAACTGTATGATTGTAAACTTATTTCTCAAGAATATATTTTTATGATACTTCACGTTTTATGAATTGTAAATGACAATACAAAGTGCGACGTTGAGTTTCGCCACTCAATGTACGATGTGTCTAACGTAAACTACGACTACAATCTCCTCACAATGACAATTTAGTCATTCACAGAATGACAACTAGGATAAAGTGATCATATAAGAATTCCTTTTTTATCTTTTGTGGCACGGGATCTTTAAGAATTTTGTTAAGCTCAGCTTGCAATATTGAATCATGCTATTTGTACATAAATTTTGTGATTCCTTGAAATATTATAACGTCCCAAAAAACAAAGTCAGACGTAACAGTATTCACATAATATACAAAAAATATTAAATAGAAGATTGTTAACACAAAATGAATTAGTTAGAACTCAATTATCAAATTCACTGATTCGCAGCATGATAATAATGCGGTTTTAAATTCAAATAATTTGTGGTTAACATTACATCTATCATGTTATTGACAACAACAAGCAACTCAATTTAAAGCTTTCATATAGCTGAGTCTAACACTTCTTTTTTTAATGGAATATTAAAAAGCATCACCATTGTGTTTTATTTTTTTTAGAATTTAGTGTATAGAACAGATCTTCACGATAGAAATAGACATTTAAGTTGCTGAAATGTTTTACCCATTTCAAATGGTTATGTAAAAGTCATTTTTTTTTCGTAGCAATTTACCTACCAAGTTTTTTATTATTACAATTTGTAATGGAATGAATATGTCACATAGAAGTACATTTTGAACCAGATGCTTACGAAGAGATCTACTTATAATAAAGTTAATAGTTCATTAGGACTTTTACGAAATTCTTACGGTACAGATAACATGTTTTTTTATTAATATTAATATAATTAACATTATTTCAATATTTAGTGTTTTTTTATTCTAAGTGTTTTAACCTTTGCTCGACAAAGGGAAATTAGCTGCAGTCTACTAAGGATTTTAGAGAACCTGAAAAGGTCCTAAGGCGTAAACTTTAATAAGCGCTCACCGTAAGATTTTAACATGCTCCACACGTACGTCGTTTATACCGCAGCCATTCTTATAATGGAATTTCCTCCTCTTGCTTCGGCATTGAGACAGGTTGAAACTATGAATCTCCGTTAATGTTGCGATCTACTTAATATAATATGTAACGTAGCCGCGAGATTAGCAATTCATACCGTATCGTAATTTAGGTGCATTCCACAAATAACTGAAATGAAACAATCGAATTGTGTCTATTGTTATATAATAATATATATGCGGTACGTAAGGGAAAGTTTCCATTAGCTCTTTACGTTAATAATTATAGTTCTTGCGAAGATAAAATTAATAATTATGTATTATTCTTATCAAAAAACTTTATAAGACAAAACCTTTAGTTTTTCAGTATCACACTGTTACTTTCACATCACACTGCCGGTAGGCAAAAGAAAATTGGATACCTAGTGTTAAGAGATAGAAGGAAGTGGAAAAGGAAATGGAGGGTTTACTCGCTTCCCCACTTTCTGCCATTTTTTTGTGTTGAGTTGCGAAACTCATACTTGTGGTATTGCCGAGCCATTTACGGCATGGGAGCTCGGGAATCCCTGAGAGATTTTTTTAAAGAAACGGGTATTCTTACGGTGGCATCACAGTACATATATGATAATATAATACTTGTTCGGAAAAATAGCCACAATTTATTATAAAACAGTGACCGACATGATATTAATACAAGAAGTAAAAACAAGCTGATAACTCCTAGTTTTCGTCTTCAAAAAGTTAGTAAATCTTTTATGGGACATGGTACACGTATGTATAATAAAATTCCACAAGTAATTTTTTAAATTTGCCACTTCAAAAATTTAAAGTGAATGTTAAAAATATATTGTTAGGCAAAGCATATTATTCTATTCAAGAATACTACAACGATAAGAGTGCGTGGGATTAAATGCTGTTGGTACTCACTCAGGAAGCTATGTTATATATTTACTTTAATTGATATTTTGAAAAGAGCAACTGTTGAGTTTCTTGCCGGCTCTTCTCAGCAGACCCGCCTTCCGAGCCGGTGGTAGCTTCCTGTAAGGACTGACACCACAGACACTTATATGTAACTTGACGATTCAAAAGTGCTTAAATGGCCTAATTGAATAAAGAATATTTTGATTTTGATTTTGATTTTTGATTTTGCGTCTTGAGTGGTTTTTTTATCAGAAGGAAGAAATTAAATTATTACTCCTACTCACTCAGCTTCACACTGAGTGTAGACATAGGGCACTAGAGAACCTAGTGCTAAGACGCTCCGTTCCGGTCTCCACTTTTCGCCGAATTTAAGGCATCGCGCAAAATTTTTGAAAATATGAAATATTATGATATTATACCTACATTTACATGACACTTAGGTAGAATGCTCCGCTATTAGTTTATATGATAATCATCATAGCCAGTAACAATATATAAGGGCGTAAAATGGTCATAAAAATAGGTAAATGTTCCCTTTTATACTCAACCAAGACAACCTTATTTAAACAGTTTTGTTTTGTATAAAACGATGCGACGTTGGTTTCTTTTGTCAGCGATCATCGTTAAAGTTAAATTGAAGATAACAAGTGAATAGAGATAAAATGATATTGAACTAGAAATAACAGTTAAATTTTATTATTATGACTTGTCATTATTGTAGTGTAATAGGAGTAACTAGATATGAAATTCGTTATTAGAGTTCTGTGCTGCGTAAGTAATAAAATGGGGAATGTATGATATGATTATCTGACTATTTCAAAGTCTGTCTGTCTATCAACTTCTCCTGTCAAGAGTCATTTTCTTAAGAAGCATAGAGAAAGTTGAAAAATATAAGTCAGACGGATAATTAGATTAAATTTTCTTTGTCGCATTTGAATTTAAATCAAAACGTAATTAAAACTAGATTGCTAAAAAATTGTTGATTTCCATTATTCTATTCTTATCAAATCTGACAAGAACTTCGAATTTAAAGTGTACACAGCTTCGAATTTATATTTAAAAATATTAGTAAGTTATCGATATATTATCGGCAAAACCATGAAAAGCTTATTATAATCATAATTATAATTCATTACATACAAAATAGGTGAACAAGTGAACTTTTTATAAGTTTTTCTTCCTGTTGGTCTACAGACACGAAACTAATACGCACTTAAACGGTTTTCATTTGGAAGCAGTGCCTCCGCCAAATCGGGCACTGTTGTACAAACTTTTACTCAAAAAATGTTGGCGTATTTTCTATTTCGAAATCCCTGATTGGAAAATATCCATTTTTAAAAAAAAAAGAAATAAAACCCTACTAAAAACATCCTGTACAAAATCAACCAAGTCTTGGTAAAAGTATTGGTTTTTTCTATAAAAAGAAATAAAATCCAGCCAGGTAAAGCCAAAATTATATGTCACTTGAGCATTGACTGATGCATTTCAATACGATTATGCTTAAATAATGTTGAATAATCGGCTTATTTAGTTACTTTAGAGTTCTTTAATATATTCTAATCGTATTTGAAGTACGTAAATTTAAACCAATAAAATCTAATTAAAAGAAAATAGTACTTTAGTTCCTACAAAAGTCAAAGAAACTGACTTCTCTTGATATCGCACAATGATAGTCTTAAGTGAGTTAAGATGTCAAAAACTTCCAAAGCATTTTCATTGCAGCCAACCACTTTTAATTAGCTTTTGATACTGTGAACTAGATTTTGATCATATTTCTTGTTGTAATATGCTTACATCGTATGATATAAAAATTTACATGGTTTTTCTTTTCAATTTTTCAAATATGTATACACATTTATTATTTTATCAAGAAAATAAGGCAAATTTCGCTCCGACAACTTCAGTTCATTTACTATGTTAATGTGCACACGGTTATTACAAAACTGTCTGATATAACTACAATTTACAAAATACAGTTTCATTTTTATTTCATTTTAAGTTTAAGCTCCGATAACAATTGCCAATTGGTGTGTTTTGTTATGAGAACTTTAAAAATACAAAAAAAGAATTGAAAAATATAAGAAATATTTATTAACACAGCAAATCTTAGTTGGATAATAATAATAATAAAATATATTTATTTATTCCACATCTTAATACATTAGATAAAAAGTGTTTTAGTACAATTGCATTGACTTAAATAAATATATTTTCGTTTGTGTTTTTTTCGTGTGTGGGTTTATACTCGATTCATCATAGATTTAATTTGGTTGCCAGGAAAATCTGTTTGAAATGCAAAAACGCCGCGTTCCTTCGAGCCCATGATATTAATATTAATTTGCTTTATTATATTCCTGGCCCAGTTATTTAAGTATGAAATCAAAATTCTCTTAGCTACCAATAAGTATTATTTGAATAATGAAATGGACGGTGGTTGTCCATAATTTAGGTTATTTTTTGTCTTCACAAATTTCCAAAGGAGTAGTCAGCTATGTACAAAAACCGTAGGGTACCGCTACCTACTATATATAACATACATCATTAAGCTAGAGATATTTATTTCGGAGCTTCAGTTTGGTTAATTTAATCAATACATACAATATGGACGTACATGCAGCCTTAGACATCTGTCGCAGCGGATGCGGTGACAATGCAGTCGACCGTATCAAACGATCTTGCTTAGACTTACATTTTTGTACTCTAAGCTAAATTTTATTTAGCTACATTTTTGAATTTGTATTTGATTGTTGATTTGAAATAGTTTTAGGTTAGCACAAATTTAAAAGAAAATATTAAAGAAATTTATAATCTACCTTCGACAAGACGGTACATACATGACTGTCGAAGGCTTCCTTAAAAATAAACTAAGTATGGACACTATGTATGCAATACATAATTTCTATTAAATATGTAAAACTTTGCGTATTTAAAATTAATCCACAAATAGAATTTAATATACAAATGACACACGTTAAATAAATAGTAAATATAAATATTAGTTTCCCAGAGATAGATTATGCATGAAAACTAAATTCCAACGCATTACAGCCTACTACAATTTTAAATTAAAGTGAGATTTGTGGTTACCAATTACATATAATGTTATGATGAATTAAATTTGCGTTGTAATGTGTAAGATAATTATGACTTTGTTGGAGAGGAAACAGAGGAACAGTGTGAAGCTGAAAAAAATATATACTGTATTAAGGTTTATGGTATTCATTTAAACATATATTAAACACCTACCACATGACTTCCCACGTGACGAGTGGTAGGTGGCTTTGCGCATATTTTTGTTTCAAATAGAATATGAAACCACACATTTAATTATTTTTATAAACAAAACACACACATTTAATTAGTTTTATAAATAAAAATAATTAAATGTTTTGTAAAATAATAGCTATTATTGATTAAGTACTCCCATTCTATTTTAAAGATGCGTCAGATACTTATCACGTAAACATTCTATGTTGAATATAGCTGCCGCATTTTGCTTACCGCGCCATGCACAAAAAAAAAGTAATATAGGTCGATTTATAATAACCTCGATTTATAATGAACGCCTTACGATCTAAACAGTCAGACATTTTACAACACTGCCACGGTAGCGTCAATTATTTTTCCTATCATAATTACAAAAGTTTAAGAAGTTAGCAATTACTCTTGCATCAAAGAATAAGGTTATTTGGCCTGAGCTCAGGATGACTTGGACGGTGTCCAAGTCACACCCGGGAATTGTTGAACTGTCTACTACTACACTAGACGCGTAATTAAACTTACCCACTGTGGGAACAGTTTCTGTTAATCACTTGAAGAAACTACCACTTCTAAAGCGATTATATGAAAATTTTGTATATTCATTGTAACAAAAGTCACTTTCACTTAATATATAATAATTGAATTTAAAAATAAAATTATAATTATTTTGCAACATTTTAATAAAATATATAATACATATATATGTAGTTACTATTGACATAGTGTTATTTATAGAAAAGATTCGTTAAGTGTTGTAATATAAATAATATTACATTAATTTTATTTAGATACCATTAGTTTAATTTTATTTGTGATTCATATAAATAAATAAAAAGACGTTCGTACGTACATGTGTATGTACGAACGTCTAAATATGTACGTACGAACGTTATAAAAATAATAATAAAATGTTGTGACATATTTTTCCATTTTTTTTCGTACATATGTACGTATACAAATTATGAGTGCGGGTAAATATGCATACATTGTATTACTATAGAAACTGATTCTTGTAAAGTAGACAAACAAATTATTACAGGCAACGTTATATCGGTACACCATACAAGAGCCAACTTTAAGACTTCTATACAACTTGCTATGAGCTAAAAGCACCCGCTGAATAACTAAGCGTCTCATAACTAAAGTTACTAACTTTGCTTTCATTAATCAAATTGAGCATTAAGAACCTCCTTGTGAAATGTAAACGTTTATGTGATTTTTTTTGTAACATTAATTAAAAATAACTAAGTGTATAAGACCAATTCCAGCCCCCTACTGAGGACATAAAATATTATTTTTTTACATTAATCTGCCTTTTATTAAATGGTGGTTAGTATTCAATGAATATTAATTATTTTGTTTTATTTAATAATATATTTGGATTCATAATATTTGTTAACATCTCCTAATGGAGATACTAAGAACGTGAATGACTTGTAACAAGCATAAAAGAACTTCGTCTAAAGTAGAATGAACGTACGTAAAAATTGTATACGTTACCTAAAAAAATAATTAAGCTTCAATAAATATTTAATAAAATGTTGTGACATATTTTTCCAATTTTTTTCGTATTACTAGAGACTGGTAATGATTCTATTTACATCATTATTATAACAAAAAAACATATTTAAAAGCGATAGATATTTAAACTTTTGTAATATGTCCCAGTATTAATTAGTGTATTAGTGTATCATTTATTATTCCCATTATTTTAACAAACAGCATCACGTTCCAATTTTTGTATTCGAGTATATATGGTTAAACAAATTGTTTCTTATTTTATATTAAATTTTAATATACAATTGAGCTACTTTTATATGTTATATTTGTACAATAAAAAAATAAACGTATTTGCTCATTCACAAGTTACAACTTAATGTGTCATTAACAATACATAAAACAACATACTGAATAGAAAATAACATTATACTACTTTTTATATATTAATTTGGCACTATCTATTAAGTATAATTAAATGAAACGTATACAATAACGTAATTTTTCAATATGTTAAAATAAAAGTTATAGAATAGTAAAAAAAAGGACATATAGTATTGCGCTAATGCTGTTTGACAAATATATAAATTATGTTGAGAAAATCATGCTTTCTACAATTTTAAAATATAAGATGCTTGTCAGCGCTCTCTGAAATCTCATCTAGTTTCCGGATTGAGCTACCATTTCCTCTTAGAAGGCAAATTGGCATAAGATGCAACTTTTATAAAAATATATTATTTTTTATAAAAATTGTATCTGAAGTTTATAAAAACTGGAATATAATAGAATTGCAGTATATACTTTTTTTTTTTTCAGCGTCACGCTGTACTCCGCACTAGGCAGGGTGGGCAGAGGGAACGGAAGTGAAACCTAGTGTTATGACGCTCCGTTCCACTTCCGTTCCCCACTTTACGCCGAATTTGAGGCATTGCGTGTTGAGTAGCGGAACTCAACTCCGCGCTTTGCCTTATTACCAGAGCGAAGAAAATGAAACATTAAATATTTAAATTGAAAATATGAAATATTTCATTTCCTCAACTGGGGATCACACCCAGAACCTGTCGGTTACAGTCACACTCTTGTGCCGCTGCGCCACGACAGGCCGCAGTATATATTGTTCATATTAAAATTAAAAAATATCGTTACTATTGGTAAGAAAATATATTATTATTGCTTTATCATTCTGAACATGTAGGTTGTTTATGTTTAAATTCTTTTGTGCTTACGCATATAATAGCGGACTTTAAGAGGCTTTTTTATTTAATATGTATATTTTTAAATGGTAAAGCTTCTATCTTACAAGGACTTCTTAGTTTTAATTCTCTCTTTTTAATATGCGCTACCAACTTGGCAATTATTTATTATTTTTATTAGCTTTAAATAAAAACTTTATATTAAATAACATCTTCTAATGTAATATTAGGTAATTATAAAGAATGATGCAATGCATAAGAAATTGCTAATTTTGCAAGGTTTTAATTGTAATATTTGGAAAAGGCGAGCGTACGGGTCACCTGATGGTAAGTGATCACCGTCGCCTACGACTCCGTGTAGCGCCAGATGAGCTATAGGGGCGTTGCCGGCCGCCAAGGTGGACACAGGCACCGAGGTGCGGCATTACCCAATGCGAAACGTAGTGGCCGAAGCCACTACTTAACGCCGGTTTTAAATGCCGGGGGTGGTAATGATCCGATCCAGTCTGGTTTTTTTATAAAGTATCGTACCAACACACACGTTACAAAGCAATTCCTTACATTTGGGTAGCATTTAAATTGTATAATCCGCAATTTTGTTGCCACGACCATTTCGCTTTAAGAACAATATTGATTATAATAATTAATTTTACGGTCATCAAAAACAGTCGTAATTCAAATTTATTTTCTTAATTATAGCGCTACGACTTTTACGAACTTGTAAGCGAAGAGGAGTGCAAAAAAATGTCAAGTAATAACACATAATAAATAAATTTTATTCGTTTAACTAAAACTATGCTCGAGTAACGTCAACCAGATCAAACGATTTTGTTCGTGGTAGAGCGAATCATCAATTTCATGTCACACTAAATGTATGACGTTATAAATTTGAAAAAGTTAGTTTGATTTTATAAATCCCTCAAAATTTATTGACACTCATTACTACAGCGCTTATTTATGAAAAATGCCAAAAATTTCGAAATTTAGCATAGACTTATTTTTGAAACAAGAAAATGTCGAAATGTTGTGTCGTGTGAAGCATATTTTATTGATGTTAAATAGAATAAAAAATTGGAAAGACAGGGAGAATCGTAAAGAAGTTGCGTACCGATTAATTCACACACCTTTTGATTACTCGTAACCTACATTAATATTTCATATATGGTCTACATTGTAACCTTTTAATGACCTCAAAAAGCACAAGAGAAATAATTTAATATCATTGAATTTCTTTGAAATTATAATACTAAAAACCATCCATTTAGGCCTCTTTCTGTAACGTAGTGCTTACTCTTAGCTTCAGTGATCAAGTATTTAGCGTAAATATATCATTTGAAGTGGAATCTGATGATTAAATATCGAATTCATGTATGTCGAAAGTCAGCACTTTAGTAATATTGTTATGGACACTTTATATAATTGACAGGGCTTTGGAAATTGTCTCTATCTACAGGTGTTGGTTCTGAGTACCATCTTTGTTTATATATTCATATTATTAACCTTTATCTCACTATATCTCACTTCGAATATTGATCAAGACTAAATACAAACTGTAGCCTACTTCAAAAGATTTAAGAGTTTATCAGTGATGAAAAAATAGCTCTGTAATTTTAAATAACGAAACACATCAGTTGTAACAGGAAAAAAATACATTTTAATTTTGTATTTTATAACTAGGTAAGTTTTGTGAAAGAATAGATTATAAAAGCGTATTAAGATCAATTTACTTTACCTGAAAAGAAAAACTATTGTAATATGAGTGGTAAGAATATAATTATTCATACAAGAGTTATGATAGATTATTATTGATTATATTGCCATAGTGCGGTGGCACAAGGAGTAGGTAATAGGTTCGGTCCACTTTCTTTACTCTGCTTACAAGGAAAACGCGGTATTGAATTTCACCACTTCGTCTGTAAAAGTAATTCAGTCCTAACTGTAACGAGCATGGATATTGGTCATTGTCTGAAAGGGGGCCAGTGGGTCCAAGTGTGCATGGGAGAAGGAAGGCAACCAAGTTAATTGAAGTATCTATAATACTACCATCTCAGTAATATAGTTGTATTTTCAAAGTATATCTTTATCGATTATTATGTATTAAGAATGTTGTGAAACAATGATATCAACAACTTACATTTAAAATTAAATAATTAACGCAGTTGTGCTATCCATGAAGTTTATTGCAATAAACTCAATAACTCTTGAGGTTTTATCAATGACATTTCATAATAAAGAACCTAACGAAGAACTTTATTTTACATTTACAAATTAAAATGCTTTGACTTAATGTACTAAATAAAAAAAATATTAAGTTAATTATGCTTAGCGTTTATGCTATGCTAAAGTTTTATTTTCTTTATACTTAATAAAACTTGGAGGTTAACGTCATCTAAAATATTAAAGTTGGTCTTTACGAGTTTAGTACACTCGTTATCCTGATAAAGCACGCGTGTCAGAATGAAAGCGTCACGTAATCAAGCACCTACCTTTCTTAATAAATAAATAATATTAAATTTAAGAAAGTATGAATATAACTTATCTTCCTTAAAGAAATAAAAACCAAAAAGTATCTAAATTATTTGTATTAATTTATTAGGGTTTCTTTTTTTTTCGCTTTACGCCCGAGTTCCAAATATTGCTTGTTATTTACAATTTTCGTGTGGAGGACATCATGCTATTTTGAGGATATATTCATACATAGGTAATAATATTAATAATATTAGAATGTGGATTACCATTACTATTACGAAGATGCAAATGTATTGAATTATATATTTATTATTCTAGTGTATTACACAAATCTAAAAAAATAACCACTGTACATCATTTTTTTTAGAAAAAAAAATAAATACACACGGTTCTTTTGAGTTTACTAAGAAAACATACTGTTTACAACAAAAAAAATCCCAAGAATATCTCACCCTCTAGCTTTTCTTGTTTACCAACGAACTGAAAAACAAAGCTTAATTAAATTCTTTTTGTATTTTTCTATATGTACATACATACATGTAATGTATGTATGTAAATATAGAAAAAAAAATGTAGGTCGTAATAAAAATATGTATACAAGTTTAATACTGCTCTTAATTTTTTTTTCAACGAAATAACATTATAAATTTTAAAAGAAGAAGGCAAGTAGTGAGATTGAGATCGTGGATTGATTAAAAATATATTTAGAATTTACGTAAATAGTTTAGTAAGAAAAACTAATTTCTCACCGATTCGGTTAACACTTTGATCTTTCAAGCTTTATATTGATTGTTATGTCATTATGTTTCATGATACATATTATATCATATACATATACAAGAAAATTGTATTTTATGTCACTCGATAATAATTTCTTTTGAAAGTGTTTTATTTTAACTGTATTTATTTCAAGTTATGTCAAAGTCAAAAAGTGTTATTCATTCATTATATTATAGAAAATTGAATTTGACTTATTTCTTTGCATACCATTTTTCTTTCTGCCATTTATCAAATAGTAGTCTTCTGTACAGTGAAAAATGTCTGAAAGCACTAACTTAATAAACATTGAAATGCCGTACACTTTGTCTTTTGTGGCAACAGAGAGCACTTCCAACCGTGCGCTGTATGCATAAAAGTGTCCAAATATTTATTTTGCTAGACTTTGTTTGGCAAACGAAGGGGAATATAGATGTTATTTTTAAAGTTCTTACTGACAGTATAACACAGTGAACTCGTTCTTAGTCTTATTTAAACTAAGAAAACGTTTGAAGCGTAGCTAGCTTTTATATAATTGTTAGTACTTTTGTCGGTTTCTAATAATCGACAACCAAACTAATTTTTGTAAATATTAATTACTTTAAGAACTCGATATATTCATAGAACTCTTCCGTTATAATGTTACTGACAGACAATGCAAAGAAAGAAAGCTACGCGAAGAAAGAACGAACAATACAAATATTTTAGATTTCACAGTCCATACAAACTAATGCATGGGGTAAGTAAGAATAACAGTTAGCAGAACACAAAGCTTACAAATATATTAGTAAAACCTGTCTGTGGAAAAGGATAATTAATTTCTAATATGTATAAAAACATTAAAGGTTCTCAGAAAGTTATTTTAAAATAGTTTTGCTTGTATCGTTATCTCTTTGAATAAAAGGTTTTACAACACGTATGAAAGAAATGTCAAAATGTATTAACTCAGTATATTAAATAAGTTAAAATGCCAATAAAATGATCTATAGAATCCTCTTCAGAGATTTATATTCAGAGATTTATTTAATATAAATACATCAGGGCCGCCCATGAGAAACTGTTTTCAAAACAATTCTTTCTCAATTTGCCGACCGGATTCAATATTTTACGTTTTAAAATTATACCTAAAAACATCTACATTAACTATTCAAAACAAAGACAAAATTGCCTTAAATGGAAGCGTCCTTTAAAATTCACAAAGCCTTACTAACGTTTAATCGGGATTTGGGATGTTGGACAAAATATTAAAGCGGTATTTGATTCAGAATAGATGCATTTTGTGTGTATATACTTGTCGTTGTCTTTATGTTTTCATATACAACTGACGTTGTTGTTCGTGAATGCTTATAGACAATTACTGTGAATTCGCCGATGAAAATATTCAAATTTTTAAAGTCTTGCATCAAAAATTTCAATGTAATATAAGCTTTACCTGCATATTTGCATATGTATGCAATAGAAATAACTAAGATTAAGAAAGAAGAAAGAGAAATAACTGCCAGATCTAAGTAGCCGATAAACTCTGACTTGAATGTATATTGGGTTATATAGAAACGTTCATCTTGCAAAATAAAGCTCTCATTAAATATAAGATTTGAATAAATGGCAGCCATTTGTAGCCCCGTCCTCCACTTCCCGCTGTTTCGAATAAGGCGTGCTGGGGGACGGTCCCCAACGCCGCATTCGACTCCACTTATCACACCAGCGGGGTCGCACTAATGCGTGTCGCCTTGGGGGCAATGCACGATCATGTGGTACACATCATGGCGGATGGAACGTTGCAGCCCTCTAGAGGGCTGGAAGGGGTCGCTGCGAGCAAGCCTTCTATAGTGGCCTAAACCTAACCTAACCTAACAATGCAGTGTTGGTACCGACGTTGTTATACAACAGCGAAACGGATATTACAGAAGAAGAATGTAAGAAAGAAGAATACGTAGAGATGAAATGTCTTCGTCAGATATGCAGAATCAATTTAGCTGATCGCTTACCCAATGAAGAAATATACAAAATGGTAGGTACTAGCGTGGATGTCACAGTGAGAAACGTGCTCAGATTGTAAAAAATTATTTATGAAGGAAAAGTGAGTGATAACAGAGGGACGCGAGACCTCGGTTGACCTTCTAAAACACAGTATCGGTGATACTGGAGAAAGGTGACGTAAAAAGCACGAGGAGCCTCCGGAGGGCATGTATGAAATGGTTAATGACAGTGGACGAGGCGAAACAGGTATACCGAGACCATGGCGTTTGGCGCTCAGTTCTCTCTGCCTACCCCGCTAGAGATATAGCGTGAAGCGAAGTAAGAATAAATAGCTTATAAGACATTTTTTTTAATACGAATCATTAGTCTCAGGAAGATTATGTACTTAAACCAAACCACTTAATATATATTTTTAGATTGATATATATTTAAGATATAGAAAAATAAGAAGATAAATTTTATTCTAAATATACTATAGACGACAAGGTAGTAACAATAAAATAGTCGATGTGAAATACGCGCGTGAGCTTTGCGGCAGATTTCCCTCGAGCTCGCACTGATAGCACTGTTTTCACAAGTAAACTGCTTTTTCTTTAAATAATTTATGTAAACATAAAGACATCTTGCTGTATAAAACTTGAAATATTATATATTTCATTTATTTTAAAATATTTATATTTTAATTTAAACAAAAATGAGCATATTTAAATAAAATACCTTAAAGTTATCTTTAACATATAATTATACATTCGATCTTCACACGCAGAAATTATATCATCTTTTTCCCGCTCTGGTATCGAAGATAAAAAAGGCACTGTTGATCTCCGTAACTCAACACGAAACGCCTTACAATGCCTCACGATGAAATGAAGGTGGGGAATGGACATTTGTCCGTTTGTCTCTTTGCAATAACAGTTTACATTTGGCGCATGTTATATTATAGATGGTTAAATATAAAAAACGTTAATCCATTTTCAATATAGACAAATTTGCAACAAAATTTTTATTTATTAAACTAATTAAACGAGTGAGGCTACGGGCAAGCCGTTAGTTGTACAATAAAACACAATAAGTATTTTTTATATTATGACCCATAACTAATAAACATTATTTTCTGGTTTTATAACGTTTTATCAGCAAAAACAAAAAAAAATACTGAAAAACTCAGAGCCAGCTGCAGGAAATCCCTGATGTCGCGAAGTATGGGTGGCAAGTTTGTGAACTCCGCGACATTCTTCGGAGCGGCGCATTTCAAACTCGTTATGAGATAAAATAGTTCCGGTTTATTTTCTTTGTCAATTTGCAGAAACAGTTATTGTGTTATACGTGTAATGGTAATATAAAACTACGTATAATATCTATTGAATAATTAAGATATGAAAGAGAAAGATAATTAATGTATAATATGCACGAGTACAAGATTTAAAAATATATAAGTGAAGTTAAGCATTGATATTGATATATTTATTCGTCGAGTGGGGGTCGAACGTTTAACATGTCGCGCTTATAGTATTTTAGGCCTCCATTGTTCAATTAGTTAATATTTAACTGATAAATTAATTGAACGTCTATAGTTACATGATTCGTTTACAATTTAATTTAAAGTATACTGCTGATTTAAATATTTTATAAAATTTTACGCGTACGCGTCAGAAAGAATGTAGTGTACATTTGTTTATTTACTTTACAATGCTGCTGCCCAGATTGCCTAACGTCGTCATCCTAACTCGCAGCCATCTAATTGCTTATGTTGACCGTAGTACGGCCAGCTGGCGACTTGCCAGTGATTTCTGAAGACAAAGTCTGAATTGATATTGATCTGTGAGACAGCGACATTTTGTACCCCACTAAGTTAATTACTAATGGAAACAACATGAATTTCATAAAGTTATTTTAAAATATCTAAAATATAAGCATAATTTTAACATAACTTGATAAACAACAATCTTATAATAGTAAAAATAAACAGATAATCTATAAATTATTAAAATGTCTTTACTAAATACATTAATAAAAGAAATGTATTGCAATAGCATTAATAATGACTTTACGATACAAAGTAAACCGTATGATTGTAAACTTATTTCTCAAGAATATATTTTTATGATACTTCACGTTTTATGAATTGTAAATGACAATACTAAGTGCAACGTTAAGTTTCGCCACTCAATGTACGATGTCTCTGACGTAAACTATGACTAAAATCTCCTCACAATCTCAAGAGAAATTGTCATTCACAGAAGGACTACTAGGATAAAGTGATCATATAAGAATTCCTTTTTTATATTTTGAGATACGGGATCTTTTGGAAATTTGCTAGGCACAGCTTGCAATATCGATTTATACTATTTGTACATAAATTTTGTGATTCCTTGAAATATTATAACGTCGCAAAAAACAAAGTCAGACGTAACAGTATTCACATAATATACAAAAATATTATATAGAAGATTGTTAACACAAAATGAATTAGTTAGAACTCAATTATCAAATTCACTGATTCGCAGCATGATAATAATGCGGTTTTAAATTCAAATAATTTGTGGTTAACATTATATCTATCATGTTATTGACAACAACAAGCAACTCAATTTAAAGCTTTCATATAGCTGAGTCTAACACTTCTTTTTTTAATGGAATATTAAAAAGCATCACCATTGTGTTTTATTTTTTTTTAGAATTTAGTGTCTAGAACAGATCTTCACGATAGAAATAGACATTTAAGTTGCTGAAATGTTTTACCTATTTCAAATGGTTATGTAAAAGACAATTTTATTTCGTAGCACTTTACCTAGCAAGATTTTTATTATTATATTTTAATATGGAATGAATATGTCACATAGAAGTACATTTTGAACCGGATGCTTAAGAAGAGATCTACTTATAATAAAGTTAATAGTTAATTAGGACTTTTACGAAATTCTTACGGTACAGATCACCTGTTTTTTTATTAATATTAATATAATTAACATTATTTCAATATTTAGTGTTTTTTTATTCTAAGTGTTTTAACCTTTGCTCGACAAAGGGAAATTAGCTGCTGTCTACTAAGGATTTTAGAGAACCTGAAAAGGTCCTAAGGCGTAAACTTTAATAAGCGCTCACCGTAAGATTTTAACATGCTCCACACGTACGTCGTTTATTCAGCAGCCATTCTTATAATGGAATTTCCTCCTCTTGCTTCGGCATTGAGACAGGTTGAAACTATGAATCTCCGTTAATGTTGCGATCTACTTAATATAATATGTAACGTAGCCGCGAGATTAGCAATTCATACCGTATCGTAATTTACGTGCATTCCACAAATAACTGAAATTAAACAATCGAATTGTGTCTATTGTTATAAAATAATATATATGCGGTACCTACGTAAGGGAAAGTTCTCATTATCTCTTTAGGTTAATAATTAATTTATTTTAATTTATTAGAACGAATATAAAATCAATAGTTATGTATTATTTTAATTAAAAAACTTTATAAAAAAAACCTTTTCTTTTTCAGCTTCACACTGTTATCCTTACACATCACACTGCCGGTAGGCAAAAGAAAATTGGAAACCTAGTGTTAAAAAAAAGAAGGAAGTGGAAAAGGAAATGGAGTGTTCCATTCGCTTACTCACTTTTTTCCAATTTTTGTGTTGAGTTCCAAAACTCATATTTATGGTATTGCGTCTTGAGTGGCTCTTTTACAAGAAGGAAGAAATTAAATTATTACTCCTACTCACTCATAAAAATATTAAATTTTTGATTTGACCATATTAAATAATATATTTTCTTATGGCTATACCTTCACGCTAAGCTATAGCCATAAGAAAATAAATTATTTAATATTGTCAAATCAAAAATTTAATATTTTTATTTCTTCATTCTAGTAATAAGGCAAAGCACATCACTAAGTTTCGGAACGTAGTATCTTAACACTAAGTTCCCAAGTTCCCTCTGCCTACCCTACCATGTGCCTACCATAAATAGATAAAAAGTCAATGTATTTTTTATAGCACATGTAAAAAAATGAAGACAAAAATGTTAAGAAGCTAAGAAAGCTTATCACGCAAGAGATTACCTCTGAGAATCAATAAATAAATTGATGAAATAATACTACAGCGTCACAAGAAAATGTTAGTATTCTTTTTGTCAAAAATTCTTAGGTATGATATGTAATAATAATAATAATAAATATTGTTATCCAATATTTATTAGATAAAAATATTTATTATTACATGTCATATCAGACAACTTTGCCTTTGTCTTGCCTAAGTGGGGAAATAAAAATTTGTTGCACCGATTATAAATTGAACTTATAAATGTCGTGTTTACAACAATGGCTTGATGCCATTGTTACTTCTTAATATTTTAATAGTCATTCGCTCGAGGCTTCGCAGGTTAAGAACTTCACAATTATTTATTTAATCTGGATGACTTTAGAGTTCTAGTAACATTATAATTTAAAAGGTAGAATACATATATTTAAAATTGAACTAAAACTACTCACCACTGCAACTATTTGGATGTAACTTAGTTCAGCCAGATAAAATTGAAATTATATGTTCAAGTATTAAAACAGCTAATACGCAAAAAATACAGCAGGATAGACTTTTCCTATCTTATAAGCAGTTAATTGTATAACAAAGGGCCTAATGAAACAAAATGATTAGAATTTTCTGGCACATTGCATTTATTGGCGTTGACTTTCAGCAAAAAATTTTAAACCTTACTCAATCTCCACAAACTATTGGGAGCGGCGATGTTCCGCGCGATAATCACAAAATAGGAATCTGGGCCTTCTGCTTCGCTTACTTTTTCAGGATTGTTGGTATAATGTGGGTATAAAATGCGTATAATTTTGGTGAAATTTTTAATTCTTTCCTTATCTGTGATTTATAATTTTACATATATGTAATATTATCTTACATAGTATTAAAAGACACTCCAGATACTTTATAGGGACGCTCTAATCCCCGAAGCGACGTGAGGCTTACGCAAATCTTGGCTCAATATCTGTTCACAACATTTATTTTATAAAACAAACAACGGCATCAAAGTGTGATAAAAATAAACCGTAAAATGAAAACTGGTAAACCATTTTTCAAGATAAAACTGCCACATTCGATATTATTAACAGATAAAAATATGCTTCCATATTATATAAATTATTTATGTTTGGAATATATTGCAGAATTAAATTGAATGTGTAACATATAACTAAATTGTACTATATGAAGATTAATTGCATATTCTAAATACAGGAATAAATTATGAAATAATAAAGTATTAATCCCAAAAATATTACCAAAAATATTACCATTAGCAGTGTATCTGTGTCAGAACACTTTTACTCGAACTCACATCTATATAAAAAAAACATTAAAAAATCCTGACACATAATGTCACCAGGATTTCAATTAAAAAACAACACTCTAACACAAAGGCAAAACTTCTACAGACAGAACTTATAGTTATACCACCCTTCATTGCGTCGGAGATTAAAATCAAGGTAATTTGTCAATCAGTCGAGTGTCGGAATGGTGAATTGCATCGAAGCTGTCAGTTTTTTTATCGTATATCTAATGATAATATTTATCATTTAACTTTGTCTTCGAAAGATAATCACTGCAGAAGAACGCAACGAAATTAATGTAGAAGGATGTATTGTGTAACAAAAATCGACCAACAAGAGTAGAGTATTGAATATAAAGTATATTGCAAAAAACAGTAAATCTTTATTCGATTGTGTTAGCTCGATATTAAAACAAATTAACAATTCAATCTACAAAACATCATAAAGCATTAGTTGTATTAATGCCATGAATAGCTTTCAGATAGATACATTTATTTGCCCATAAATCTACTCTATCACTGCAGATTAGCCGCAATAGTCTGTGTTTGAATTTATTTTGACCATTACTCATCTCTAAATGGCCGCCGAATCTAGTTAATTGCGTAAGGGCTCTCCGCACTTTAAGTTAGATAGTGCCATAACTGCTATCTCCCATTTTTAATATTTTGTTTTATTTCTCTAGTTTATACTGCAAAATATTATACGTTTAGTATCTACTATACAATAGCACCGAAACATTTCATGTAAAATGTTGCCAAGACGATAACATAAGATTTACCCTGTGAAAAAGATATCAGATCTCATGTAGAGCCAAGCTTCTGAATCTACACGGCCTAACTCTGCCGACCAAAACTTCACAAATTCTACACATCAATAAAAATATATGGCTTCGTTCTACCGTTGTGTAGGTGATGTGAATATTTAGCTTCTAAAGTAAGTATCGGAACAGCCAAGCTCTACATGAGATCTGATATCTTTTTCACAGGGCAAACCATATGTGGTCTTCTTGGCAAGATTTTACATGAAATATTTGTGTGGGATTTCAGAAGTAGTTTTTTTTATAAGTTGCTCGACAGTCTTTTTAGTTTTTTGTCTTTTCTTCTTTTTTGGGATATATTTCTTGCACATCAGCTGTGTCGGTTTTCATAACCCATCCTCTGTCTTTACCCTTTTTCTTTGATGGTTTACTGTTTACCATAAGCGATAAATCAGGGCGATATTTCGCTCTTAGGTGATTATATTCAAAATTATGAGTTTATCTAGGGGCATGGTAGTGTTTTTTCTTACACCGTATACTGAACTTTGTTTACATACCAAATACGGCTTTCTAGCACTTCAAGAAGTACTTTAACATTTTGAAATCTCATACAAACGGCTACCCCACAATTTTAGGGGATGGGGGTCGATAGTTATAAATTTATGATTTTTTTGTTGCTTGTATACTGAACTTAGATTACATACCAAATTTCATCCTATATTTCCACCATTAGGGAATGAATTATGATTTTTTTATTGTTGTTTATATATTAATCTTAGGTTACATACCAAATTTAAGCTTTATAGCACATCAGGAAGTTGAAAAACATTTTGATGATTACCCGTGCGTCAGTAACGAAATCGATATATTTTTGTTATCAATAAAATCCAAATTATTTGAGCTATTCAATCGAGACTTTGTATGTTTAATTAGTCTATTATTGAGATAATTTCTTGAGAATATGAATTATCTGGTACATCAGACACTAACTCTGGGACTCATGGGGGTTTAAAAAATCGACAAAACACTTCGCGAAAAGGTATGCAGTGCCCTTGCACTTCGCTTGATTCGTCTTTGCGGTGGCACCTTGCTTCGCAGATGACAGCAATTTTAATTAAAGTTATTAAATTTAAATAAATTTTAATATTATTAATAGAGGTCAGTTTTGGCGCACGGATACAAGCGTAGGTTCCACCACCACTTGAAGAAATTATATATTTTTAAATAAAATATTTAATATTTTAATATCTTCGCTCTGGTAACAAGACATGATACCTAATCGAAGAAATAAAATATATTATATGTTAAATTAAATATATAATGTTTTCATTTCTTTGCTCTGGTGAGAAAAAATTGAGCGTAAATTTCCCCCACTCAACAAGCAATGCAATATTCGACGTAAAACTGAGAAACCCGACATATATATATATATATATATATATATATATATATATATATATATATATATATATATATATATATATATATATATATATATATATATATATATATATATATATATATATATATATATATATATATATATATATATATATATATATATAAATATATATATATATATATATATATATATATATATATATATATATATATATATATATATATATATATATATATATATATATATATATATATATTGGACATTTAAATTAATAAATTCTACTTGTGTCATACCTTTAAGGCAAAGAGCGTCCGTAGTATGCAAACGATTTGGCACAAGAGTGTCAAGCGAATGTTCATTGTTGAAGGCAAACTTTATGTATGTTTGTTTTACAATTTCATATGTAAATTTTACACCCACTCTGTACTGAATTTGTCTTGATGTAAGACCTTAGTTTAGAAGTGTTACAAGATTAATATGAATTCATATTTTTGTGTCCTGTCGTGACGCGGTAAAAGGGTAAAAGCGTGCGACTGTAAACGGAAACAGATACTGAGTTCGATTACCACTAGAAGAAATATTTCATTTTTGCTTCTGCGCTCTGGTATAGATGCGAAGCACGGCGTTGAGCTCCTCCGCTTAGCCACACAAACCTCAAATTAGCAAAAAGTAGAGAATGGAAGTATCTTAAAGAGAACGGAGTATCTTAACACTAGGTTCTTAAGGTCGCTCTGCCTGATTTTTAATGTGTAGGATACAGTGTGTAGCTGAATAATAATTTCCGTTCAAAAATAAGTTTCCAATCAAAAATTGTTATAAACGTATATAATTAAAGTAATATTAAATATTATTATATTATATCTACATTTACATGAAACTTAGGTAGATGCTAAAGGAAAATCACTCCGTTCTGGATTTGGGAAACTATAGAAACACTGTTTTTTTTGTATACTATTTCGATATAATATATAGGTACTTCTACTTGTACACTTTTGTAAAATGAAGTTAATTTGTAACTGTTATAAGACTAATATAGAAAATGGAGACTTCAATGCAATTTCTTTATCTAAGTTTAAACCAAAACATATCATTTTGATATCATTACCCGATAAAAATATTTAGCAGTAATACAATGCATAATGCATATAAGCATCCTACTTCCATTTAGAACCCTAACGTCGGCTCACGTGTAACGCTATGAGCTTGCCGTTTTTCATTCGATAAAAACCGCTATTAGTTTATATGATAATCATCATAGCCAGTTAACGATATATAATGGTGTAAGAAGGTCATGAAATTAGGTAAATGTTCCCTTTTATACTCAACCAAGATAACCTTATTTAAACAATTTTGTTTTGAATAAAACAATTCGACGTCGGTTTCTTTTGTCACCGATCATCGTTAAAGTTAAATTGGAGATAACAAATGAATAGAGATAAAATTATATTGAACCAGAAACAAAAGTTAAATTTTAATATTATGAAGTATCTTTATTGTAGTGTAATAGTAGTAACTAAAATGGGACCGTTAAATGATCTGATTATCTGAGTATTTCAATTTGGTGATTTCCATTATTCTAGAATCATTAAATCTGGCAAGACCTCCGAATTTACAGTTTAAAAACCATGTCAAGCTTATAATAAGCATTATCGAAAAAACCATGACAAGCTTATAATAATAATTCATTACATACAAAATAAATGTATAAAGGTTCCACGGTTTGTGATCTTTTACGGTTTATAAGTTTGACTTCCTGCTGATCTACAACCACGAAACGGTTTTGACTGTTTTGATCAAAACCGTTTCGAAAACCGTTTAAGTATTTTCTAAACTTATATATATAAAGTGTTTTTTATTTCGAAATCCCTGGAGAAATAATTCCCTGATAAAAAACCATAAGAATAAGTAGGAAAATATCCAGTTTTCTTCAAAAAGAAATCAAACCATACCAAAAACATCGTGTGAATAATCAGCCAAGTCTCGGTAAAAGTATTGGTTTTTCCTATAAAAAGAAATGAAACCCAGCCAGGTAAAGCCAAACCAAGGTTCGTTACTGAGGATTTTTTATTATTAAGCATTGCCTTGCGGATATCAATATTTATGCTTAAAGAATGTGCGATGGTCGGATTCAATGGTATCTTTAGAGTTCTTTAATAAATCCTCACCATATTTTATCTACGTAAATTTCAAACCAATAAAGTCTAAGTTAAAAGCTAAGTTTAGTGCCTACAAAAGTCAAAGAAACTGACTTCTTTTGATATTGCGCAATTATAGTCTTAAGTGAGTTAAGATGTGAAAGATCTACAAAGCATTTTCATCGCAGCCAACCACTTTTAATTAGCTTCTGATACTGTGAACTAGATTTTGATCATATTTCTTATTATTATATGCTTACATCGCGTGATATCTAAATCTACATGATTTTTGAAAGTTTATAAATAGTTAATGTATTATAATTTATACAATTTTTTTACCAAACATACACATCCACATATATTATTTTATCAAGAAAATTAGGCAAATTGCGCTACGACAACTTCAGTTCATTTACTATGTTAATGTGCACACGGTTATTACAAAACTGTCTGATATAACTACAATTTACAAAATACTGTTTCATTTTTATTTCATCTTAAGTTTAAGTACCGATAACAATTGCCAGTTGGTGTGTTTTATTATGTAAAACCACAAAGAAAGAATAAAAAAATATAAGAAATATTTATTCCACATCTTAATACATTACACAAAAAGTGCTTTAATACAATTGCATTGACTTAAATAAATTTCCGTTTTTGTGTATGTTTTTTTTCTGTGTGTGTGTTTATATTTTAATTAGATATATTCGTATTTATTGTTAACTTAAATTATTTAGACATTTTTTTGTTTTTTATTAACATTTATACTAGTATAAAATTGTTCTTAGGTACAATTTTTGTATATTTATTTTTGGTGCCGTTTATGTATGTTTTACTACAACCATTTCTTTTTCTTTTTTTTTATATATTTTAAATGTGGAGCCCCTCTGGGTAAAAGCCTCCTTCAAGGAATTCCATTTTTCTCTGTCTTTTGCTCTATTTGTAAAATTCTTTCCTACGTTTTCTACAATCTCGTCCTGCTACCAAGCGCACGGACGACCTCAACACCTTGTTCCAAGCGGTCCTTTCTATTTTGTAATGTTGATTGTCCAACGCTCGCTTCGCAACATGACATTGTGCGAAATTCAAACATCATTTACCTTCGTTATTTTCCGAATATCTGAATGTCTGACTCTAGCTCGCAGTTTAATACTTAGACAGCACCTTTCCATTGCCCTCTGAGTGGTCTGGATTTTGTGTCTTGCCTTGTTATCATAGATCCATGTTTGGAGGATATATGTGAGACAAGGTAAAATAGATGTGTCAAGAATTATTTTTTCAATTTTGCTGGTAGTTTTGATTTAAGAATCTCCTTTTGAACCCAGTACTTTTTTGTGTAATAGCTTTTTTATATTTCGATCATTTTGAAATGACTTCTTTTTTTCCAAGGTAAATGTAGCTCTCAGCGTATTCGAGCTGGACATTATTTACTTGTCAAGGATTAACCCACTAGTAGTAATAAGTTTGCTTTTTCCAGGTACATTTCCAGGCCTACGCGAGCACAAGATGATTGTAGCTCGTTAATCATTCTGCTGAACTCAACAATCGGATAATAGTCAAATATAACTAACTAGTTAATTGTTTTGTTAGTAATATAACTTTTTAAAAGGAATGATCCAAGAGATCCTATTCAGATTTCATATACGATTTTAGATACACTTAATTTCAGAAAAAGACTGTGCTTTGCTTTATTTTATTTAAACTACATACAATTATAATAAACCAATAAATGACAAAAAATGGTCTCAGTCGATACCTGAAACGTTATTGAGATCTTTATGTTTAGATTATACTAATAAAAATAAAAGTGGTCAAGAACGAGGCTTCCGTAAATAAAATAAAAACGGTGTATAAATGCACGTATCTTTTAATATCATTGACATGGAAGCTTGATGTTTTTTGTGCTCCCAAGGGACAGTATTATATCAATTTCAGTTTGATATACCCACGCAATCTTAAGATTCGGCAGACGGACAAACGGACACAAAAGTGATCGCGTAAAAGTTCCATTTTTAAAGGTAAAAATTAGTTACGAAATCTTTTTGCAAAATCTCAAAAAATAATAAATTGTTTCATATATTTACCAATCGAATTATCCATCAAAAGAAAGAAATCAGGTATTATTTTATTCAGCACTAATTTGATACAACCGCATTATTAGCATTTTCATTGAGAATGGATTTGATAATATGGCTTGTAGTAATTAAATTTACCTTTTATTGTATGTAGATTTCTGTATTTAACATTGAATAAAGTAATAACATAAATTAAGGTTGGTAAAATGATTATGTTAATATAATCTTACTAATATTTATGCTTGCTGCTTATTAATATGATAATACATATAACTAAATATATCGGAGTCTGGGGGAAGCTGACAATAGGCAAATACGATGTGACTGTGTATTTAAATCTTGCTTTAAATAACGTTTCTATGCGCGTATGTAGATTGTGTATCTTTCCTGATCCTATTTCAGTAAAAGTTTAAAATCAAAAGGGAACGGGAGTGGAACGGAGTGTCTTAACACTAGGTTCCCGGGTTCCCTCTGCCTACCCTGCCTCATGCGGGATACAGCGCGAAGCTGAGAAAGAAAAAAAATAAACGAAAATCAATGAAAACATACAATTGGTCGTGTCGCTTCACATATAATTTATTGTTTGATCTTATTGTATTAAAATAAACAATAAGGTATAAGTAAAAGGAAGGAGAAACATAACTGATATATCTCTTATGTGGTATTTGATTTGAATTCAATAAATTATTATCCATAAATGTTTAGAATGGGTAAACAAAATGCAGGCTTTATTTCCATCAGACATCCTCCAAGAAATATACATACGTAAAGGACCCTCCGAGGTATATTTAAATAACAATTTAAAATTGTTATTTAAATATACACTAAAAGGTATATTTAAATAACAATTTAAATAGGTACATTTTTGTAGTAAATGTTTCAAAACTATAAAGGTAAAAAAATATAATTTATTTGCAATTAAAACATTTACACTTTAAATGATTGTATATGCGATTCATCATAGGTTTAATTTGGATGCCAGGAAAATCTGTTTGAAATGCAAAGGCGCCGCGTTTCGAGCCCATGATATTAATATTAATTTGTTCCATTATATTTCTGGCCCAGTTATTTAAGTGTGAAATCAAAATTCTCTTAGCTGTCAATAATTATTATTGAATAAAGACATGAACGGTGCTTGTAATAATTATAAGAGACCATAGGTTAATTTTCGTCTTCGCAGATTTCCATAGAAGTCAGACATGTACAAGATACATAAGGTACCGCTACTCACTATATATAACATACTTTATAAAGCTAGAGTTATTTATTTTGGAGCTTCAGTTTGGTTAAGTTAATCAATACATACAATATGGACGTACATGCAGCCTTAGACATCTGTCGCAGCGGATGCGGTGACAATGCAGTCGAACGTATCAAGCGATCTTACTTAGACTTACATCGTTATATTCTAAGCTAAATTTTATTTAGCTATATCATTACATTTGCAATACATAATTTTGTATGAAATATGTAAAACTATGTGTATGTATTTATAATTAATATACAAATAAAATGTAATATATAAATGACACACGTTAAATAAATAATAAATATAAATAATAGTTCCCTAGGGATAAATATATATTTATTATTATTACGCATGAAAACTAAATTCCAACGCATTACAGTGAGATTTGTGGTTACCAATTACATATAATGTTATGATGAATTAAATTTGCGTTGATTATGTTGGAGAGGGAACAGTGTTAAGCTGAAAAAAACATGTACTATATTAAGGTTGATGATATTTATTTCAACATATATTGTACGTTTATCACATGATTTTCCACGTGAGTTGAGTGAGTTTGGCTTTGTGCATATTTTTGTTTATTTTTCTAAAGATGCGCGAATTACTTTGTTCGCAGCCGAAGGACTCAAAGAAAACCGAATTTACTTTAAACTAAATTTATTAATATAAATTAAAACTAAATGTGACTTCATGTGTTGAAGTGGTAACACAGAGTGAGTAATGAAGTCCAAATATCGATTAATATAGTGAGGGAACCTAAACACTAAGACACAGAGTTATTGGATCTGATGTTGCGCAAGAGCTGCCGGTACAGGGCCGCTGTGAGTGGTCTTCGGCGAACGTAGTATCTTAGAATTGTTGCAAATACCTGGTGTGATCTGATGTTGCACAAGAATTGCCGGTACAGGGCCGAAGTGAGTGGTCTTCGGAAAACGCGCTGCCTCAGGGTTGTCGCATACATAACTCGCGAGATACATATTACGTTGACATTATGTGCTGGATATATTTTTTGTAATCGTCAATTATATTTCCTATCACAATTTTTGTAAATATGATAGGAAAAATAATTGACGCTATCGTGGCGGTGTTGTAAAATGTCTGACTCTTTAGACGGTAAGGGGTTCATTATATATCGAGGGAATGTTATATATTTTATTTTGTGCATGGCGGGGTTAACAAAATACGGCGGTTATATCCAACTCAGAATGTCTACGTGATAAGTAAGCAATTACTCTTTAAGAAGTTAGCAATTACTCTTGCATCAAAAAATAAGGTTATTTGGCCTGAGATCAGGATGCTTTGGACGCTGTCCAAGTCACACCCGGGAATTGTTAAACTGTCTACCACTACACTCGACGCGTAATTATACTTACTCACTAAGATAACAGTTTCTGTTAATCACTCGAAGAAACTACCACTTCTTAAGCGATTTTATGCAAAAATTATTTTTAGTTAGTATGTAATAATTGAATTTTAAAATAAAATTATAATTATTTTGGAAGATTTTAATAAAATATATAATACATACATATGTAGTTACTATTTACACAATGTTATTTATGGCAAAGATTCGTCAAAAGTGCTGTAATTTTAAATCAACTTTATTTACATAACATTCATTGAATTTAATTAATTAATCATATAAATAAAAGAAAGGACATGCGTAAGTACATATGCAAGTATGCAAATGATGTCTGCGGGGAAATATACATACATTGTGTAATACAATAGAAACTGATTCTTGTAAAGTAGACAAACAAATTATTACACGCGGCGATGTATCGGTACACCATACAAGAGCTAATTTCAAGACTATAACAACTTGCTATGAGCTAAAAGCACCCGCTGAATAACTAAGCGTCTCATAACTAAAGTTTCTAACTCTGTTTTCATTAATCAAAGTGAGCATTAAGAAATTCCTTGTGCAATGTAAACGTTTATGTGAAATATTTAATATTTTATTTCGTCGTTCTGGTAACGATGCAAAGCTCTGCGTTAAGTTCTGCCACATCAGTAGAATGCCTAGAAATTTCAACCAATTATGGGAAACGCCTTAACCCAAGATTCCCTCTGCTTAACTTGGTATTCTTTACATATGTCTTAGTGACACACCGCACATTGAAATACACAACAAAATTAAATGCAAATACTATTTGTCAAGCCAAAAAAGGTGTTCTTATTTCTAATATATATTTTTTTCCAGATAAGCTTTTGGTTATTAATTATATAATAAAAACTAATTGGGCGGGTAAGTGGATATATCAGTTTCATCTTGGAAATAGCCTATACATTTTTTGCGACACCTGTCGATCACATCACTGTTAGGCGCGTCATCTTTCATTCTACCATAAGACTTGATTGTTATTAAAACTTCCACAAGGTACGGCATGGGATTGATATATAAATATATATAAATTGTACATAATTAATTCATATATGATATCATTTATTTTATATTAGACTTACCTCGTGTTAACTACTTAAGAAGGCCGCCCACGCAGATCAAGCGCGTCACAAGGGCTGGTGAGAAATAACATTCATCAAGACCTCCGAATCGAGGGGGAGTCTTGAGGGGCGCATTGTTGTTACCTTGCTACCAAAACGTTTAATTTCTCTGACACATTTGACTTTCCACACATGAAACCTCTTACCCAAACTCATATCCTAAGTAGCCTTCTTGGTCGCCAGTTGTAAGCTAGACCCGAGGACTCGGACAACCGATTTTCTCGCGGTGAACTTACCGCCTAAGCAACATATTGTGTATTACTGAGGCCTGTCGTGGCGCAGTGGCACAAGCGTGTTACTGTAACTGGCAGGTCCGGTCGAGGAAATGAAATATTTTATATTTTCGATTTAAATATTTAATGTTTCATTTCTTTGGTCTGGCACAAGGCAAAGCAATGCCTCAAATTTGGCGGAAAGTGGGGAACGGAAGTGGAACGGAGTGTCTTAACATTAGGTTCCCGGGTTCTTTCTACCTACCCTGCCTCGTGCGGGATACAGCGTAGAGCTGAAAGAGATAAATTTTAGTTATAAAGGTGAATAAGACCTGTTTGTAATTATATAATATAGGTAGCTGTTATTTTCATTTATATAGTAGTAGAGTATTTTGCTACACTAGGCTGGAGCGTATAGATAATATTATACCGTAAAGATCAAATAAAAATATACATTAAGTCATATTTGAAATTATTTCAAGATATACAATATAACTGCAACTTTGTATCATCAATTTTTATATAGCTTTAAATTCTTGTTATTTGACAATAATACACCCGACTGTTATAGTTATACAATTTCATTAATTAAAAATGTAGGCATGTAGAATATTAAATTAATCATTTGTGAAGTATAAAAAAATCGTCTCTTATCTCCTAAATTAGTAATTTTTTGGCGCGGCAGCTCTGGTAAGGGTGAGAATAATTGAATTCGTATTTGCTTTTGTTAGTCCTTCGAAGGAAATTAAATTATTCAAAGATTCAAGCAAGTATTGCGAGCGTTTCATCAAAATTGCTTTACTAATGGCCGCGCCCGGTACAAATGTCATCGTGAAATTCTGTTGTTACAATTTAAGCTTTGGATTTGGAATAATATTATTTAAGAGTGGCAAGGTGAGCCTTGTTTCTTGTTCTATTAACTAAGACATAAGATTGAATAAATAAATTATATCTATAAATTGTATTGATTGATTTTACTACGCCGTGTCATTTTGTCAATACAATTGTTAATATTATTTAAACAGGTGATTTGAAATGGTAGTTACCATTGGAGATTTAAAGAGTATTTTAAATGTTTAATCTTACTACATAAATAAGTTGTAATAACAGTACAAATCTGTAACGTTAAAAATTTTATGTTTTCTTAATAGGTTTTTTTTTCTAAGTGTTATTTAACACTTCAAAATTTGTAGAAATATTTAATCTTTGTTTGTGACAGTAGTAAAAAAATATGTTATTTTTTTTGTTCGCTTTTTAAACGAAGCCGTATTTTTACCTTGGATTATGATATAAAGTAAAAATAATATAATATATAGTATAAACATAAATATCTATATGTCTGTAAATAAATTGTTTTTTATTCCAATAGTGATTATTCTTAACAACGTACATAAAAAATATTTGTTTAACTAAAATATTTGACATTTCCAATTAAACACTAAAAGGCGGCGTCCGCCAATATCATCACAGTATAATTTGTTGGAGAGAATCGAGAACTGGTATCAATGTAGCCTAAACAAATTAACTACTTCAGGCCACAGCCTGAATATCTTGACTGTGAAAGTTTTGTTATTTTTTTTATTATTGATTTGAATGATTTAAATAGAAAATCTCTCTATATTCCAATTTTACAGAATCTAAGTGTTAATAAAAATTAAATTATCATTTGCAAGAATAATTTTAATTAAATAAAAAAAAACACTGTATAATTTGTACTTATCGATTCAAACTGTCAAATTTATTACAAAGAAAATATTTAAACTAAGTAATACCTATGAAATATATATACATAAAACATGTGTGTATGTACATATATTGTATTTAAAGCTACAAAACAAAAAATATAAATAGATATTCATTAAATTATTTCCTTAAACTACTTAATGAAATAAGGAAAACTAGCACCGAAAACAAGTTTAAATGAAACAAACTAATCAAATTAAAAGTTTCACGAGTAAAGAAGTTGACTCTCTAATTATTTTCCCCGCAACTACAAGTGACCTACCTACCTTGAAGTTGAAATTGTATGTATAAATAACATGTCAAATAAACTGCATTTTTTAATTTAAAATTCAAAGACTATAAACTAAGTAAACTTTATGAGGTTTTGCTTAACTTGCCGTGTTAGAGATGGAGAGTATGGGTTGTGGAGAGCTTTCAAATCGCATAAAATTTTAAATTTACTTTCGCAACCACTGGTATAATAAATATGTAGGAATTTAGCGTGACGAGCTTTTAAATATAATATCTGCTTTAATAAACTAGTATTGGTATTATATAATTTTATAATATATATATTTTTACAAAAAGTCTTCTTACATCGCACAAAATTTGTTTTTTTAATTTTATTGCACACTTTTTTTTCAACTTTATGCTGTATCCTGTATATGATAAGTTAGTCAGAGGGAACCTAAGAAATCAATGTAAAGACACTCCGCACCGTTCCTCACTTTCTGTCGAATTGGAGGCATGTCTTGTTGAGTGGTGGAACTTTACGCCCAATATTGCCTTACCAGAGCGAAGAAATGAAAACTTTAAGTATTTAATTTAAAATATAGTATATTTTATTTCTTTGACTATAAATCGAATCCACAGTTTGCGTTAACAAGTCATATGCTTGTGTCCATGTACTAGGATAGATTCGCATTACACACTCTATTCACTTAAGCGTAGGCATAAAAGAAAATTTAAATATTCGATTTAATGGACACTTAGCAATTCCTTATGTATGTTAATTTATTCCTTTTAAGATTTTCTCATCTCCATTGTAGAAAGACTTGGCGTGGAGAACTGTAGACCTTGTTGCAATTCAGTATGTTAAACTTGTATGTAAATATCAGTACTTTTAAAATTACTTTTTAAGGAACCATAATATAGTACTTACTTCCTTAGTTTCACGCTGTAACCCTGTCATCCCTAGTCACTCGACTACGGATACAGCGTGAATCTAAGAAGTAGTTCGAGAGAACATCGCGTCAAACGCTACGGTAAACATATAACAAATTTACATATTCAAGATAAATGAATGAAAAACTATTTTGTAAAATGATGACTTCATAACATCTTTTTCACAATATTTCAGTCCATACATTAGGGATAAAACATACTGTAAGATACTTTAACAAATCGTCCTTTTTTATTTTCAGTCAAAGGAAGGTATAAAACAAATATTCTTTCACTACACACAAATGCCAGTCTTTATTCGGATCCATACAATATAAATTCAGATGACGAAAATAATAAGACTTAAGAAAAATCCATTGCTATCTAGAAAATTTATCACAGCTATTCAGTTCGCATTACCGGTGGCACCTTATAAAAATAAGTTTTATGTACCTTTCAATAGGAAAAAGTTCTTGACGATGTTAGAGGGAATCATTTTGTCGGTAAAAGAGGGAAATAAACTATTTTTTACTGGGTTGATAACATTTAAAGGTTTATGTTAGTTTTGGTGTATATACACTAGATATATATTAATTATAATTTTGATCCATATTTTGTTAACCTGATATTGTTTTATTATCAGATATCTATTATTAAATCCGAAGTAATATTAGCAGCTAAATAATGATAACAACATTATCTTAATTAAAAAAAATGAAATTAGCCGAACGCTACAAAAAATTACTGCTACACATTTGAAACTTCTGAATTTACTATTCTTAATGGTGTTCCATTCCGGTTAGAAAATCTATTAAATCGATTACAACAGGCTCGTATTAAGAACACTCAGTGTAATCTGCTATCGGGATATAAACACTACGCAATTTCAATTTGTTCGAGCATTACAGTACCGTAGCAAGGATTGTTACTAAGAAGAAAATGCCTTACTACATTTATGTAAATAGCAGTTCAATCTAAATTATTCAACTGGAATACTTTTAAAGAGATCTTTAAAATATTAAATACATTAGTATCATGTTTTTGTTTTATATTTTTGTAAGAAATATAAGCAAAAAATATAGATTTAAAATTAAATAGCAAAAATCTCCTGTTATATTGTTATTATGTAGTTAGATATCTCTGGATAGGAACCTAACGCTTGTGGGATCATTATCATATTTGATTAATAAGAATCTAATTTAATGCAATTAAATTAAATATATTTGTTTTTTTTTTTAATTCTATTTTCTATTTTATATTGTCTACTTAGAATATAAAATTTTACCTTTTCTTTTCATAATAGACTACCAACTTACTGCCAACACTCAACAACAATATTTTACAGAGCTTTTTCTTAAAACCCTTTTTAGAAGACGCTCATAAATCTTATCAGCGGTCGCCCCTCAACACTTGTAAATACCTCCATTTAATTAGAAAGCACAAAATTAAGATGTTTTATTATTTATAATTTTCTTCTACAAATAACAATTTAATGCTTAAATTACTTTTAAAGCTACAGACAGCTCTCTTTTTGACTTCAATATTTAAGGCATAGTGAATAGGTATTTTGAATTTGAACAGTGACTATAATATTCTCTTGAGAAATATCAAATAAATTAAAAAGAAGTAAAACAAATGAAACGACATTTATTGGACCTCTTTTAACCTCTGTCATAGTAATTTTAATAAGAATTATACTATCCTAACGTGTCATAACAAAGTTTAATAAGATTTATTTTTCATTACAAATATACGACGTTTTAGCATCTAGACTTGACCTCACTGCTTTACAAATATACATATCTATAATTATCTGTATCCGTCCAAAATATTTCAATTTCTTATTATAATTTGACTGTGGTGTGACTACGTTTTTTTATAAGTAGAAACCTTTTTAATACCATTTATTTTGTGGTATTGATACACTTTATACATTCTTTATTTTTATTGATAAATTAGGTGAAAAATATTTTTTTGGGTCGGGGTATTTTTTTAATTTAATATTTTTTGCTTTACTTTATCCAGTTACACAAAGTGTGTCATAGTAATAATGTAGGTAAAGGAGTAATCTTTTACCAAAGTATAAGAAAGATATTTTTTTTTGTTGGCGTTTACAAATCTTGTTTGTTTTTTAATGTATACTACGATTAGATTGAGAGAAGTAAACTCATGAACTTATAAACTAAATGTGAAGTATAATCATGAATACAGCTCCAAGCGCCTTTAGCTTGAACGATAATGACCTCACCCTGTCACTAGATATCATAGAACTTACTCCGGTTTCATATACTTTATCCACCGTTAGTGGCTATTTAGTCAAGGAAACTGTTGACCAGTCAATTTGACCAGACAATAGAAGCCATAGTGCTTTTGAACCCAAAGCTGTGCGCAAGCTTTTTCTTAAAGATCTTTTGCAGCTGCAACTGTGGTGGTCACTATTTCAATTTCTTGTGATTCGTCTTGCCACACTCAGGCACCCTTATCTAAAAGAGTTTGTCCAAAAGCGGCATTGGGCTTTAGATTACTTGATACTATTTTCCATGTCGTGTATCCCGTCATGCAGTATTATGCAGTTTGCCAGGGACCACAATCATCACTGGGTCCTTTTCATGTGAACACCTTTTAGAAGTTCGTCTCCTCACTCCTTCAGATTTCAACAACGCTGCCCCAATCTTTCCCAAGACGATGTGGGAGATGCTATTATTGGTTTCTTCAAATTCCACCTTCAGTGGGTTTAAATATTATATATTTTTAAATATTATAAAGTTAAAGATGTTCAGTTAATGACGAAAGTAAAAATAGGCTGGATGAAATAATATTATAAATAATTGTCTCGTGTCCAAGGGAGAGGACGCCTGGTTTAATTTTAAACTTCACTTTGACACCACATTAATTAGAAATGTTCATATTATCAAAGAAATTAATTATTGTTAAATAATTATATAAATATTAAATTTTAAAATAGTAAAACATTAATCGAGGCCTGTCGTTCCCTCGGCATACCCTGCAATGTGTGGTATATGACGCGAAATTGAGTGAATTATTATTGTTTATGCTTTGAATTCATCTCAAATGATTCATTTCAAAGTAAATATAAAGGACACTCTGACGATCCCACAAAACATCTAATACAATATGCTCACAACATAAATAAATTGTAATAAACATACAAGAATATTGCTGTAGCGAGAACCATATGTTCTCATCTCGCTAAGTTGGTCAGAGCGGTTTCTTAAAGGCACGGGGTAAAATCTCGCTACGTAAAAAAGACTATTGAAAGGATCAGAACAGAAACAAGTAACTGCCTAAAGAAGTTTATAGTATTTATTCGTTTATCGTGCCATCTCAAATCCTTTAAGATTGGGGAAAAGTACAAAACTAAATGTTTTGGCGACAAAATGTTTTATCAGCTGATTAGGCTTAGGCACAATGCGAAAGGTAGTATGATTCCATTAGATGAAAGGGTAATCAATAGTTCCCGTTCCATACAGGATGTTGTATTTTCGATTAAATGAAAATTTCTTACTGACTACGGCAGACTCTAGTCTAACAGGCACTAATCGAAAAGATATAGCTGAAACACACAACCGTTTTATCTACTTGACTACTATAATTAATTAGAGCGAAATCCAAATTTACATTGAACCAAAGAGAAATATTTAATAAAGAGGTCCAAAGTTTCTTAAGTAATAAAGGGAAGCTGTTTTTCTTAGATGCTCCAGGAGGCACTGAAAAAATCTATCTAAAAAGGGTAATTCTAGCGGAATTGAAACGGCAAAATACCATTGCTCTTGCAGTGGCTTCTTCACGTATTGCTATCACATTTCGTTTTGGTAGATAGACGGCACAAACAATATTAAAAAACCAATCAATTTGGTCACAACAGAAATACCAACATGTTCTGTTACACGAAATTGTGATAAAGCCAAATTATTTCAGGATTGCTATCTGAGCTGAACTTGGTAATTGTTCATATTAAAATCATGATTTTTCTGAAATATTACTGTTGGGAAAGGTCTTCTTCTTGAAGAGATTGGCCAGACAAGAATTCCTGAAATACATGGCAAAGTGGTCAACTCTGAGAAGGAACTTTTTAATTCAATATTTGAAGATATTCATAACATAACCTACTACTAATTACTTGAGAAAATTCTTGGTTATTTGAACGCGCTCTTTTAGCCCGTAAAAATGATCAATCTGGTGCAATAAATGAAAATAAAATATTGGATTTTTCTGAAGATGAAGTGGTATATACTACCTACTTGATATGGTAGTGGATGAAAATGACACCACGAATTACCCAGTTGACTTTCTCAATTCATTAACAGCCGGCAGTCTCCCTGCTCACAAAATAACACTTAAAGTTACTGTTCCGGTAAGGCTGATCAAAAATTTCTCTCCACCGAAATTATGCAACGGAACTCAACGTAAGTCAAAATATTGTAAATAAAAGTTTCTGAAATGGAAAGTTCTCAGTGGATGTGGGGCTGATGAAATCGTGGATCCACGCATACCTTTTCTATGCTTTTTATTATAACGTAATTACTTCCCTGTGATAACTCGATTTGCGATTGGTTGTTTAAGGTCTGTATATATTTGCCCCTGAGTAGAAAGCTGTCCATGTAGTTTACAAAAAAAAATATTTGTAAAATATTTCTAACCAATATCAAAAATTGAGTTCGTTGAAAAATATTTGTAGCTCATTAGAAAATAATTTCTAAAGTAACTCTAGTTTCACTAAATGATTCTTGAGCTAAAAATTACTTTAAAGCTTATGTTAACATAATTGCGGGCAGCAACTAAATCTTTAAATAATGTCACTTATATTATAAGACTAATTATAAAAATCTAAACTTTAACAAAATTTACCAAACTTTAATAAATTTTACTAAAAACTTTTTTTTAAACTATACGGTCAAATGAAATTTTATTGTATCTACATATTTAATAAACCGTATGTATTTGTATTTTAAATAAGTCCAATCAAAAAATAAAGAGTTTATGATCAATAATCAAATAAGCGTTAAATTTTACAATGAAAGTATTGTATGTCATCTTAGTTAAAGTTTATTTCAAAAGTGTCGATAATTGCATATAATATACCAATAACATACAATAAACTTATTCTTGAATATAAAAAACTCCATTCTCTGCGAAAGAGAATTAAGTTCTTAAGGGTAGTTATAAGTCAGATGGTTTTCATGAAATAATTCGATTCCTACGCAGGCGAAGCCGTGGGCAACAGGTAGTACTTATATAAAACAAGAACATGCTCTAGACTTTATTGAGCTTGACAACATAATTAGCTTCTATGAGAAGCCATACTTGATCTATAAGCTTCGTCTAAGACGGGATCTTTGCAAAGATCAAAAAATAATACAAGTTACAAACCTGGCTTCACTTACATTATTTCAAATAATACGCTTTGAGGCATGGTATTTTTTTTCTATCCTTCTGTGCTAATTACAATTTAAACACAATTTGTTTTATGACAAAAGAGCAGAATAGGTATATAACCTAGTGTTAAGATACTCAGTTCTCCGCTATATATCTACATATGTATATTATGTAAAAAAACGTTGCATTCATTTCTGTCATTAACGCTAATGAACGACTATAAGATTAATCATAAAATCTTTACCCTCCGTTGAAATCTACTAGACTTTTAGGCCATGTTATAAATTTAACCGTTTAACCTTGTTTAATATTCAATAAGAACGTGAGAAAGGTTTTAAAACGTGGTCGGTACGATGTTGGTCCTTTCAATTAATTACCTTCTAAAACATCTGGGCTCTTGTGAACTAATTAATTATGAAAGAGATTGTTAATAATTTTAATAATTGTAATATTACGATAAATAAATTTGTTACTTTTGATATGGCAGTTGTAATTAAAGAAAAGGAAATTAATCAAACTTTTTAGGTACAACAAAGTATACATATATTTACCACTTGACTTATCAGGTTAACGTTGTGAAAATTGAAAAAAATATTAACTTTTAGTTATTGTTGAAAAAAGATAAAAGATTACAAAATTAGAATTAAAATTACTAAAAAAGGTATTATATAAAGATATTTACATTATTTCTTTCTTTCTTAGCTTCACGCTGTATCCCGCACTCCACCTTCCACTTCCGTTCCCCACTTTCCGCCGAATTTGAGGCATTGAGCGTTAAGTAGCGGAACTCAACGCCACGCTTTGCCTTATTACCAGAGCGAAGAAATGAAACATTAAATATTTAAATTGAAAATATTAAATATTTCATTTCCTCGACTGGGGATCGAACCCAGAACCTGTCGGTTGCAGTCACACGCTTGTGCCGCTGCGCCACGACAGGCCTCAGTTATTTACATTTATTATGTATATCACATTAAATCTTAAAAAAAAAAAATATATTATATATTCCTTGGATTAAAACATCGTTTTGTATAAAACAATAATATGACATAAGCATGTTAAATTATTAATATTTATATTCTATGTTTCATACTCAATCATTATCACAGTTAAAATGACATTGGAACGCATGCCTATATAAATAGGAATTCTATTTATATTTTCTCGTTACAGCATACAAAGTCTACTCTGATTTTCCTCAGAGCGTCTCAATTTCAATTTACAAAGCAAATTGGTACAGTTGTCTTCACAGTAGTCTATTTTCTGTTAGATAACGGTTTGTTATATATCTGACTGTTTTTTTAGTTAATTTAGAAAAATATAAAAACAAAAATTTACTGTTAGATAACATTAATTGTTTACTATTTTTTGTAATGAACATTAAAAATATATAAAATTTAAACAGTTTTTTTCTCCTCCAATAATAATTAACGTGCTTATGTTCAATTTAAAAAAGAGTTTTAATGAGAATGAGTACATCGTGTTCTTTTTTTGAAATAAAACAAACTATATCTACAGTTATGCAAATGAGATATCTCTACTACATACATATTAAAATAATCTTTTAAACGCTTGTTGTCTAAAATTGTGGCCTGTCATCAGTTTATTTCTTCAGTCTGGTTATAAGACAATCTCCGCAACACGTAATGCCCCAAATTCGGTGAAAAGTCGGGAACAGGATAAAATGTTAACACTAACATATTAATATTCGTGATATGCAATGAAAGTGTCAACTAGATACTGAGTTTGAGAGTACGAACAATAGAAAAAGCGAGGTAATTAAATTTAACGCTGTTTTCAATATTTTTTGCTCACATCTTATTTTTTTACACCAAATGTTCAAACAAATAAAATTTTATTTTGCTTTGTCACTTTGTTAAAAATGTACAGGTTTCAAAGAGAATACAATATAAAAACTAAGCCAAGTCAAAAAATGTTGTTAAATAACCTTTATAAAGAAATAAAGGCGGCTACAATTTTTAAGCACCTCATCTTGGACTTAACATCGAGCTTGAACCTCATTATCGCGCTAATGAATTCTATCTAGAGACTAAAGAGTTTTATCTCTAAACTAAAAGATTTTTTACCTATGTTACCTACATAAATATGTAGATAAAAATATACAAATAAAAGCGTTGATATATTCTGTCTTTAAAATAAAATCCAAATATTGAATTAGAATGAATTAAAAAAAAAAGATATAAATGCAAATATATCTCAACCTTAAAAATACACATATGTACACAATTATGTAGTACGCTTACCAAATCATATACTTTTGTTTCAGCCTTACGCTGTATCCAGCATATGCCAGGGTATGCCAGGGAAAGTTAGGAACCTACTGTTAAGACACTGTTCTGTTCCACACTTTCTGCTGAATTCGTGGGATTGTGTGTTGAGTGGCGGCAAACATCGCCACGTTTTGCCTTGTTACCAGGGCTAAGAAATGAAGATATGAAATATTTAAATTAAAAATATTAAATTCACTTCTTAGAGTGGGAATCGAACCCACGACCTATCGTCTACGTTCACACGCTTGTGCCCCTGCGCTACGACATGCCTCTAAATCATATAACGGAATTTCAGAAGCACCATTAAAGTGTATGCAGTCACATAAGTAAAAATATAGTTAGTTAAAATCTTCAATTTACAAATTTTATCTATTCCTTTTTCGTTATTAAATTATTACATCTTCTTGATATCGAAAATGAAAAGAATAAATATTTAATTTTATAATTACATGTGTTGCATGTGTGTATTCTTATGCACTGTTAAAGTAAAGTGTTGTATAAAATTTTAGAAGAATCAAATATTGAGACAGTTGAGCTGATACCAAATTTGTAATGATAAAAAAGCAAAATAAATTAATTGTTTCTTTTTCAGGTTTACAGCGCACTTGGTCAAGTATATTATATGTATACGATTTACTTGGTTAAAAAAAGAAATAAGATGTAACTATCTTAACTTGTAAGAGGATATTGGTAAATACGTTTAGTAAGTAAAAGTTTAGTCAAAGGTCTGATAAGAAGGGTCGAATAAAACTATGTTTTTTTTTTTTGTTAAATGACAAATGTTTTTGTGATCTTTCTAATATAAGATAGATAATATAAAAAGAATTGTTTTTCTCTTCTTATCATACACTCACGCATTTCACGCCGTAACTTGCCAATCGCAATGTGGGGAAAAGGGAGCTTGGGAACCTACTTCACACACAGAACAGAGCATCCCATTCCATTCTGCACGTTCCGTCGATTTGATTGCGGGTTAAGTGGCGGAACTCAACGCTGTGTCTTGCCTTGCGCTCTACCAGAGCAAAGAAAAATATGAAATATTTTTTGAAAATATTAAACATTTCACTAGTTTGACTGGGTCCAATCTGTCGTTTACAGCACCCTTCAATCCAGGCCTGTCGTGCCCTTGCGCCACGACAGGCCTGGATTATTTTATTGTACTGTTAAATAAAAGTAATTCACTCAAAAGTTTGATTTTACAAATGCCGTTTTCTTTCGTAATATTTAAAATTTACTTTTAGCTGTACTTTTGAATATATATAATAGACGTTGTGAGTTCGAATTTTACTCGGTGGAATAAAATAGTAATATTTTTATTTTCTTACGCACGGCGTAGAGTTCCACTATTCATAACGCGAAACCTCAAATATTAGGTGGAAAGTAGCTTTTATCTATTGTGTAAGTATGTATACTTTTGTGAACATAACGAGTAATGGTTTTGAACAAAATATTGTTTTTAAATTATTAATAGGAAAGAGCACTTAGGAAAGAGCTATACTAATTATACGGACGTAAGTTATTTGGTAGACGTACAAAAAGTTGAACATAGCGTGGTTTGAACCCGCATTTCTTTGAAACCGTCCAAGCGATCTGACCACTAAGCCATTTTTTTTTTGCCAGTGACGTCGAAATTCTTATACGCTTTTAAAACTTATTTATGTTGTTAGCAGTTAGTTAGGTAGGGAGATTTTTACAAATTTCCGCCACCCAACTATCTCGTTACCCCTGGTTCAATTCAATCCCCAGAAGACAAAAGCGTGCGCGTTAACCATAAAAAAATCCATTTATCGTCTCACCAGCTTTCAAGAACACTCCTTTTAAAGCTGCTTGATTATATTGGGCGTAAGCTTATCGAGTGACTACCAGTATCGCGATCATCTGGAAAGCAAGGCCAAGTTGACCTTGAAGAAACTGGGGGTCACACATCAGCCGAGCGAGACAGTACTTCCCGCCAAAACACCGTTTGGCCGTGTATAGGATCCAGGTTCGTCTTCATATGAGTGAGCTTGAAACATTTGTCCGTAAACACCGTAGAGCCATTCGAATCGTTGGGGACCCAATGATCCCAACTCATTGGACAGGGGCTTGATGCGTTGTTTTTGCGTAGAGACGTATCCTTGTTGTGTTGCGTTCTCTGATTACAGATTTATTGTTTCCTCTACTAGAAGAACAAATAGAAAATAATTTTTCAATGATAAATAAAAGAAATAAAGGGTAACGAGTTATTTTTCACTGTATTTAAGCTTATGATCAGATAGTCAGATAGGGAAAAATACAAAAACTGTATTTCTTACGTAAATGTAATAAATTCTGTATTTAAATGCAAATAAAAAAAAGAATATTGAAACCAAGACAAGAAATAAAAAAAAAAGATCAGAAATATAAAAATATATCACACTTAAGTGTGTAGAAGATACCCCGTACATTTATAGCCTAGCACTACTATTGCTAACTAATTAAATTATATTTAAAACCAAGATAATTAGACAGCTGACTTTAGTCCTAGTTGTTTAAAATGTTCCCTTATTTATTCTTTACAATTAAAATCATATCTACATGGCTAACTACAAGTACTATTTTATTAGTGTAAACATCACATATCGTACACGTTTTAAGCAGCACCTATAGCACTCAAAACAATTTAAATATATGTACAAATTTTCACAGCTAATAAAATCTTTAACGCGGTTGTTTACAATTGTTTTAAAACTCTACTCTTAAACATCAATGAAGTAACCATTTAGCCACAATATTTTATCTAGATTAGAGCTGGAGCGTTAATAAATACTGGTGTAAATGACAGAGCACTTTCGTTAATCACCGAGAGCTGGCCAACGCTTCGTCCGCAATCTGAAAACAAGGGAAATAGCTTCCAACGACAAGGACCCTTCTTTTAACTTTTGAGTGGTATTTAATGAATTTTTCGCAAGTGACTTATACAGAAAGACTCTTAATAACTTTTGCCCTTAAATCAACTAAGTTCACAAATTAAAACAAGTTTATTTTAAGTTTGAAGTTACTTATAAAATATTATTTTGTTTCAACAAAATGCTATAATTTTCTGATACAAGTATTAATATAGCAGGATTAACTTTCTCAATATATATTTTTAAAAAAAAAAACAATGGAATCTTTAATATTATTTATCTTTTATAGTTTACTTAACATTTTATTGAATGAGCATCATAATAAATAAGTAATAATTCTTACATGTATATTTTTATTTCAAAGAAAATATTTTGTGCGCATTTTTTTACAAATTCGTGCATTAGTAGGGTTTTTAATTCGTAACATATCATTCACGTACGTGTTGTTTTTGTAATTGATATTATCCAAATATCGTTTTTACACTCAACGTATAACGTTATTTTTAACCTTATTTTTCAAATAATAAAAAATCAATTAGGACATAGAATATATGTGTTGTAGATTCAATCTCTCCTCTCAAATTAAAATAAATCGTAAATTTAAAAGTGAATATGGGTTATGTAAACTAAATATTAGTGTTTGATGAAGCGAGATCTCTGCTTCTTTTATATATTCTCGTATATTAACTACACACATCCAGAATATCATAATTAACTACATGTTTCCGCACGATCAGTAGAAAATTATTTAATTTATTTCAGCTCCTCAACACGATATATCGTACAATTCAAGGACGTACGTTTAAACGTAACATCGATTAGTAGGGTTCAGGTTGGGTCGTAGTAAACTTTAAGTATGTGACCTATTGACCTTAAAACGTCCCATGTACACTTACCCTAATCATACGGGTACCTATGAAGCAGTTGATTTATGATTTTTACATTACAGACAGTGATATTTAAAACAGACATTTAACAAGATATTTTATCAATAGTAAATAGTTTTTCTATCTGTGACAAAAATATGCATGTATACTTATTAAGATAACGTACATAAATTTAAACGTAGCGGGTTCAAAACCTATTACGTTCAAATTTGTGTACGTTTTATATTTTGTTATTTTAGTATTTTTCTTTCCGAAGTGTGGATTAACATTTGAAAATTAGTAAAAACATGTATGTGTTTAAAATTGGTAAATACTATACAAGAGGCCTGCTAGATAAATTATATATTTTTTTAAGATTTTCCTCGTGAAAATTGTTGTATTTAACATACAAATATTTGGCTATTTACTATTTATCAGGCTACACGCACACAGCAAGCTTGATTTTTCTACATAAGTGTTGAATTAGTTGAAATTTTATAATTAGTACTACTCATTCCAAAATTTAAGCCTAAATGTTGCCCCACACATTTTAGCGCTACCGAAGGCAGCTCGGACAAACTGAAAGAACGACATATTTTTTAAATCACTTGTTTTTGTTTTGTATTGTGTAAATGATTATTTTGCTAATAGCAACATAATCATTTACACAATACAAAAGCTAAGCTAAGTTGAAACAAGCGTATTAGAATTTCGACGTAGCTTGGTGAGAACGAATGGCTTAGTTGGTCACAGCGCTTGGACGGTTACCAAAATGCGCAGGTTAAAATTATATTTTCGTACACTTTAAAAATAGTAAAAATATTAAATAAGTAGCATTTTCTCTTGCCAAAGGATAATTATAAACAAATTATCTTTAGGTAGCAGAAATTTGTAAAAATCTCCCTACAGAGATGCTAACAACATAAATAAGTTGTAACAAGCGTATAAGAATTTCGACTTAGCTTGGTGAGAACGAATGGCTTAGATGGTCATAGCGCTTGGACGGTTTCTACGAGGCGCAGGTTGAAATCCTGCTTCGTTCAAATTTTTATAAGTTTTTAAATTTAGTAGGAATCAAATAAATTCACATTGTATAAAAAATTCAATATGAATTTATTTTATCCTATTATATAATAACCAATATTCGTTAACAAAACCATGCCAAACTATTTGAAACAATGCTTATATAATATATTTACGAAAATGTATTTCATAACTTTAGTAAGAACCTTTAGTATTTATACGAAAAATAAGAAAGTATACAAAAATATTATACATATTTACTTAAATGCAAATGTCTGGGAAGCATACACAGTACACACTTATTTTGAATGATATGAATATTTTACATTGTTACTTTTGAGAAATGTCACTGCTGGAGAAACAGTTTTCCAACATTCACATTGCCATACGCTTTTGATTTATACTATTTTAAAGAATGAAGTAATAATTTAAAAATGAATTTAATAAGTCTAATGTAATGTCAACTTGTAGATAGAGCATACATTTCATAAAATGTTAATTTAAAACTTGGCAACGTCAGCATTGTTATAGTTTGATATAATCATATCTGCTTATATTAATGTCAATGTAGATCGAAAGATGCGTTTTGTTGGAGGAGAAAACCTTACGCTAGAATAAGTAAAATTTTATAATTGTAAAAATATTTCGTCTTCAGATAAAAGAATTATTTGATCACGTTTTTACTATTTTTGAAGCGTCATTCCACTATGAAATAAAATATTAAATTTAAAAGCATATAAAGAAAATTTGATAAGAACTTAATAACTTGATAAGAAAGAAGAAATTTAGATTAGTTGGACAGAGCGCTTGGGATGTTTACAAAAGGCGCGGGTTCAAATCCTGCTACGTTCGAAATTCTCCTCCTCCCCCCTCTCTTACCACTCACTTTTCCTTCATAAATTTTTTTTACCGTTCTTTCTTCACTCATTCGCTCGACGTGCGCAAACCACTTGAGCACATTCTTCTTTATTCTCACTGTGACATCTACGCTAGTACCTATCATTCTGTGTATGTCTTCAATGGGTATGCGATCAGCTAAACTGAATCCGCATATTTAACGAAGAGATCACATCTCTACAGATTTATTATAAGTAGTATAGATGTGTCTCTGTTACAGATTTATTATAAGTAGTATATATGTGTGAATTTTATGGTTATCTAGTAAACTACTTATATTTTAATTTTCAGCTATATCATTGTTTCTGTCCTTATCTAAAGCTTTTCAGAAGGTCTTAAGCATTGTGCTACAAAATTTTGAATTTGCGTACGTATAATTACGACAATTTCAAAAATATTTAAAATGTTAACAATAATTATATTTGACTAATTAATAACTAATCAATGGCCTGTCATATTTCATGTATTTAATAAAGAAGGACCTATTTTCTAAGATATATTTTATGACTACATTATGTAGAGTACCAAGAGTTGCGAGAAACTTTGTAGATTGTTGCTATCTTTTAGACTTATTTAACTTTTTGCAAACATTGGCAGCTAGCCACTAGTTAGAGTTCGTAAAAGGAAATGTTAGTTTGTATGAATTCTGCATTTTTCCTAATAAAATTCATTGTAAGCAATGTCTCAACAATTTCCGATTTTATACTTATTACCTATAGCAAAAAACTATTCTGTACTTGTGTTTAACATAAAAGTGATGAAAACCAAGCTCTTTTTATAGGTATTTATTTAACTATAAAAAGAAAATATTGTTTTTAGAAAAGTTTTACCTGACCAGATGTTCATCTAATTTTTGAGGGATATATTTTCTTTTTTAAAATATTTATTCCGCAGAAAATCTGTCAAACAATTTCAATTAAACTATGACAATGCGTGTGTATATATATATTTATATATTTATATATATATATATATATATATATATATATATATATATATATATATATATATATATATATATATATATATATATATATATATATATATATATATATATATATATATATATATATTATATATTTATATATATATATATATATATATATATATATATATATATATATATATATATATATATATATATATATATATATATATATATATATATATATATATATATATATATATATATATATATATATATATATATATATATATATATATATATATATATATATATATATATATATATTTATATATTATATATATATATATATATATATATATATATATATATATATATATATATATATATATATATATATATATATATATATATATATAGTGTTAAAAAAGCCTTTTAACATAAAGGTAAATAAAGGTAAATTTTTAAGTTTTTCTACAAAAATGGTTCATAACTTTAAAAAACAAAAAGAAGTAGGTCATACATAAAATTAGCCTCTTTGCGCAGCTTGTTTTATATTCATGTAAAAAGTTACGTAACAGTCTTTATAATGTGTTCTTTTCAGTCATCATATTTCGTACCTCAGAGTGCAATTTAGTAACATTTACGATATTGTGATCTTTTTGAAGGTTACTGGCGTGTACTGAGTAACATTTTGTTCTGCTTAAGCCTTATATATTTCATTCATATAAGCGAACCGCCACAAGTACACTATTTTATTTTTTAATCACAATTAACTTCTTGCTCTAATTAAATTATCACGTTGAACCACACAACGTCGAACTTGTCGAACTAATATTTTCAATGTACTTTACTTTTTTATTTATGAAACGACTTAAATAAACCAAACGCTTAATGCTGAAGGTAAGATTCCAAAATACAATTGTGAAAACTGCATTTTAATCTAATAAGCCGTTTCTGAGATTAGTACGGACAAACATATAGACAAATAGACAAATAGATAAACAGACAGATTAAAAAAATAAAAATCTTTATTTTGGGCCCTATTAAAGTAATAAACGTTACCTATAATTGATTGTTTTTTTAATATAGCTTTATTATAAGTATAGATTATATTAAATTTATCGCACAAATATAATACAATATTATTAATTGTTGTTTATATTTATTTGTATTATTATAAAGAATAAAATATGTACACACAATAACAATTGTTTTAAGCTAAATTCTAACCTAAAATTTAATTTGTACGCATTAATTAATTTGTCATACTTTTTTTAATCGATAAAATTCACCCCTCTATGAACCTACATCGAATTCTCATTAAACTCGGTCAAATACTCATATTGAAAGCTTCACTATTCGAATAAAAGAGAAGAAATGAATACATCGATATTGGAAAATAGGTCTGTTGAGTTTTTTTATTAATACATTACTAATTTTACGATAGCTGTGCTAAAAAGTAACATAAAACGACTGTTCAAAATCTCTACAATAAAATTTTACTTTCCAAAAGTTCCGATGAAAAAACTCAGAGTAAAGCGTTATTTTAATTTGTTTACGCATGCATAATTACACTTATATGGCGTAAATGATTGCTTATTGATAAGCGAAAAATTAAACATTAGTATGCTAAGTGAAACGTTTCTCGATTATTGATTCTGTAATTTATTCATTACGCGTTACATACGCTTAATAAATAAATTACATCTTTCTGTAATGTGACGTGATGCCGCCAAATAGAAGCCGATCATTTGAAGATTAATTAGCGGGCCTGTCGCGTTTATTGAGCAATCATTTGTTCTTGCGACGATAACCGTAATTGATGAGGTTGCTATGGCCGTATGAAAACTGATATTTAAAATATAACTATGAAATTTTATAATTTGATGATCATCTAAAAATTGAAGGAACACCCACCCCTAAAGTAATACACTCCGTATTAGTATAAATAATGGCTTTATTTTCTAGAAAGATTATATTTAAATTATTTGTCACTTCTGCTTTCTGTAGGACAAAAATTTTACATGCAATGTGCTGTATTCGACCTAATAGCGAAGGACGAACTAACTTTTTTATAATAAATATATTTCTATGTAAAAAAAACGTAAAGATGAGAAAATTACTTTTTCTGCTTTGTATATAGCGAAACGAAGATACGCTTAATTTAACCATATTTACCTTTTTTATCATATATATTTTTTTAATACATCGAAAACTAAATATCTGTAAAAGTAGTTCTTAGGGAAATCTCAGGAAAAAAATAAACTCTACGTATATAGCGCATTATACAATATTCCGTATATTGTACAATTTTAGCCAATTCATTACTTACTAGCCACCCGCTCGCGGCTTTGCCCGCCTTAATTACACTATTTTATTTACTAACTATTACTTTCTTCTTTTCATAACATTATCACTTTTAAGACAATATCTATACATTTAAAGCTAAAATTCAACTATATGACTACAAATATTGAAGCAAATTAAATATTTAAATCTTAACACTAGGTTCCCAAGTTCCCAAGTTCTCTCTGCCTACCCTTCCATGTGCAGGATACAGCATGAAGCTGAGAAAAAACTACATTTAAATATGATTAGACGTTTCTGAAATTAGCGCGTACAAGAGCACACAAACAGACATACAGATAAAAATTTAAAAAAATGGATCTTTTGTAATATGTCTTTCATGTACACAGACAGTAATCGGTTACCCATTTATTATGAGTATAGGTTATTGGAGGATATTTGGAACCTTGATTGAGGCTCAATATGGATTTCAGCCTGGATCGTGTACTATGGACGCCATTTTTGCCCTCAGAACTTTGATGGAGGCATACAGGGAAAAGAGGAGAGCTCTGCATGTGGCTTTTTTAGATCTGCAGAAGGCCTTTGACTGTGTGCCTCGTCAGTGTATCTGGTGGGCATTGCGTTTGAAAGGGATCCCTGAGGCCTATATTGAGATTATCAAAGATATGTATCACAATTCCGCTTCCATGGTTAGGACTGCTGTTGGCGACACCATACCTTTCCAGATTACAGTAGGGGTTCACCAGGGCTCAGCTCTTAGCCCATTCTTATTCAACGTAGTGCTAGATACTGTCTCGGCTCACATCCAAGACCAGCCTCCGTGGCTAATGATGTATGCCGATGACTTAGCACTCGTTGAAGAGAACCGGCTGATGCTAGAGCGTAAAGTGAACCTCTGGAATGGTACGCTTGAGAACGGCGGTCTTAAACTAAATGTGTCGAAGACCGAGTACATGGCTTGCGGGAGACCGGACTCGAGCACTATCCATATAGGTACTGAACCAGCCGTTAAGGCGGAAAAGTTCAGGTACCTCGGATCCGTTATGCACGAGTCTGGAGGCATCGATCACGACGTTCACGGTCGGATAAGCGCTGCCTGGGCCAAATGGCGGGAGGTCACTGGTGTGGTCTGCGATCGCAGAATACCAACCAAACTCAAGGGGCTGATATATAAAAGCATCGTTCGACCGGTTCTTTTATACGGCAGCGAATGCTGGCCTGTACTATCTCGGCACACTCAGGAGCTTCATGTCACGGAAATGAAGATGCTGAGGATGTGCGGCGTAAAGCGGTCTGACCGCATACGTAACACATTCATTCGAGGTAGTCTTGGAGTCCGTGACATAGCGGATAAGCTCCAAGAGCGTCGCCTGAGGTGGTATGGTCACGTTGCGCGCCGGCCTAGGAACTATGTCGGACGCAAGTGCCTTGATATGTCTGTCCCTGGAGTGAGACCTCCCGGACGCCCAAGGAAGCGCTGGTTGGATGTCGTGATGCAGGACATGAGAGCCAATGGTCTAACCACTGAGGACGTAAAAGATCGTGCAAAGTGGAGTAGGCTCAGTAGGAAGGCAGACCCAGGCACAGCAAGCCGGGATTAAGGCCAGGAAGAAGAAGAAGAAGAAGATTTGGAACCTTGATTGAGGCCTGTCGTGGTGCAGGGACACAAGCGGGCGACTGTGGCTTCGATCCCCACTTTTAATTCCCTCACTCTAGTAATAAAATCCAAACGCGAATTCTGCCACTCAACACACAATGCCTTATACTCTACTGAAAGTGGAAAAAGGAACAGAGTGTCTTAACACTAAGTCCCACGTTCCCTCTGGTTATCCTAGCATGTGTGGAACACATATCATAACTGAATTTACATTCACTAACGAACCATTAATGAGTTTATCTTGATCACCACAGCTTATATTATATTAAGTCCTAGCTATATCACAGATTTTAAATTGGCAAGACATTGCTTACAAGATCATTGTTACATTCATACTTCTCATTCTCTCTGCGCCACAACAGAGAATCTTTGGAATTGTCAACTTTAAATTATTATTTTCTAATATATATATATATATATATATATATATATATATATATATATATATATATATATATATATATATATATATATATATATATATATATATATATGTATATATATATATATATATATATATATATATATATATATATATATATATATATATATATATATATATATATATATATATATACGTTTTTTATTTTCTTAAGTCTTAATTTATTATTGTTGGTCAATAATTATAGTATACCGTTTGCTCCATAACACTTGTTGCTGCTATCAAATACCCCAATGTAAGGAAGCATGTGTTTGGTAATCTTTGCTCATTACCGATGCAACACGCAGCGTTATGGACAATACTGTAACATGAATTGCCTATATGTGACTAGGCTTATGCTCATTTTCTTTACCACAAGTACAATATGCACTTTAGAGCAAAGTCTAATCGATTGGTCGAATGTACTTACCTATTTGTACATCTTTAGTAGGCTAATTAATACTATGATCTTAATTCTAAGTGTACGAGAATACTTATAATGCCTTACAATTATAGCATATAAACTCTTATGATTATTATTGACTTTTTTAGCTTCACGTTGTATCTCGCACATTGTTAAGTCCACTTTGAGAGCTTAAAGAGAAATAATTCTTGCCTTCCAACGAAGATGGTAGATCCTGGATGTTAAATCCTCGATAGCACTCTCGAATCTACGTCATTTGGGATATGGGATAGGTATGCCAAGGATTCAATAGGTCAACGATATTCCTGAATGCTGTAAAAAAGCCGGGATCATAAAACACTTTGACACTGATAGGGACATTATAACTACCAACACCACAGACACAGAAAATGCACTTCAGGAGAATTTGTTGGAACGTATGAGGAATCTGTGGAAAGGTAAGTTTTGCACTGTGACATCAATGCTGGTCAATGGGGTAAAGAAATTGTAGATGATTCTCTTTATCACTTTGGTGCAGTGCATTGAAGTGGAATAATGGCTACTTAAAGGAGATATAAATCAACACTATAAGATTCTTTGGGCTAATATAGGAAATATTAAAGTCTGGAAATATTAAAATCTGTATGTGAAAGAATCTTTTCGAAATGTTAAACTGTAGCCCATCACTGTCATCTACATCAATCAAGATCTATTTTTACTCACATATTTACACTTTGATATACTCCGGTACTGTTCTAAAAAAATAATACACTCCCTCCAAATGGAAAACATCGGAAAAACAAGTACCGCATGATCTAGGAGAAACCCTCTACCTCACGTTCACTCTAGACGAGAAAGAATCATTAATATTAACCAAAGATATAAAAGGAATAAAAATTCAAAAGTACTGATAATTCTTAAAGTCTGACAACCGTGACAGTTAGAGTAGTGAGCATAAAGTCGATGAAATTGAAACTACACGACACCATCTTACACGTAGTTATAGCAATAACCCGCTACATCGAAGACTTATTCGAAAGGCACGGGAGCAGCAACAAAAGATGGAGTATAATCTGAAAATGGGCATAGACAATAAAAAGAAAGCGGTCCTGCAATTCACCTCAACGATGACGGCAATGCCACCACTTCCAAAATTTTCCCAAGCTTTGTACATTTTGTGTAAATTTAGAAGTATATATAAATCAATTTAATAATTTCATACATATTTATTATATATGTTAATTTGATTTATATATAGTTATTTACATTTAAATCAAATCAATTTGGTATCTTAAAAAAATAACTGGACTATATTAAGAATCTAAATAAATATGGAAAATCTGTATAGTCACATACGTATGTGTAATTTTAAGTAATATTAGAAAAGAAATTTCATACATATTTTTTTAATATTTAAAATTATCTGTCACAAATGACCATTAACTTTATAGGTGATTCATAAAAAGAATAGATATTTTAAATGAGAAATAATTAAGGTCTTTGATTTTCGCGATTGTTACACATTTCAAATGAAACACCTTTAACCGAATTAATCGCGTATATTGTTTGTTAAATGTGTTTTTTAGAAACCCCATGTTTGTTGCAGTGTGCAGGTGTATACAAACTTGATTGTGACTGTAGCTTATCATATATAGGTCAAACAAAGAGAAGCATCGGTGTTAGGGTGAAGGAACACATCTCCGATGTCAAGAATGGGCATGTATCGAAGTCAGCTGTGTGTGAGCATATATCTAACAAATCCAACCACTACATCAAGTTAGATAAACCCCACATACTCGCTAGGGAGAATAGATATATCCCTAGAATGATCCGCGAGGCTATTGAAACACAAAAACATCCTAATTTCAATAGAGAAGATGGTTGGAAACTTTCTACCCACTCTTAAAAAAATTAAAGTCTCCAGTACAACACACTAGAGGACCAGATACAGTTAGCTCATTCGGCAAGAATCCAGGGCAGTACGCGAGACAATTAAGGAATCGTTGACGGTAGTTTAACATAATAATTATATCAATCTACCCGTGACCACTGACTACTTTAAAGTGTTCGAAACGTCGGGTTTCCAAAAAAACATGTTTAACAAACAATATACACGATTAATCCGGTTAACGGTGTTTCATTTATAAAGATGAATCAACCTCCACCTCTAAGGCCGACAATGCACCTGTAGCTTCGCTGGTGTTACAGGGGGCCATGGGCGAAGGTCACTTACCATCAGGTAATCCGGACGCTCGTTTGCCTTGTCTTTTCCATAAAAAAAATACGCAATAACAGTAAACATCTCCGTGTATTCATCACGTCAATGTCCAAAATACTCGTAAGTTATTCATTATTCACCCTGAGATATACTTGCACATACACAAACTGTTAAACCTTAGATTCGCAGTAATAACTGCCGTTACTGCGTTTGAACCTCAATCTCAATTAGGGTTATATGCTTGAAATAGAATATATATTGAGCAAAGTGACAGATTTATACTTGATTTGGATAAGAATCATTCAGAAAATCATCATCTATCGCTATCTCTGGTATTAGATAGTTAATTTATATATTCGTTATTTATGAAAAATGTTTAGTATAGCCAAATGTTAACTGAGGCTGTATCAAGGTACTAGAGTATTACAGCTGTACAAATAGAACTTTCATTAAGCTCTTGTCTAAACTAGTCAATACAAAACAATACAAACCATTTGGATAGAATTGAAATTCCGAATGAAACGAAATTGCAGCAATGAAGTGATTAATTAAACTGAATTGTTTAAGAAACACTTTCGATAATGCGATGCAATTCATTCAGACTATTGTTGTTTGCAAGCTATTAAATCGAAACTGTATTTGCTAAAGGAGAACTTCATTATAAAATTTGCCAAGTTTAAATAAATAAATGTAAATATATTTTTAAGAATACAAGCTTATTACAATATCTATCGTATGCATTCTTACGTTACATGTTACAGTTATGTGATATTTAGAACCGTGTGGAAATTTTGACCACTTCGTAATTCATTTATTGAAAATCAAAAGACAAAAGCTACAGCTACAGTCTGTATGTTACATTTAAGTATTAAAAGTACAAGCTGCTGGTCGTGCTTATTTTAAAATTGTGATTAGATTAAATATATCTAAAATTATATTAATCACGACTATTTTACCAAACTAACAAATATTTGAATATATATGTAAAAATGATGAGAAAAGAGCTTAGCAAAAGCAGCGTCCTGTTATTTTTTCCATTTCTACTTATAATATCTCAAACATTAACGTAATATAAAAAACTGTATCGCATAGACGCAGTCAATCAAATTTATATTTAAAGTGGGCACAATTGATAATAAAAAATACTTATAGAAAACATTAAAATTTGAACTCGTGTGGAATTTCTCCAAGCACTTCGACCGCTAATCCATACATAACGTAATAATAACACCTTTATCTGCGTATGTACTCTATGAAAAGCAGATTATCCTGATATTAACAACTATCCTGATCCTCTGCTATATTTCCACGCGTTAACTTAAAGTTATTTACTAAAACTTATATTCATTTTAATAAACTCATTATTTTATTAATTTTAAAATTATTATACAACATTTTAAAAAAGGGTGGTTTTGAATCTACGCCTCTCGAATGCAATTATTTTTAATTATCTACATAAATTAATTCCGATATAGGCATAGTGATTAAACCAACTTGAATTAATTGAAAAAACCAAATGAAATTGTGAAAGAAATTTCAATTATACAGTCTGAAATAGGGAAAAAGGGAATGAAAAGAATATAGTCGTACCTTTAACGGAAGCAGTATTTTAAGTGAAACGAGATTTGCTTAAAAGAAGTAATGAAGGTGAATCGTGCTAAAATACTTTAATAATTTCGAATATTTTCTTTTATGATATTTAATTTTAGTTTTTTGTAACTTATGCTTAATTCTCGGCAGCAAATTTAAATTAAAAAATCTTCCATAAGTAATATTATAATAAATAATAATATTTCTATGAGCGGTTAAAGTTATTTAAAGTAAAAAATATTTGAAGTCTTTAGTGCACGCCAGGATAATATTTTAAGTTCAATATCTAAGAAGATGTACCACAGGCATTGGATATGTAAAAGATTCATGATAAAAGAGTTTTAAAGGCGGAATGTGATTTCTATGGCCCTTGATAACGAAGATCGCTTTTGAAGTAAAACGAGATGACGACAATATGCCAGAACAAAGGTGGTATGACCCTTAAAATCTTATAGAAAAAGGTACGTATGAATTTTAAGTATGCATTGACGCGGATAAAATGCTAGCCAACAATTCAAGCGAACATGTTAGGATTTTCACGATACTTGGCATTAAGCTATCGTATATATCACATTTTTTAGATTAGAGTAGGCGAGTAGAGTTTATTATTATGTAGATGTTTTTTATAGTATATTACTTACATTTATGTGCGGTAAAAATATTATATTCTATTCTATATTATTCTCGTAACAAAGCAAAGTACAATGCTGAGATCTGCAACTCAGCAAGTAATGTCTCAAATTCGATTAAAAGTGGGAAACGAAACGGAGTATCTTAACACTAGGTTTCCAAGTTTTCTCTCTATCGTGTCATAAATACGGGATACAGCATGAAGCGTATAAATAAATATTCTATTTTATGTTTCCGATTATTATAATTAGAATTTAAGCATTTAAATTATTCGTCTTATATTCTGGTGTGGTATGCTGGATGCTTTCTGCAAGGCCTGTATTTTATTCTTGTTGCTGCTACTAGGCTTAATAACGCAATTTAGTATATAATATAACACTTTAAATAATAGCAAAATTACTCATTTAATACAAACTGTTAGGTATTTGCTTTCTAATAACTTACCGTCTAAAGGTTTATACGATAGGTTATTATTTTTTGTATATTATTTGTGTAGGTAGGTACCTACAGAAATAATATACAAAAAAAATTAAAACTATTTTTGATTGTAACATTGTCTAACACGTTAATCAATTACAAAATTACAAGTAATCGTTAAAAATTAAATTAATTAATTAACTAATTAAATCGGCACAAGGGTGTGGCTGTAATTGACAGGTTGTGAGTTCGATCCCCACTCGAGGAAATGAAATATTTAATATTTTTTATTTAAATGTTTAATGTTTTCACCTCTTCGCTCTGGTACAAGGCAAAACGCGGCGTTGAGTTCCGCCACTCAACATGCGGGTGTATCTCGCGTGTTGAGTGGCGGAACTCAACGTGAAAAGCGTGTAACTAAAAAAAAAGTAAATATTATAACGTATTCTATTCATTAAACTATATCAGCATTCAAACAGTAACTTGATTATCCCAGAAGAGGTGAACCTTTCCCTACTGAGTTTGACATTTATCTCTATGCAGCTGTTGAGCAGATGTTGGAACAAATTATCAATTGTGAAAGAAATAAGGCTTAAATTTGAATTTTTAATCATATAAGGTTTATTTAGCATTTTTTTCTTCCAGCTTCACGCTGTATTCCGCACGTAGTGGTAGTAGGTAGTAGTGGTAGGCAGAGGGAAGCCGGGAACCTAGTGTTAAGACACTCCGTTCCACTTCCGTTCCTCATTTTCCGCCGAATTTGAGGCAATGCGTGCTGAGTGGCGGAACTCAACGCCGCGCTTTGCCTTATTACCAGAGCGAAGAAATGAAACATTAAATATTCAAATTGAAAATATTATATATTTCATTTCTTCGACTGGGAATCAAACCCAGAACCTGTCGGTTACAGTCACACTCTTGCGCCGCTACGCCAAGACAGGCCTTATCATTTTTATTTAACATTCATATATTTGATTATGAGCCACAATTTATTTTTTATTTTTGATATTCAATAAACGTGATGAATCCGAACTTTATACTTCTGTTCCTTACTTTCAGGCAAATTTGAGGCATTGCAAGTTAAGTGACAAAACTCAATTTATTACTATAAATATTTCATGTTCTCGAGTGGGAATAGAACACATATCCTGTGGCGTTTACAGTCGCATGCTTGTATCCCTGCGCTTAGACAAGACTTAAAATAAAAGAAAAACAATTTATTGAAAATATTTTAAATAATAATAAAATAATAATTTAAATTTACATTACGGATACCATTAATAAATCATAATAATATGATTTATTGAAACTATTGAAATTCCATAAAATATATGTATTTTTGGATGCTGTATAAGCGCGAAAAATACAATTGGAATAAATAATGGTCTTTCTACATTCACCGCTCTTCAATATATTACACATAAATCACTGCATGAACGAACCCCGGTCAATAGTAGAGCGTTTGAAACACCTGCGGCCGCCATAGTATACCGTGCGTAGGTGTTTTTATTTGAGAAACTTTTCCTTTTTGCTGACGTACTTAACCTAAAATTAATGTAAGTTTCTGGAGAGTAACATTTTTATATGTTATTTGAGAGGATATTTTAAATTATTTAAGTGTAATTCTACGTGAATTATACATTACTTTTGTGGAGAATACGTTGTAATTATACTTTATTATGTAAAAGCACACAATGTTACTCTATAATCTGTGTAAGACCTTTTAAATGAAGCATTTCTTGTCACAGAAGTGAAATTGCAAATTTAGCCTTAAAATATTATATCCTTAACAATCTAAAGAAAATATTTTCATTAAATATATTTTATATATAAACTATATGTATTTACAAATTCGACCAATTACAGGGTCAAGAAACGGACCATTTGTCACAAAACAAATTCTCAGTACACGACCCGTTCGATCAAGGGGAAAATATAATGGAATGTTTACGTTTCGATGAATATAATCGAGTGTGTGCTGGAAAGAATGTTATTTGCAAATTCTTATTTTTGATGTTATCAGCTAACTACTTACTTTTATACCTCCTTTCGTATTTAGATCATATTTAATTTCTAAGTTTGTTTTCCTTTTCATTCTGTTACATAGGGTTACGTACTTCAAAAATAAAAATTAAAATCCTTATAAGATTCATTGCATTAGTGAATAGTCTATTCGTCTCTCAATACTATTTACAGTACGTAAACAGGACATAGTATTAAATTAATTTGATCACCGCTCCGCCTTACTGTACGTCAATGAATGAATTGTTTGACTGAACAATACAAGGCGCATCGTTGATTTCACCTTTCAATTCACATGGTCTCGGACTCAAAACTCGGACTGTCTTAGCACATTGTTTTCTGGTTACCCCGTTAAATAAGAGGTGTGTTCAATATTAACAAGAATTTTCACTTTTTGAAAATAATATTTATTTAATATCTTAATTAGTATTGTTGTCTTCAAAATAGTCTCTATTAGATAATATGAATTTGTGCCAGCGTTTCTTCCCGTATATAATGAATCATGAAAGTAAAATAAATAATTACTATATTAAATATTACTTCGTTTGTATGTTTCCCTTGCAATCTTTACCATGATCGACCTTTTAAGACATACCTAGGGGTGCCGATGGATCTTTATACTTTTTACGTGACTTTCTTCAAGTTTGATTGAAAATATGGTCTCAAAGGTCAACCTAGGTCTCATTGCAAGAATTGTTCTTATGTTCGTATCAGATTCTATATGCTGCGAACAAAAATAAAATTATAATGGAATTGCTATTTAATAAATCTTATATGGCGAAACAGGCTCTTTATTATTTATTTCATAATATTAAAGCAAATCACTCAGCTTCACACTGTATCCTGTACATGGCAGGGTAGGCAAAGGGTGGGAGCTTGGAAACCTAGTGTTAAAAAACTCGTTTCCGTTCCCCAATTTCCGCCGAATTTGAGGCATTGCGTGTTGAGTGGCGGAACTCAACGCAACGCTTTGCCTGGTTACTATAGCAAAGAAATGAAAACATTAAATATTTAAACAGAAAATATTAAATATTTTATATCCTAGAGTGATGATCGAACCTATAACCTGTTGCTTACAGTCACTCTCTTGTGTCGCTGCGACACGACAGGCCTCATACTGTTTAAGCAATATGAGGCCTGTCGTAGCGCAGCGACACAAGCTCTATAAATCTTACTTATTACTGCTTCAAATGCATCTCGCATCTCTATAATCTTAGCTTTAGCTCCTATATCACTTCTTTGTTTATAACCTTTAATTATTTATTTGTGTGCTTTGCCAGTATTAATTGTATAACGCTACTATGTTCCTATTTAATTAAATCTAATAATAAAAAACGGTTGAAAAACAAAGTAGCTACTTATACAATTTCGCAAAACTATATTATAAGTCCAAAAAGTTTATGAAATTAAAAGTATCTTTTTAATAGCATTTAGTGGCTCCATAGAGATTCGCATGAGGACATTTAATGGAGCAATAAGAGCGTGGAATGAAAACAAGCGCCGTCGCCTAGACTGTTATCCGCAACAAGAACGCGCTTAATGTCGACACTAATGAGCATCTTTAATGTTCTTTGCTTTGTTTACGCAGTGCTTAGCCATATGTGCTCCACGTCTTGAAATTCTTACTAATAAAAGGACGACGCTAATTGTCTCTATTATTTTTTTTCACTGTATTTAAAAGTGCCTGTAAAATTTTTAATTGTAATTGGCGTTTTTTTTAATTTCACATATATTTATATATGATATTTTTTTTTTCATTTTCTACGCCTAACATAATAAGAGTGGTGCATGAAACGTCTTTTAATATAATCATCTTTAAATACTAATTTAGCATAAAAATATTTTACATTTATGTTTTTCAGCTTTACGGCGGGCGACCACGTGGCGGATCTCAACGCCACATTTTGCCTTGTTACCAGACTGACGAAACTAAAATATTAAATATTCAATTTTCTCGAGTGGGGATCGAACCCACGATATGTCACGTTTACAGTCTCAATTTTTGCTTCACGACAAGCCTACCATATGTTTGAAACAGTTACACGTAATTATTTAAGATTCTTTCTGATTTCTTGAAGTTTTTAAAATTTTTATATTTTGTAATAAATAAATCCTATAAATATATTTTACATACTACGAACTTTCATAGCGATATACAAAGAATTAAGACCGCTAATTTTACAAAATGTCCTCATATTTTAGCATAGCTAATTCAAGTAAGCGATTAGTCGCCGCACGAAGCTTTTGTGTACTTGTACGCTCTCCCTGTGTATTGTATGGTTTCAGTTAAACCTCTCATTATGTAATTAGCAGTTTTCATTATCAAAATCTTTGTATAAAACTTGGCTTGCATAAATTTTATTAAATTAAAACTTGAAAAGAAAAACCAATCAAACAATTTTGTGTAATTTTAAATTATTTTTGTAGTACAGTTTATTTTAACAATCAGAAAAAGAAGTACTGTATTTTTTTTTAATTCCATATTTGAAAAAGTTCTTGTTACATTTTATTACTTCAAGTTCACTCTGTAGGCGTTTTTCTTTATACCCTTTCAGCTTGAAACAAGTCTTGTTTAGGGGCTGGTAGGATCGTAATCATAAAACGAGTTTCACAGATGTTGCATTAATCCCGCTTAACTCCATAAATCCTTAACCGGAGAACAATAAATAAAAAATGTTAATAAAATAAAAAATAAATACATATATCCTAGATATGTTTCAATAAATATTTAATGAGTTTCTGACAAAATAATTATGCATAATTATGCTAGCTTGTAAAATTTCATTTCGTATCTTTTATCTTTGTATAGAAATCCTCTTTATTATATATTTATACAATGCAAAATATATTGTTTTTTATAACAATTAAATTTGTGAGCTTATATTCTTTAGTGGGCGTAAATAATTTGGTTTAGAAATGTAAACATCATAATGACGTAACAAACTTTTGTTACCTGTTACTGAAAAGAATACAAAAGAAAGATTTATCTTTCAAAAAATGTTCAGTCAAATTCTACGACCTAAAAAATTATCTGTGAAATATCTTTTCATTTTAATTTGTCATTTGACCTACGTTATTTATACACGTTTTATAAGTATGAATACAGAATGATTTGTTGAATTGGGTCACGATTGTTGTTTGACGCTTTTAAAAACACTATCTCTATAGATACTGTACAAATCAACCATAGTCAAGCAAAATTTAGAAATATTTTTTTTATCATCACGGTAGAAGTTTATTTTACTAGTTTTATCTTCACTGAGTAATTTATTTATTTTTTTAAAACAGAGCTTTATATTTCCGTTTCTGACTTTCCGCAGAATTAGAGGCATTGCGTGAAGAGTGGCGGAAATTAACGGACAACGGCCCCGTGTTACACCAGGAGAGCTACATTCCCGGCCTTTGAGGTGGAGGTAGACGCGCTTTGTGATGGTACCCATGTCGTATCAACCTGCAAATACTGCCGCGGGTAGGTCCTTCAAGGAAATTTCTACGAAACCGCACAGTAGTGGAGTCCACGTGTCCAGATGATGAGGATGGTACATTAACTTGTGACGTACGGTGCGGTTAGAAATTTCGGCGGCCAGTACCAAGTCAAACAGTTCTCCAGAACACTCCCCGTGATAAATGTGGTAGAGAACGCACAGTGAAAATACGTCTCTACGCAAAGCAAAAGTGTCAAGCCCTTACAGATCATTGGGTTCCCAACGATTCGAACGGATTCTCTATGTTGTACGCAATCAAATGGTTCAAGCTGACACTCTTTGCGTGAAATACTGCCTCGCTCTGCTGATGAGCCCCAGTTTCTTTGAGGCCAACTTGGCCTTGCTTTCCAGATGATGGCGATACTGGCAGTCGCTCGAAAAGCTGGGGCTCAATATACTGACGCAGGGCGCGGCTTTAAGAGGAGTGTTCTCGAAAACTGGTGATAGGACAAATGAGGTTTTTTTAGGGGTAGTTTTCAGACTTATGTCTTCTGGGGGTTGAATTGAACCAGATTCTTTTCACCCTATATGGAGACATTCTTGAGGGATGCCTCAACGGAAGACACAAGTTGATTTCGGCACTGGTTGCGTTCACGATCATATATTCGGAGCAGAAATCGTCGATACCACTTGCATAAATTCTCGGGAAGACCGTAAGACGGAAGTTTCGCAAGAAGGACCCCGTGCCACACTCGATCAAAGGCCTTCACCATCTCCAGATTAACTGCCCTTTCCTTTGCTTTCAATAGCCGTAGCCTTCGTATTGGCGTTATCGTTAATCAATCAGTGATCCTCTAAATAAACCAAGAGCTGGCTATTTATTATGCTCTCCATAACTTTTGAGAACAGGGAGGTGATAACAATAGGCCTGTAACTAGTTCAATCGGAACCAGCGCCTTGTTTTGCAATCGGGTGGATAAGACATAAGAATTCCACGAATCTGGGACTACGCTGACTGAGTAAGGGGCCGAAATAAACGCGTTAAGACATGAGACATGAGTCAGCTCAGGAGCACATGAACGGTGCACAATAGGAGACATGCCATCTGGCCCACTGGACTTCCACATGTCCAAGAAAGATAGAGTTCGCCTAACAGCCTTCTTCATTTTATCGTCAGGTATTGAGCTTTGACACCGTGGGATGGTCGGTGGCGTTGTTTCTCGGTGATCTTTAGTCGAGTTCGAGGCAAAGAGAGCGTTCTGGAAATCGGCTTTCTCTTTCGCCGTATGGACCGAGATGTCATTTTCTGTGCATAGCGGCAGAAGCGAAGGCTGGCTTAAGTTGTTAAGTGCAGCCTTTGAGAGGGCCCAAAACTGGCGTGTACCGGACGGATAATTCTGAAGTTTCTCGCCAATTTTAATCATGTGCTCGTACCTTGCTCTGGCAATTTGCCACTTAGACTACATAAAGGGACGGTTGTTTTTTTTTTTATGGAAGAGACGGCAAACGAGCGTACGGGTCACCTGGTGGTAAGTGATCACCGTCGCCCACGGCCCCGTGTAACTCCAGAGGAGCTACAGAGCGTTCCCGTCCTTTAAGGTGGATGGGAACCGGGGCCTGGCATTACCTAATGCGAAACGCAGTGGCCAAAGCCACTACTTAACGCCAGTCTTAAACGCCGGGGGTGGTAACAATCCGGTCGAGTCTGCCCATGCGTGTTGCCATTGCTGGCAGCGTGACTCTACCACACGCACTTTAGTCGCCTCTTACGTCACCATCAGCACCAGGGTGATCCTATTCTAAACCGGGATCACACGGCAAAAACACGGCTGTACTTTCTTTTTAAGATTTTCACCTTTGGATCCCTAGTGACAAGTTCCTCGGCCTCGGCCCAGATTTGATATGCCTCGCGCTTGCCAGAAGCGGCAAATATGCAAGACGTATCAAACTAAGGCTGTGACTTGCCACCGATTGGCACTATAGAGCTAGAAATGTAAAGTTCCCGGATGAACCGCGTCGGTGACAGCAGCGGCATAAATACTTGGATCATCAGAAGAGAAGTAAACCGGCCCCAGGGATAAGATGAGTAAAATGTAGGCATCCCATCCCAATCTGCTGACTTGTAGTGCCATACACAACGAGTCACTACTGTTCTGCGACTGACGCAGTCAATAGGAACAGCACTCCGTACCAGGCAGTAGTCTGAAGACCCTAGGGGGGCATCGACGAAAACTTGGTACTGTTCTGGATATGAAGTCAGCAATCAGCAGAAGTTGAGTGACCCGAGCCAACTGGCGCTATGTGCATTAAAATTGCCAATTATCACGACCCCTGCTCGGTGGGGCTCTGTGAGAGCGCATCTTCGATAGCCAATTGCATATGCTCCATGAGCCGATGCATTTATGCATTACCACTATGGGACCTGTACAGGCATGCGTAGATTCGGACACGATCGTCTATGTCCACAGGGAGCCAGATAGTAGACAGATCCCGACCTTCAAAGTTGACAAGACGACGGAAACTCATGTCCTCCCTTACATACACAGCAACCCCGACATGATGATGGACAATATTATATTCAATTTTGTAGCCGAGGTATTGAAGATATGCTGTGTCGCTCGGGCAATCTGGGTTTCCGTCAGAATATATAGTTTTTTTAAAATTTAAGAAATATAAGTATATTTTAATATAATGTTTGTCGGAAGTAATTTAGAAGTTAAAGAAATACTAGCACTCCAGAGTGAAAAGGATCTTATTTTGAAACATAAAATACGATTTGGTGACCTCTTCTTAGACCTTCACAATAGAGTTACTTATAAAGTACAACGAGATGATAAAGTTATGTTTAAAACTTACTTTGTACAAAGGATCTCATATTTATATCGTACTGTAAAGTACTCGTATATATAGTACTACATATGTACGGTTCTCAAGACAAGAGAACCCATATATACTGTACAGTACGATACAAAAATAAAATTCTTTGCATAAAGTAAGTTTTTTCAATATTTGTGTTAAGTAATAAAGAAATATTTTTTTATCTTATAATTTTTTACAAGGCCGAAGGTGTCGCGCAGTGGCACAAGCGTGCGACTGTTAATGCGGCATTTGAAGGTGCAATTCTCTATTGGGTGAGTAAAATATTTAATATTTCCATTTCTTCGCTCTGATAACGAGGCAAATCATGACGTTTCTGTCATTTAACACGCAGTGCCTTGAGAACTGTCCAATTACATAAAACATGTTACATGTTACATGTAATTATTAATAGGTCTTAATCACACTTATAATTAAAATAATTATTATTTTTTTTTAATTGTAAACAATAAAATTTTGTTGAGTAGGATAATAATGCACCGAATAGTTGCGTGATCGACAAGTACTGCATAAAAACGTATAGACAATTTGCCATGACTGTACACCATATTATTTTTTTATAGTTAGGTAATATATAAAATAACGGTGTTTGTCGTCGTCGTTTTCTACTAACATACCTACCTGTGTATATTTTTACTGTTTTTAAAGGGTTAATCTACATTTAGGATTTTGTTACCTTTTTTCAATAAATAATAAATTGTTTATGCTGAAATGAACCTTATTCCTAAATAATACTTATATATTAAGAATAATATTGATAAAACAGTTAAAAACATGTATTTAGCTTCACGCTGTATTCTTCAAGGAAGCAAAGCTTCAGGAAAAGCAAAGAGAACTTAGAAATCTAGTGTTAAGGCCCTCCGTTCCGTTTCCGAATTTGGAGCATTGTGTGGCTGAACTGAACGTCGTAAAATTAAAAAAATAATACAATATTTACACCTACTAAAGTAACTATGTAACAATAGTGTAAAATTGAATATATATATCTTCATAAGTTTTCAATTTCCGCATGATGAATAGTCTGTCCAGTTTCGCTATATTTTCTTATATTCTAGTGGATCTCGTCTCAAGCAAGCGAGTCACGTGCTCTACCTTTTGCGTACTAAAATATATGTGATATCTTAAATAAACTATTTTATAAAGCTGTACTGCTCGTACTGCAAATGTTAATGTTGCATTTTATATTTAAAAAGTTAATATAAGCAATTATACTTAA